>CAIGQQ010031697.1:6469324-6482172 GCA_903798035.1 Danio albolineatus
GCAATATATATATATATATATATATATATATATATATATATATATATATATATATATATATATATGTTATGATTATTATTATTATTATTATTATAAATGTTTACGAGCAACCCATAAATATGAAACAAACTGTTTTGAATGCAGTTCATAATTTGTATTTAGTTTTGTATGATCTCTGAGGTAAAGTGTATTTACAGAGTGTAATGTGCTGAAACAAATTTATGTAACAAAAAAATAATAAAGCTAATACAATATTGACCTGCTTGGGTTTTATGTGGGTAATGATTTTAAAAGAAAGCTAAAAATTACATTTTAAAATATATCCTATTAATTACGTCAAATTAACCTGTTATTTAAGTAAATATAACCAATTACTGGGTAGAACAACAACCCATTTTTGGGGTTAAAAATAATAACACAATTACTTGGGTTAATTTAACCCCTGATGTGTTCTGTCCTATATTTACCCAGCAACAGGGTTAAAAACAACCCAATTTGGGTAGTTTTAACACTGTGTTTTATAGCGTGTACGAATAAGCACCCTTAAAAATAATGTTTTATTGATATCAGTGGTTTAAAACTAACTAACTAATCACAAAATATGAAAAACTGCTACATTCCAGATGTTTTTACAGCATGTGACCTACAGCATATCACCAATAATACAGTACAATCAACTTTTCTTTCACCAATATGCATGTCATATAACGCAAAAAGTTGAAATAATACATGAAATGATCTGATCAAATCAGCAAACTACATCTTCCAAACCATTTAAGCATCATAAAACTTTTAACTGGACTAAACGTGACATTGCATGATGTGTTTAGTCATGATCATGCAGAAGCAGCATGTATTAAAGTCTCTTACCGTGCAGAAAAGCAGCGGCGCGTCGCGTCAGTCCCGCGCGCTCCCGTTGCGTCCGCGCGCAGATGAAGGAATGCGGGTGACCGTGTGAAAGTGGCAGCGCTTAACTGGCATTATTTTCTAACTTCCACCCACTCCGAATGGAAAGAGCCAGTTGTCAATGGCAGAGGAGGTTCTCTCGCGATGCACAAAGTACGTGCATTTGCATTTCTCCGACCCTCCCCTCGCCTTTCACGGGGGTCATTGTGTGGCGCGGTTGGGGTCCTTATTTGGCCCCCGATTAAATCCTCACTGGCCTGCGCTCAAAACACGCCTTATAACCAGTTATATAGTCTGACACACAGTTTGCGCCTCTGAAATGTGCTGAATGCACTCACAATAAGCTTTAGATGTTGTTACAATTAATATATTGAAGCATCAAGTGACATGTAAAGATGAAGAGACACCTGAGGCCCTGACAAGAGAACATGTCTTTCTCAAATAATCTTCATCATGTTTTTCCCCACACAATAAAATACTAAAGTGTATATTACGGTGTTTTTGAACCATACTATAGTACTTGAATTAATCTGTTGTGGCAATTCGGAGGACAATCCTGTGCTGGTTTCTACAACTAGACTATTTGGAGGGATGTAAACAGAGACAATGGTCCCTACATATTTCCTTTTTTATGTTTTTAATTTCTATAGCTTGCAAGAATCCAAAAAGAGCCCCATATTGATCATTTTAACAGTAATGATTTATTATTCATATAATATTATTCATATTATTATGTAAATTTGATAACAAGCAGGAAATATTCATGGGCCAATGACCACATTGAAATGGTCTAGAGTATATACACAACAGATTACTGTATAGCAAAAACGTAAATAATGCCTACTAGATACTGCATTTTTTTAGTTTATGAGTTCGTTATAATTGCAATCGTTAACATGTTGAAAATATTAAATATACACTTTACTACAGTATTGTTCAAAAATTAGTATTTTTTTCCATGTTGTGCAAGTCGAGTTACATTTGTAGAATACATCTACATTTGGCTTACTGATGAGGGCCAGACACAATCTGCTGACATTTTTTGTTAAAAATCTGAGGATTTGTGTGGAATGATTTTGGGAGTAACCAAAACCTTAATATAAGAAATAAAAAGTAATACCTTTTTAACTTTTATTTAATGTTTACAATGCAAATCCAATTAGATCCACTTTATTTAACAAGTCTCTTGTATAAAATATCTACTAAAAGACGAAATATGACTTTACAAACTGTATTTTAAATAAATCATATGAATAACTTAATATTAGTCAATAATATTACTGAAATTTAAAAATCTGAATAAATATAAATTGACACACATTTACACAAGTAAATAAACAGAATCAATGGGCTAAAAATCTGCAGAAATCTGCATGCGCAGATTCTGTGTGGGTGATGATTGAGGAGTAGTAATTAAAAATATAGACTTTTTTTAAACACTCAATGATAATAGGCCTATTTATTGTTAGTGCTGTTTGAGTTTTACCTACATGTGAAGACGAAATTATTGTAGTTTTGATAAGATTTAATATAATAAGGTATACGTTTTATTGTAAACTATGGATAATAAAATAGAATGAAATATCACTGAAAGACACCGCTTGATCTCAACTACTTCTGCATCCATTAGCCTACAACAGAGATACTGAGACGCAGTTTCAATTTACTATAACCTTCCATGTGAAGCTGCTTTGACACAATCTCTGTAAAAGCGCTTTAGAAATAAAGGTGAATTGAATATCAACGAAATACATTTCTATAATTTACCAATCTCACCACAAGGTGGCGCTGGAGTCCGCAGTCAGTATGCTAATGCTTTTGTTCAGTTTTTTTTGTTTAGATGATCGCTATCGAGTGCTTATTATCGTGGATTGTCGATGTTAATGATATGAACTATCATAAATATCAAAGTTAAACATATGCAGTAGCACTTTTTAATCAACTAAATAAGATTCATCAGATCATCACTGTTTAACAACGTACTTCACCAAGTTATTCGACGATTTCACCTAGTTTTGAAGATAAATCTAATGTTACACAGACTTACCACAGGCCTAAGTAAAAAATACAGATCGGATTGTGATTAGCATAACGCGTTATGCTAATCACTTAGCAAATATAGCTTTAAATCAGCACGATAAATTTAATAACTTAATTAGATAACATGTGTTTTAACATTATTAAACCTAATTCTTCCTCCACTAAAGTGACAGCGTTTCGGGAAAGCTACTGCATGGTCAAGCTTCTAAGCTGTTTGTTTGGAAAGATTCGGATCGCGTTTCAATAAACTTTCAAGTCACGTGAGTTCAGCAAGCTTCGTTACATCCTAAATTTTAGAATTTTCGACATTTCACCCCTATGGTTTAATCTATTTTAATATATTAACCAGTATCTATAATGATTTTCCCTTAGTGTTAATTTGTAGACATTTAAATAGCAGTTACCTGCATTTACCTACGCAAGTGTTTTGAATCATTTCCCGAAGCAGTTGATTCAGTTGATTCAAACTTAAAGCTTCGCAATTTTTAGCCAAATCATTGCGCGCTTTTTGTGTGGCTTACTTATTTAATTTAGTTACTGTGGTTATTTAATCTCATAGATAATATGCATCGTGGTATGGAGGACCAAACATGCAAAAATAAAAATAAATATGTATTATTTTCACCTCCCCTATCGGCAACGCAGTGTATTTTTAGTTCCGGTTTACATTTGAATGAATGGGAGACTTCTCTGGAAAACGTAACTGAAAATATGAACATTGCACATTGTAATTTAAGACTATTAAAGTATTGGGCATGTGTCCAGATGTTTGTCTTTCAATACTAAACTGCTCTCTGAGTTTGAAAGAAGAAATGGAATAAGATATTGCTTATCAAGGAAAGTAAATGTTTGCAAGCTTTTCACTTATTAATTAAGTTTATTTTATTTAGTTTTATTTTATTTTGTCAATAATGGATTTAACTTTGCTTTGATGCTGCTATGAATATACATTTATATTATCTGAGCATGAGTAAAATCTTAAATCTTCACATAAACCTGGTATGTCGTCTTTAACCTCCTAGGGCTTAGTGGCCACATATGTGGACAGCACATTTTAGCTCTTATGTCCACAATTGTATACTTTGAATGTTTTATATCTCGTTACACACAGTGTCATCCTGCAACTGTTTTGTAGCATATGAAATGTCCCAAACACTATTTTTAACTGTCCAAAATGGGTTTTACTGATAGTCAAAACATGTTCAAAAATATGTGTGTATGTGTTATTAACCACGAGTCCTCATATGGACATTATTTTTCTCTAGAAGTACATCATTTCAAAAGATGATACTTAGGTTTTGTTCTAAATGGGTTACAATAAGCCCAAATAGCATAGAGAAATAAAAAAACACATGCAAAAAAACAGCTTTGGCCTTAAGAGGAAAATGCAATCAGTTTTTATCAATTATTATTTACTGATCTATTAATGTTTTGTTTAGTTTCTCCATTTGACTCAATTAAGACACCTACTGGGTGGGTTTAATTTGATATCTGGACTACCTTTTATTATTATTAATGTCACAAATAATTTCATAATCTAATAATACTGAATTAAAAAGTCGTCTTTTTTATTTATTTTTTATTTAATCTGAATATTAGAGGGCGCCACGGTGGCGTAGTGAGTAGCACGTTCACCTCACAACAAGAAGGAGCCTTGCCTTGGTTGCGTGGGTTTCCTCCGGGTGCTCCGGTTTCCCCCACAGTCCAAAGACATGTGGTGTAGGTGAATTACGTAGGCTAAATTGTCCCTAGTGTATTGGTGTGTATGGATGTTTCCCAGAGATGAGTTGCTGCTGGAAGGGCATCCGCTGCGTAAAAAAAATGCTGGATAAGTTGGCGGTTCATTCCGCTGTGGCAACCCAATATTAATAAAGGGACTAAGCCGAAAAGAAAATGAATGAATGAATGAATATTAGACAAATGTTTTATGCTCATAAATGAAATACCTATATAGAAAAAAGTCAGAGAACTGAGCAGTAGAATGTGAACTATATGAATGTGTTTGTGAATCAGCTGTCCACTGTAAACAACTACCACAGTTTTATTTATTTCTTATTCTTCGGGACACAAAAAGTAAATAAATAAATAAATTTGACAGAAAAACTGTTCAGCACCTGTGTAAACATCTGAAATCTTTATTTGACAAATGCTGACAAGTCCATACTAACTTCCTCTGCAGTAAAGACAAAGCAATACATCCCGTTTAAAGTCCCATTTTCTTGGTTAAGCGGATATCCGGCTTATCTGTACATTTTTTTAGATGTCAGACGTCTCGTCTTGCATGCAGACAACAGAAAACAGCCGTAGTCACAGTCTAACCGTTTCTGTCGTGAATATACAGCTGACTGGGTGAGTTCTCTATGGGGAGTTCTGTGTAGGCAGAAGTAACGATACACTGCGTGGAGTGAAGCCAGACACCGTGTGACATCATGTAAAAAGGGGCTATTGATGAACTAAATTGGCCGTAGTGTAGACGTGTGTTAATTTGAAAGTGTGTCGTGTTTCCCAGTACAGGGTTGCAGGTGGAAGGGCATCCACTGTGTAAAACATATGCTGGATAAGTTAGCGATTCATTACGCTGTGATAACCACTGATGAATAAAGGGGCTAAGCTGAAGGAAAATGAATGAATATTATTTTCAATTTAGATTTATTTATATTTATTTGTGTTGATTTATTTAATAATTATGTATTACGGCTTTTATTTCCATACTCATTTGTTTTCATTTCTTATTTTTCAGTCTGCAGCATGTCAATGAGGGAGGCGGTTCTTACTTGCTGATAGTGTTTATGTCGAAGCAATGCAGACGACACTTTCAGTAATGTATTTTATTAAAATATATATATAAAAACAAATGCATACATATAAACCATGATAAAAATGCAGATGCGGTATAATCATACAGTAAAAAGTTAATAGTCATACGGTTTTTATTTATAAACATAAATGATATTTAAGCATTCAAACTGGCAGTGGTGATATTTCCTCCGGTCAGAGGGAGACGTTCAGTCCATGGCAGACTCTCCAGAAGGAGAGAAAACCTTTTTTTTTTCCAGAGAAGCTCGAGAGCAGCAGCACAGTTCACCTGAGATCTGAGATAAGGAGAAACACTTGAAGAGAAGAAGCACGTCTGACTGACAGAGACACGTCTGAGGAAAAGCAGAGCATCATAAGCTCATCCTTCTATGCGTGTACCCATCAGATACGCCTTAAAGGGCACCTATTACGCAAAAATCACTTTTATTTTTTATTTTAAACACAATTGTGTGGCAACAGAGTGTGAATATAACCAGCTTCTAATGGTAAACAATTAATAATTAACTTTTATATAATCCCAATTGATTAAAACAGTCTGCAGAAACACTTTGATTGACATTCTCCCTTTGTATGTGTCATCAAAGGGGCAAAGCCCCGCCCACTAGTGACCATCTCTCCCTCATTAGCATAGGAGGTTAGTCTTGTTTTTGAATCTGCCTCTATGCTGAAACTAAAATATTTTCCATTAAAAAAAAAACTATATATATATTTGCTAAACATTTTTTATAGCATTACCTTTGCAAAACCAAACGATATAAGCGAACTTGGGCATTTACGGCAGACCCAGACCTACCGGGCTGTAAGACCACCTCGGTGATACTGTGTCTCCAGGTGATGACATCACTTAAATAGAGGCAGGTCCGAGCCTGCCGTAAACGCCCAAGTCACTTGATTCCACCTACTTGTCAAATCAGGGCCACAAAGTGAAACGGGCAGAAACGTGAAGTGCAAAGTAAAAACCGCATCGCGAACTCGTGGTTGACTTAAAAGCAAATCAAAATGAGCATTGCAATTGACTGGAAGGGGTTTTCTTAAGGCAATGCTATAAAAAGTTTTGCAAATACATGTATAATTTTTAAATTGCAAATATTTTTATTTGCAGTTCTTTTTTTGTTAGCAAATTTCATTTTTTTTTTCAAAAACTTATTTTTTTCTTTGCAGTTCTTTATTTTTGTTAGCAAAATAATTTTTTATTTCTCAAAAATTAATTTTTGCTTTGCGATTTTCGGAGATTTGATTTTATTATTATTATTTTTTGCTCAATACTTACTACAATACCTTTTTTATTTTGCGTAAGTATAATAATAAGCGTAAGTTTTTTATTTTTGCATAAGTATTTATGGCCCTATATTGACTCCATACTATGATAAAATAATACAATTTGAAAGGAGGGTTAAAAAAACAAAATTTTGCCGTTCTCATGTTAACTATCAGCAAAGTACAAATGTAGCTTTATTTCCATCCTATTATTTTACTATCTGCTGTAGTACTTAATAAACATAATAAGTGCCTGAGCTATATTTCTGAATATCTGACATACACTTTTATAGAAATACTCTGTGAACTTTATAACAGGATTGTACTGTTTGTCTGAAAGCTCGATGTTCAGGGACTCGAGCGAATCTGCAGCTTCATCTGATGTCTTTGGTCCAGAAAGAAGAGTTTTATTGACAGTATCGTTGTCGAAAAGTGCCGACTTCAGTCCTCCAGTTGGTCCTAAAACTTAAAACTCATTAATTTCCCACAAACACTATTGAGCAGGTTCTTAATCACAGCTGATTGGCCATTGTGTTCACAGACTCAACACAAATGACTGTGATCGGCTACAATGATCATCGATTCATCACTAAACTAAATTACCTCAAAAATCAATTCATTACTATATACATAATTTAAATTATATTAAATTATTTTTTAATTACTTTGTCAAAAAAGTAAATTACTTTTTTAATGAGCATAGACTATTATCATCTTACTCACAAAATTTTAAAATTTATAATTTTCTATAAGTTTGATAAATGTTGGATAATTAAGTTTGGGAGCACTTTTAGCTTAGCTTAGCATAGATCATTGAATCGGATCAGACCATTAGCGTCTTGCTTACATAATTAAAAAAAGAACTTTGGCAATAAGTTTGTTAAAGTTTGGATAATTAAGGTTGGGAGCACTTTTAGCTTAGCTTAGCATAGATCATTGAATCAGATTAGACCATTAGCATGTTTCTCACAAAATTTTAAATTAATAAAAAGATTGTTTTTTTAGAAGTTTGGTAAAGTTTAGATAATTAAGTTTGGGAGCACTTTTAGCTTAGCTTAGCATAGATCTTAAGATTTTAATAGTTTATTTATGAGTAAGATGCTAATGTTCTAATCCGATTCAATGATCTATGCTAAGCTAAGCTAAAAGGGCTCCCACCAGACCCGAACATCGGCTGAATGGATTCAAAAAAGTACAACTGGTTAACTTAAAATGAGCCTATTTCATATAAAACATTATTTGTGTGGTATTTTGAGCTGAAACTTCACACGCACACACACGCACACGCACACGCACACACACACACACACACACACACACACACACTAGAGACATCTGAGGCTTATTTTACACCTTGTTAAGAGGAGGGCATCACACCTTTATTATACCAGATAAAATTAGATGGAAATAAATAGATGCTAATGGTCTAATCCGATTCAATGATCTATGCTATGCTAAGCTAAGCTAAAAGTGCTCCCACCAGATCCGGATTTCAGCTGAATGGATTCAAAAAAGTAAAACTGTTTAACTTAAAATGAGCCTATTTCATATAAAACATTACTATTAAACATCAGAGACTTATTTTACACCTTGTTAAGAGGGGCATCGGAGACTGGCTTAATGGGTTTAAAAAAACTCAACTCAACTCTAAATTGTAAATAATATCCATAAATTAGTTGGTATCTGTATTTTGTGATTCCCGTTTTTATTTTTTTATTTTCCCCTTTGTTTATGTAAGTGACTTTTAACATTTTTATTAGTTTATTTATGATTGAGATGCTAATGGTCCAATTCGATTCAATGATCTATGCTAAGCTAAGCTAAAAGTTCTTCCGCTCTAAAGGAGAGCTATAAAATGAGCGTTTTCCCCCCAAAAATGGAGCGCTCGTTTAAAAACCTGCTCAAATGTCTGCAGAAAATGTTTAAAATTTCAGACCCGACTGGTGTACTGAAGCCTGTGTTCTGTAGACGGCATCATGTCTGGTGGTAGTGGTGGTAGTGGTGATGATGGTGGTGTTCGTGATGGTGATGGTGTTCGTGTCTCTGCACCAGCGCAGCACTGTTGGTGTTTTTGACCGGCGTCAGGGCCTGTTCTCGGGCTCGGGGTCTGATCCTCCTGCTGTGGCTGTGCTGGAGGCCGCTCGGGGTGTGTGAGTGTGTGTGGTTCTGCTGGGTCACATGGTAAACGTCCTGACCCGCCGGTATGGGCTGATGGTGTCCGTGGCACTTGCTGGTTTTGTTCACGTTCGGGACGCCACCGGGAAATCTGGACGACCCTTTGGGAGATCTGAAGCAGGAGAGTAAACAAAAACTATAGCTCAAAAAACATTTTCTCGATCCCTCCTGTTCTATAATAGAATAGAATATAATAATAATATAATAATATCAAAAGTCAGAATTATTAGCCCCCTGTACATATTATTCCACAATTTCAGATTTTCCCAACACATTTCTAATCATAATCGTTTTAATAACTCATGTCTAGTAACTGATTTCTTTTATCTTTGCCATGATGACAGTAAATAATATTAGACTAGATATTCTTTAAGATACTAGTATTCAGCTTAAAGTGACATTTAGGCCCCATATACACTAGTGTGTTTTAAATTTAAAACAGCGTTTTAGCATTAAAACGATCCGCGTCCACACTAGCGTTTCTCCCAGCGTCTCTCCGTCCACACTACGCCACCAGAAACGTATATCACTTGACCATTCGCACACTCTGGGCATGCGCGTTCAAGTATAAACAGGAAGCACGTGTCTCTCTCGGCATTTGGTTATTGTTAGTCAACAAACACTGGTTGAACGATGAACGCGATGGTAAAGAAAGCAAGAGAGGCCTTTTAGTGGACAGACGACGAGGTCGAGTTGTTACTTAAAGTAACAAATGAATATAAAACATCCATGGCTATCGAAAATACAGTGTTTACAGTGAAGACTGGTCTGCCGTCTGCCGGTGACGTTATAGTCATGTGCGCTTGACGAATAAGGGAAGGATACGCAATGACCCAAAGCCCCAATCACGTAGCGGATCTCAGCAGCCACGCCTCCGTTTTCAAAGGTCTCCGTTTCCCCCATCCACACTGAGACGCAGCAGCAACGGTTTAGAATGAATACGGCCTCTCCAGCGTTTCCAAAACGCTCCTTTTTCGCGGCTCGATAACTCCGGCGTAGTGTGGACGGATGGTGTAACCGTAGCAAAACTTATGCGTTTTAAAATGAAAACGCACTAGTGTAAACAGGGCCTCAAAGGGCCATGAAACCCCCCTGTCTCCACAGGGTGTTTTCACACCTTTAGTTTGGAAAAGCTTAGGAAAGTGTCCAGCTCTGTTGAGGTGGGAGTGTCGGGGGAGGGAAAGAGGGAAGGTTTTGCATAAAAATGGGAGTTTCCATTTTTTCACACAGGCAAAACAAACACACAGATGCAGGGGAGAAAGACAGCAGCTACTGTACGTTTCTATCCAGCTATTTTTATTCGCATTTTGGATTTGCGCATAAAAAAATGGTTGATGGAAACGCCATGATGCGCATAAATTTTGAAAATGCGCATAAAAAATGTCTGCGCATAACTGAGTAGGATAAATTTTTTATTCGATAAGAAAAGATGCGCATAAACTGCGATGGAAACACTTTTACCGCATAAATTCCAGTACGCGCATTAAATAAAGGTCATGTGATTGTGTTATTAGAGATCATGTGATGATAAAATGTGTGTGAATGGACAAACCAGCAGACTGAGCACATCGTAAAACATCTGAAATGTTGTTTTGGTCATTCTAAAGCACCTCACCGTTTCAGTAGTTGTGTTATTATATTATTAATGACCTCCAGAATCAAGAGCGTCTGTGCTCCGCGTCTGACACCTTCAACCGCCACCGCGCGTTCACTGCGGGTCAGGATTGCCTTCCGAAGTCATTTATTAAATGAAGAGAAGATTCACGCGGCTTCTTCTACTGTAGCAAATTAAGTTTTTACTGTTGATATTTGGCGCTAGTTAATCAAGGAAGTGACGATTTTGTCCGCTTTGACTCGTTGGATGGAAACGCTGCTTCATTCGCACGTCTTTTATGACATAATCCAGTTTAGTGCATAAAGTTCATTCGCATTTTTGGATGGAAACATAGCTAGTCACTGTGTTTACATGGACATCAGTCATTGAATTATGTGACAAATTCTAAATCTGTCGACTTTAACTGCAGTTTGGCACATTCACTTTCATTCAGGAACATTTCCTGCATGCCCCCATGACAAACGAGATATTGAATGCGAGGAATTGCTGGAGGAGTGTGGTTTTAATGAAGTGTTTGATGCATATGTTAGAAAACAAAACCTTCGCATTACTGTGTGTATAGACTATCCTGTCACAAAATGCGGCAAAAATCCTACATGACAGTAATAGTTTGACTGCGGTGTTTACATGTTTACACACGGAGAGCAGCATTTACAGCGGATCTTTCAGTCTATAATATTGTAGTGATATTAACATACTGTAAACTCAGTAACAGTTCAAATCATTTTCACTAAGGTCTGTCTGTAAACACTGAAAGAGCACTGCTGACAATACGAACTAACTTTACCATCTGAATAAACAAACAAAGAGCATCTTCCTTACAAACGCATTTCTGTAGTCCACACGTGAGTCCAGCTGCGCTCTCATAGCAGAGAAATGAAAGCAAAACTTTCGTTGGAGCACATAAACACAACACTGGCGACCTGTGTCTCCAAATTCTTGTTCTTTCACTTGTTTTGGCAACACAACGTAGCGTCTCTCTGCCATCTGAACACTGTAACAGGTAAACAATCTTCGAAGCTATCATGCATATTAATGAAGTTGCACCGCATACACAATAGAGAGCTCTGATTGGTTTGAACCAAGTCTTTCTCATGAATTAATGCCGCACACTCAGAGACGTCTCGATGTACTGGCAGGTACAGACATCCACTCTCTCATCGGCGTGACGCAGCTTCAAAAATTTGCTTCAAACTGAAAGAACGAATTTGCTCGAAATAGCGCAAAAACAACCAATTTTCACTTTTTAGCTAAATATATGTCCTCATAGTGTTTATAGCAACACGGGACACATATATGACTGTCAACAGCTTAACACATGTGTTTTGGTGTTTCGTGAACCTTAAATAAATGTAAAAAGATTTAATGTCTATTGTGTTTTATTTAATAATAATAATAATAATAATAATAATAATAATAATACAGATGATAAAGAACAACAACATAAAAGCGCTATAAATAAACATTATTGAAGTTTTGACATTGATAAAACTTGAAGTACTTGGTATCAGATCGGAAAGAATATAATTGTTTTCACCCGTCTCTAAACAAACCATTAATTATTTGTTTATTATTAATTATTTATTTGTTTAAATTTATAAACATCAAATGACTCAAAAATGCAGAACTCTGATAACCTTGATCTGATGAGCTGGGGGCCGGTGCGCAGGCGGGGGTCCGTGGCCGCACAGGGCTCCATAAGCTGCGAGCGGCGCTGATAAACGTGTGTTTCGGGCTCCTGTGAACGGGAGCGACTCTGACTGTGTGAGGAGCGAGACGGAGGATCCTGATCAGCGTCCGGAGATGAACCTGACAGAGAAAAACCCAACGTTAATCGAGAAGACTGTGGAACAATGGAAAACCTAAATAAAATAAATAATAAGATACACGCATGTGTTGCTTTCTGTGATTTATGAGGACTTTACCTTAGTCGTAATGTATTTTATACAAGTGTGCCCAGTGGTGTAAAGTAACTAATTACAAATACTCAGACTACTGTAATTGAGTAGTTTTTCTCAGGAATTGTAATTTACTGAGT
>CAIGQQ010031697.1:6572190-6588145 GCA_903798035.1 Danio albolineatus
CAATCTAGCACAAAAAAGGGTCGCTTTCAATGCATTTTCCCAAAAAAATGTGTCATAATAAGATATGTCACCAGAAATCATTCTATTTGCTTAGAAACTGAGACAGTTGTGGCCAAATTAAGACTCAAAATCAGCCCAGAGTGGATCCAGAAAGCATGATTATATGCTGTCATGGTTTTGTAATCCAGAAGTGCCATTATAATGAAAGTAAATGGGGCAAAAACAGACACCAACATAACCAAAGTGTAAACCAAAACTAGCCCAATTGGGAAACTACCCCAAAACTAACCCAATGAGAAAACAAACTAGCCAATACTAGGCCAATTCCAAATAAACTATCCTCAAAAATAGCCCAATGGACAAAAAATAAAATAAAATACAATTAATCCAATCTAGCACAAAAAAGGGTCGCTTTCAATGCATTTTCCCCAAAAATATGTCATAATAAGATTTGTCACCAGAAATCATTCCATTTGCTGAGAAACTGAGACATTTGTGGCCAAATTAAGACTCAAAATCAGCCCAGAGTGGATGAAAACGACCCAACAGCACAGAAGGATTACAGCCAGTGTGTGATGTGTGTGTGTGTACTGTGTGTTGCAGGACTCGGAGTCTCTGGATCAGTGTATTGAGAGCGTGCTGTCGGCTCTGTATCCTCCTTTCAGCTCCAGCGCCGCCACCGTCCTCTGGCAGCTCTTCGGTGTGGTGGAGCGGCAGTATCGAGGAGACGGCCTGCGCTGCTTCATCGACTTCCTGCTGCCCGCAAAGAGGATCCTGCACACGCTCAGACACCAGGCCTGCGTGAGTACTGATAGACCCACACAGAAACCTGCAGATTTATTACATACACTGTAAAATAACATCTCATAATGAACAGTTTCTTTATTTAGTGTGTTTTGGGTTTATTTGCGGTTGTGAATTGCATTGTGGGATGTTGATCTCTGCTCTGTCCATTTTTGATGTTAAATATTGTGTGTTAATGTCAATATTATTATCCCCATTTTTTGGATTGTCTTCAGAACAAACCACTGTTATACAATGGCTTACCTAATTACCCTAACTCAGGGGTCTCAAACTCGCGGCCCGCAGGCCAATTGCGGCCCGCAGGACGATAGTTTGTGGCCTCCGCCTTAAATTGAAAGTTTAATGTCAGTGCGGCCCACGAATTTGATATGTATAGCACTTTACAGTTTTGTGTGTGGAGCTGAACGAATCCACCAATCACGGTGGGGTATATGGCTCTCGGGGGCGGGACATCGGCTGGACTTGACGCAGGCAGAGAAACATTTCTAAATGAGCGATAGTTACAGCAGTGTTGTCATGGAGTGTTTTCTTACATGCCTGCTGGCTGCCTCATTTCTATTGGGCACGCAGACATTTGTCCCATCTCGCTTCATTCACAACACTTCAAAAAATGCCCAATGGGACATTAAAATATATAAATGTATATTAATTAGTGCTTAATCTGAGCCAGATCTTGCCGAAACCTGTTCCGGGAAATGTCAGATATTTGTATTTTTCTGGGATTTATTGTAATTGTTTCGGAATAAAGAAAAGTAAATGGAACTCAAGGCAGCCTAATGTAGTCGTCTGCAGTCACATATTGACACCTGTTCCCCGGTAACCCAGACCAATTCTAGAGTCGCATTATTTGTGGGTCATTTGCATCGCTCTACCTGCATTGCATTTGCATCGCCTCACAAAATAAACATTACATACATTTTTATATGATGTAAAAGTAGTCAAAACAAAAAATATTTTTCCTGTAACAACAGCACGGCAGATAACAGTAAATCTAATTATTATTATTATTATTATTGTTATTATTATTATTATTATTATTATTACAACTACTATTTATTACTAATTGATTTATTTTTTTAAGCAATTTTTAATTTGTTTATTTTTTCATCTTATTTTGTGTTTTAAAAAAATCCAATCTTCTCAAATCTCTGCGTGTGTTTTTTTAATACAAAATAAAATGAAAAAAAAACAACAACAACTAATTAATAATTAATAATATAATTAATTTCTTGTGGAAAACCTTATTCCACAAGAAGTAAATTGAGTTTGAGACCCCTGCCCTAACTTTACCCTAATTACCCTAGTTAAGCCTTTAAATGTCACTTTAAGCTGAATACTAGTGTCTTGAAGAATATCTAGTCTAGTATTATGTGCTGTCATCATGGCAAAGAGAAAAGAAATCAGTTATTAGAAATATTACTTTTAGAAATGTGGTGAAAAATCAACATTAAACAGCACTTAAAAATCATTTTAACTTTAATTGTATGAATATTAAAGCATTTTAAATTATATAATTTATAATTGAATCATATATACTTGAATAATATTCAAATCTTTAGATTATTTATGCACAATACAATTTGTTATGTAATATTATCTCTGTCTTTTAGCCCTCTTTGTAGAATATTAATTGTTTTTCATTAATTTTTTTTAAATTATATTATTTATGTTTAACGTTTAATTTATCACAGTATCTCATAGCTTTTATTTCTTTCATTTCTCCAAGTGTGGCTGGAATAAAATAAGTTTTCGCATTTTATCTCTAATTTTATAAGGTTAATATTGTTAACTCCTTTATGAAATATTTTGCATGGGTGGGTTTCCTTAAGGTGCTTTGGTGTCCCCCACAACCTGAAAACATCCCACATAGCAAAATTTCTCTGGCCCACACAATCAGGATTGGCTTGGCCCACATGCTTCAGTAAATTACGGTACATGACTGGACCAAGTCTGGCTTCTAGACAAGGGCCAAACATGGACCATATCTGGGTCAAGTTTGAGCTAAGTTAATAACTCATAACTGGGCCTGAACTGGGCCAGATAGGTTGGTGTATCACGATTGCAATGAAATTGATAAACCCATGAAGCATTGTGTTTTAGGCACACTACGGGTGTGCTTTTTCTCGAAGCGACCTGATTGGGAGATTTTTTTTCTTTACTCAAAAATAATTTGAATGTATTTTAAATGTGGGTCAAGACTGGCCAAACTTACGTGGTCTACATATCAATTTTTTAAATCCGGGCCAAATACTACATTTGACATCTGGCCCCAATCTTGTGTGCCACCTTAAAGATGGTGCCACCTCTGCCAAACCCAGACCATGTTTGGCCCACATGCTGTATGCCAGTGCCGGATGAATGGCTGCTGTGCCAGATTTATGCCAAATCTGGGCCACAATTCTTTGCTACTTGGGTATCAATAAGACCACTTTTGTCCAATGACTTCTCTGGCCCAGCTCTGGCCCATACAATCAGGTTTTCATTGGCCCACATGCTGCAGTTAATTGTGGTACATGACTGGACCAAGTCTGGCTACCAGACAATGGCCAATCATGGAGCATATCTGGGTCAAGTTTCAGTCAAGTTAACTTATAACTGGGCCTGAACTGGGCCAGATAGGTTGGTTGTGGGTGTGCTTTTTCTCAACGCGACCTGATTGGGAGATTTTTTTCTTTACTCAAAATAATTTTAATGTATTTTAAATGTGGGTCAAACTTACGTGACCAACATATCAATTTTTAACATCTGGGCCAAATTCTAAATTTTACATCTGGGCCAAGTCTTGTTTGCTGTCTTAAAGACCCGGGCCATGTTTGGCCCACATGCTGTATGCCAGTGCCAGATGAATGATTGCTGTGGAAGCTTTATGCCAAATCTGGGCCAGAATTCTTTGCTAAAATACTAATAACTAGTCAAATAAGTTACATCATCTTAAGGGGGCTAATAATATTGACCTTAGCAATTAAATTTTATTTAAATGTTCTTTTATTCCAACTAAACTAAAACAAATAAGAACTTTATCAAAAAGAGAAATACAATACGAAATACAATTTTAAAAAACTTTTGTTAAAACCTGTTACCCAGCACTCACTGGCACTTTTACACCTACCTAACTTTAAATAGTAACAGTTCCTGACTCCAGTAAGATACAAACACAAACTAGGTATTATTGGAAAGAAGACACTCTGGGCTTTACGGTGCTAAAAGGGGAAGTGTCATGCTTAAAAATATAAAAAGGTATACATTATGAAATCTTGAGGGAAAAAAATTGTATTGTGTTTAATATTTGTTTTCCATAAACAAACACAGGAAAACATTAACGTAATGTCCTAGAAAAAAAATGACGTGAAAGCCAAGTGTTTCATGAGTTTATATTACAAATTTGATGAAGATAGCATGCAAAATGAGATTTCTGTAAAAAGTTTTCCGAGGCTATATCGGTGTCCTTCTCTCCCTCACCGTCAGGGGCACTTTCTTAAAACTTACCATCCCAAACTAAAACATTAACAGATGCTGAATGATTTGCTCTACATTCACAGTTCACATATCTTTGGAAAGAAGATACTCTGGGCTTTATTATCCATAATCTAGAGTTTATAATACTCAAAATGAAAAAATGGTTATCGATGCTTAAGTAATGTAATAAAGAAAATGCACTGCACTAAACATTTAATATTTCATAAACAAATATATGAAATTAGTTCTGAAGCAAAACAGAGAAGTAATAGGTCAAAAGCCACACATCTTCTGAGTCTAAGTTTTGAATTTGATGCCGATATTATGCAAAGTAAAAATTTCTAGAATTACTTTTCTAAGACAATGTCTTGTGATTTTCTCCCGCTCCTTGTTTGGGGAGAAGCAGTCTGATGACCACACATGTACTGGACCACACAGGTTTCTAACAACTATTTTAGTCTTTTCACATACCACTTATTTTTAATAGTAAACTATTAGGCAGAAACGTATAGTATGAATGATTTAACAGCATTTACAGTGGGGAAAATACGTATTAAGTACACATCACCGTTTATCTTAGAAAACATATTTCTAAAGGTGCTGTTGCCTTGAATTATTTTTCAACAGATGCTGATAACAATCCATACTGTATATGCAAAGAATCAAATCTAGTTAGTTTAGAAATGAGGTTATGTGTAATAAAATGAAATGACGCATGGAAAAACTATTGAACACACGAAGAAAGGAAGGTGTAGTAAGGCAGTGAAAGCCCAGACAGCAGCTGAAATCTCTCAGTAGTTCTTCAGCAACCTCTGCTCTTCCTCAGTGTAAATGAACATCAGCTGCTTCAGTCCAACATCTACATTAGCAGGAGGATGAAAACAGTAAAGGATGTAAAGCAGAAACAAACCAGTAAAGCATGTTTAAAAGCTTGTAGAAACATTTAGTAAATCCAATGAATCATTTTTTTCAGTGTGCATTCAGTCCTCTCAGAGAGAAATATTGTGCGTGGGAACGTGAGAGGAGGATGAATGCTGGAGTCTGAAAGAGTTCAGTATTGCTGTGAGGAACAGAGAGTATTGTGGCGCTCTGCACTGAGAGGCGTTGTGTTCCTGCAGGTTAGCGCTGTGTGAGATTAGCTGAAACCTTACGCTGCTGTATTGAGTGTTTCTCTGAGCTGCTGATGTCTATATGATCCTGCTGCCGACATTATATCCACTCATACACCGATACAACAATTAAACGGGGTCATGAACCGCATCAGTTCACCTCTGAGCTCTACTTATTACATTATCAAATGTTTCCCAATTTATGTTTGATGGAGCAGAAAATTGGGGCACAGTGGTTAGCACTTTGGCCTCACAGGATGAAGGTTGCTGGTTCGAGTCCCAGCTGGGATGGATTTCTGTGTGGAGTTTGCATGTTCTCCCCGTGTTGGTGTGGGTTTCCTCCGGGTGCTCCGGTTTCCCCCACAGTCCAAACACATCCCACATAGGAAAATTTCTCTGGCCCACACAATCAGGTTTTGCTTAGCCCACATGCCGCAGTTAATTACGGTACATGATTGGACCAAATCTTGCTTCTAGGCAAGGGCCAAAAGTGGACGATGTACATGTGATTCTTCAGGTGTTTTATTTTTAATAAAGTTGCAACAATGTAAAACTCTATTTTCACATTGTCATTATGGGGGATTGTGTGTAGAATGTTAAATGAACTTAAAGGGTCTTGAAACACCAAAACACATGTGTTGAGCTGTTGACAGTCATATATGTGTCCCGCGCTGCTATAAACACTATTAGAACACAGATAATTGACTAAAGAGTGAAAGTTGGTTGTTTTTAGTTATTTCGAGCAAATTCGTTCTTCCGGTTTGAAATGAATTTTTGAAGCTGCGTCACGCCGATGAGATCCATGCGTGTATTCCAGCGTGAAGAGTGGACGCCTGTACCGGCGAGTGCATCGTGAAGTCTCTGAGTGTGCGGCATTAATTCATGAGAAAGACTTGGTTCAAACCAATCAGCTCGCTCTATTGTGTATGCGGTGCAACTTCATTTATATGCATGATAGCTTCGAAGAATGTTTGTACCTGTTACAGTGTTCAGACGGCACAGAGATGCCACACTGTGTAGCCAAAACAAGTGGAAGAAGAAGAATTGTTTGGAGACACAGGTCGCCAGTGTTGTGTTTATGTGCTGCAACGAAGGTTTTGTTTACGTTTCCAGATTTGCCGCTCGTCTCCTTTTAAAACAAGTTCCAGTTCATGTTGATTGTCCTGTCTCTACAAATTTGGTCAGTTAGCCATCAGTGCTCTTTGTTTGTTTATTGAGATGGTAAAGTTAGTTCGTATCGTCAGCAGTACTCTTTCAGTGTTTAAAGACAGACCTTAGTCAAAGTGATTAGAACTGTTACTGAGTTTACAGCACGCTAACATCACTACAGTATTATAGACTGAAAGATCCGCTGTAAATGCTGCTCTCCGAGTGGAAACATTTAATCACCGCAATTAAATTAAAACACCGCATTTTGTGACAGGATAGTCTACACACACACAGCTTTCTGACGCTACCTACCGAGAGCATCTAAGTTATCGAGAAATGCAGAGGGCTTTTTTTCTCCCATACGTCTCGCGGTATCAAATACCTCTTTAAAACACTCCTTGAGCAGTTTCTCACATCTGGTTTGTCACGGGGGACATGCAGGAAATGTTTCTGAATAAAAGTGAAAGTGCCAAACTGCAGTCAAAGTCGACAGATTAATAATTTGGCAAATAATTGGATGACTGATGTCAATGTAAACAGTCACTGTCTGTCTCCCCTGCGTCTGTGTTTGTTTTGCCTGTTTGAAAATCAGCGCTCAAATGGAAACTCTTATTTTTATGCAAAACCTTCCCTCTTTCTCTCCCCTGACACGCCCACCTAAACAGAGCTGGATACACCCACTTTCCTGAGCTTTTCCAAACTAGAGGTGTGAAAACACCCTGCTGAGACGGGGGGTTCGTGGCCCTTTAATAAATGAACTTAATTCATTTTGGAATAAGGCTGTAACATAAAAAAAAAGTAGAAAAAGTGAAGCGCTTTGAATACTTTCCTGATGCACTGTATTTTTTCTAGAGTGTGGATAGTGATTGAGAACCTTTGCATCTAATACATCTCTTCTGTTGACTTGACAGCTGCGATTTAAAGGTGTGTTGCTGTACCACGAGGGATGGCCGCTGTGTCTGCATGAGAAGGTGGTTCTGCAACTGGCACCGCTGCATAAAGTGCGTCTGCGGCAGGGAGATTTCTACCTGCAGGTGGTTCCTTTGGGCCGCAAGTCTGCCAAGCTGGTGCTGAAATGCCTGTCGGGCAGTGGGCAGGCCATCGCAGAGGTCCCGGTGTCGGAGAGCATGTACGGCAGCGTCTTCACCCCAGACTTCCTGCAGAATGTGACGCGTGATCGAAACCTCCAGCCGCTCCAGAACTGCCTCCTGAGCACCGGTTCTGTGGTTTATCGAACGCCCTGGAAAAACGTGATCAACCCTCTGCTGGTGACGAGCACGGAGGACGCACTGATGCAGGCCAGAAACAGCGGAGGTACTGTAAATAAATGCGTTCCTTCAGTTTTTGTCTTGTTTCTAGTCCAAATATCTCAACAATCTAACAACAAGAAGCATTTTCTAGACGAGCAAAACATCTTGGCTTGATTTCAGAAATAATGAGTCAAAATGAAGTGAGTTTTTTTCTAAAATAAGCTAAATAAACTAGCAATGGGGTAAGAAAAACAATCTTTTGTCAAAATAAACAACAAAATTATTTAGTTTACCCCTAAAAAAACGGTCGAATACACAAAAAAAGAAGTATTATAATAAAAAATGTAACTAATGATAATAATAAAAATATATATATCATTCCAGATTTTTTGAGTTGACAGTAAGGGAACAAAGTGTCCAATATTTGTTTAGTTCATACAGTATGTTATCATTTAACATGAGAGGCTTGGCAACATCCAAAGAAAAGGGAATATATAAAAGAGATACATCTAATTCAGCTTTTCCTTAAAACAAGCTAAATAACCTGCCAGTGGGGTAGGAAAAAACATCTTATTTTTTATTATTTTATTTTATAAAAATAAAAGCTAAGCAGGGCTGAGCCTGGTCTGTACCTGGATGGGAGACCACATGGGAAAACTTGCTTACTGTTGGAAGTGGTGTTAGTGAAGCCAACAGGGGGCGCTCAACCTGCAGTCTGTGTGAGTGCTAATGCCCCAGTGTAGTGAAGGGGGCGATATACTGTCAGTGGGCGCCTGTGATCATTGTAAATCCCATGGCACTTTTCTTAAAGAGTAGGGGTTTAATCCCAGTGTCCTGGGTGTCGTTGGCCTGTGGCTGCTGTCACATCCTCTAAGTGAATGCTACATACTGGTGGTGGTGTGGAGAGACCCCCTTATGATTGTGATGCGCTTTGGGTGTATGGCTATACACGATAAATGCACTATATAAATACACATTACTTACTTACTTATTTTCTTATTATTTTGCTTAATATTTTACCCTTATTACCCTAGTTAAGCCTTTGTCACTGTAAGCTAAACACTAGTATCTTGAAGAATATCTAGTGTAATATTATGTGCTGTCATCATGACAAAGATAAAAGAAATCAGTTATTAGAAATGAGTTATTAACACTATTGTTTAGAAATGTGTCGAAGAAATTTTTATTCCGTTAAACAGAAACTCAAGAGTTCACACTTAGCTGATGATTCATAATAAAGTGTATTTGGCATGCTGTCCCGGGAGAGAGCCCTGAGCTCAGAATATCCTTGAGCCCGGGACTCCCTCCCGTTTGAAGGCGAGAGGAGAGTTTGAGCTGAGGTGAGTATCGAGAACTCCCCTATTTGTGAACGTGCTGAGATATATCTGACTAGAGTTGCCTTAAGATGCTATTTTAATGTAGTCAATTTACTTAACCAGTTCATTAAAGGGTCACGAAACAACAAAACACATGTTTTGAGCTGTTGACAGTAATATATGTGTCCTGCGCTGCTATAAACACTATTAGGACACATATAATTGACTAAAGAGTGAAAATTGGTTGTTTTACACTATTTCGAGCAAATTCGTTCTTCCTGTTTGAAACAAATTTTTGAAGCTGCGTCACGCCGATGAGATCCATGCGTGTATTCCAGCATGGAGAGTGGACGTCTGTACCGGCAAGTGCATCGTGACGTCTCTGAGTGTGCGGCATTAATTCATGAGAAAGACTTGGTTCAGACCAATCAGCACGCTCTATTGTGTATGCGTCGCAACTTAATTAATATGCATGATCGCTTTGAAGATTGTACCTGTTACATTGTCCAGACGGCAGAGAGATGATACGTTGTGTTGCCGAAACAAGTGGAAGAAGAATCGTTTGGAGACACAGGTAGCCAGTGTTGTGTTTATGTGCTGCAACGCAGGTTTTGTTTTCATTTCTAGCTATGAGAGCGCCGCTGGACTCACCACGCGCGCAGTAGAAATGCGTTTGTAAGGAACTTTTTTTTTAACCCGAGAGCTTTCCGCATCTGAAAATGGTGAAATCCAGATCTGCCGCTCGTCTCCTTTTAAAACAGACACGGCTCCAGTTCATGTTGATTGTCCTGTCTCTACAGATTTGGTAAGCGATCAGTGCTCTTTGTTTGTTTATTCAGATGGCAAAGTTAGTTCATATCGTCAGCAGTACTCTCTCAGTGTTTACAGACAGACCTTAGTCAGAGTGACTAGAACTGTTACAGAGTTTACAGCACGTTAACATCACCACAGTATTATAGACTGAAAGATCCGCTGTAAATGCTGCTCTCCAAGTGTAAACATGTAAACACCGCAGTTAAACAATTACTTTCGAGTATAATTTTTGCTGCATTTTGTGACAGGATAGTCTATACACACACGGCTTTCTGATGCTACCTACAGGAGTGCATCTAAGTTATCGAGAAATGCGGAGGGTTTTTTATTTCTCCCATACACCGTGCGGTATTAAACGCTCCGTTAAAACCGCTCTCTAAGCAGTTTCTCACGTCGCGTATATCACGGGGGACATGCAGGAAATGTTTCTGAATGAAAGGGAAAGTGCCAAACTGCAGTTAAAGTCGACAAATTAATAATTTGGCAAATAATTCGATGACTGATGTCCATGTAAACACAGTCACTGTCTTTCTCCCCTGCGTCTGTGTTTGTTCTACCTGTTTGAAAATCAGCGCATGCACAAATACAAACTCCCATTTTTATGTAAAACCTTCCCTCTTTCCCTCCCCCGACACGCCCACCTAAACAGAGCTGGACACACTAACTTTCCTTGGCTTTTCCAGACTATAGGTGTGAAAACACCCTGCTGAGACGGGGGTTTCGTGGCCCTTTAAGTAGTTAATTTGCTAACTGATATGGCCGCCCTATCAGAGTAGAGGAGGAGTGTGGGTGGAAGAGGGGATTTTTCAAGACGAAAATGACTGGAGTAGAAAGCTCTGGTATTTTATAGTGTGTCAGGATTTGTCTGATTGGTGAGATACACTGAGCTAATGTGGTACCAGCCGTGTTTATTCATAAATCCTCTCGAAATTAGTTTATAAATAAACCCCGCTTGGGGAAAAATAAACAGGAGGGCTCATAATTCTGTCTTCAACTGTGTATCACAGAAAAGCTAAACCCTGTTTATTTTGTCCTTCCAGCTGGAGGTCTGCGTGGTCAGATCAGCGCCTGCAGCACTCACGGCTCCACAGGAACGCTCAGCTCTCGAGACTCTCTGGGCGGCGAATCCACTGTATCGGAACCGGCGCTCAGCCGAAGCCTCACCGACATGGGCATCGGTTCGTTGCACCGTGAAGACTCGGACATACAGAAGAGTCCTGATCCGGGCAGCATCCGCGGACACAAACTCCTATCCTTCAGCACAGACCTCAGCAACCCAAACATACGGAAACGCCATCCCAGAGACTCCGCCGCTTTCGAATCGCGACGACTTTTCCGCAAATCTTACATGGAGGCGTTACAGAATCCCATGAATCTCGGCTCCAGCTCGGAATCCATTCTGGAGGAGCCCAGTTTTGGATCCGTCCCAAAGGAATCGATGGCGCCGGTGCGGAGGATCTGCGCTCGAGGATGGCTGGGAGGAGATGAATCCCGCAACTCTTCTCCTGCTGGGAGTCCGTCCAAAAACGCAGAGCTCAGTCCCAACGAGAGACGCTCCAAATCACTGGAACGCACTAATAATAAGGCACTGCAGGTCAAAGGTCACCGGGCGCGCTCCTCGTCTGGCGGCTCTAACAGTGGCCTTCCCAAAAAACTCATCAATGGTTATGGGTTTCGCTTCGGAAAACTGGAGCTGGAGGCGGCTTTTCCTGGACTGGAGAGGAGGAGCAGTAAAGACAACTCAGGTTTGTGTTTCTTTATTGTATGTTTGGTCTACATTAAAGGTGCCGTATGTAAGTTTGACACCCAGTGGTTGAGCTAGGTATTGCACTCCTGAATCAAAATACATGCAAACGCAGGTTGCCAGATTGACGACACCAACAGGATTGTGCCTGACTATCGAGCCTAAAGGCTGAGTTTAGGTCTGATTTAAACCGTGGCACACGATAGAAGGAATATTTTCATATTAAAATGAGTTTATTTTAACCAACACCAACTTTATTTATTAGAAACGGCTTCAGTTTCTCACAGCTGAACGACAGAAAACTGACAATGATCAGCTCAGGTACACCTCATGTGCTTTATTCAGTGCTAAATGCTCATGTGAGTTTGAATGCCATTCCACATCACATTTATTGCCATATACTGAAAGCAGCAGCTGATAGTTCACCTCAGATCTGGACAATAACATAAAACGTTTAAGATTGAACTTCAGAACTGTGACTCACTGCAAACCAACACATATCAGTAATTCTGCATCTACATTTATAATGTTAAAGATTGTTAATATGTATTAATTAGATTATAAGCCTTACCATTGCGCTGGAGTGCAGTGAGTGCACTATTCTGTGCTTCTGAATGGCTGTATTTAAATGTGTTTCGTCTGGTGCAAACAGTCAAACTGCTCATCACTGCATATCTCGTCATGAAGTGTGTTGTTAGGACACGGGCTTACATTGTAACCTGCTCACCTAATGTTTTACATTCATAATATTTATGTTATTTGCTAATTAGTATCCTCATGTGGAACTCTGAATCTGCATCTCATTTCGGAGTCTGCTACTGTCCACTCTGAAAAAAATGTTGTCTGCAAAATTGTTGCAAACAATTTATTTGTGTTGAATTTAAACAAACAAATTAAATTTAATAATGTTCAACTTAATTTTCTTGTTTAAATTCAGCCCAAATAAATTGTTTACAGCCACTTAATGTAAAAAAAATTAGTAAATCCAAGGAATCAGCTTTGAATAATTTTTTTCAGTGCACCAGAGGTCGCATTTCAGTCACGGATGCATACTTTCAGAGCCTTCATGACTTAACGAATGAAATACGCTCTTTTCCATCAAGGCAACCCGGGGAGCTGGAATATAATTGGCTAAACTGTCAGTGGGTGGGTTAAAAGACCAAAGACAGCCGTTCCGGCACGGAACACACAATTACAAAGCAGAATACCTGACTTCGGCGATGTTTTTTAGATAAACATGTTCACTGAGCGTGTTTCTGAAATATCTGCAAACATATTATGGTGTTTTTATGCTTTAGAAGAGTCAAAAATGCAGCACCTTTACACCCCATTCACACGGAGCGTCAGCGTCAACGCTTTCCATTCACTTTCGAATGGGTGACGTCAGGCGTTGGCAAACTGCATTGTGGATCTGTCGGCGCCGCTGCAGAAGTTGGGACTTTCTCAACTTTTCAAGTGCCAACGGAAGCGTCAGCCAATCACATTGCTGTATGCAAATACACCAGCTCAGACAGTAGCCGATTGTTGACTAATTTCATTGGCTGACGCTGCTATGACGATCGCGTCAGCCCCAACTTCAGACACGCCCTCTGTCAAGCGTTGACGCTGAAGCCTCGTGTGAATGGGGCGTCAGAGCTGATGTGTGTAGGATTGACACCTAGTGTATGAAATAGGTATTGCAGTTCAAATTTGAAACATTAGGGTGGTTTTCATCCAGCCCTTCCGACGATGACAACTCGACTTAAATGCCAATTTTAAAAAAAAAAAATTTATTGAATTAAATTTTATTAATTATTTGTGTTATTTTAATTGTATTTTTCATTCATTTATTCATTCATTCATTGAATGAATCCACAGCGGAATGAACCACCAACTTATCCAGCATTTGTTTTACACAGCGGATGCCTTTCCAACCACAACCCAGTACTGGGAAACACCCATACACTCTCATTCACACACATACACAACAGACAATTTAGCTCACCCAATTCCCCTACAGCGCACGTGTTTGGACTTGTGGGGGAAGCACAACCGGAGCACCCATAGGAAACCCATGCGAACATGGAAACTCTGGAATGAAATGCCAACTGACCCAGCCGAGGCTTGAACCAGCGACCTTCTTGAACTACTGTGCCACCGCGTCACTCCTTTTATTTATTTATTTTTAATTAATTTTAATATTATTGTTATTTTTATATGATTTATTATTATTATTATTACTATTATTATTATTGTAAATAATAGTAAACCCCTGTTGGTGTGGGTTTTCATCCAGGTGCTCGGTTTCCAGTCCAAACACATGCGCTATAGGGGAACTGATGAACTAAATTGGCTGTAATGTATGAGTACGTGCGTGAATATGGTGTTTATGGGTGTTTCCCAGTGCTGGGTTGCCGCTGAAAGGGTATTCGCTGTGTAAAACATATGCTGGAGTAGTTGACGGTTCATTCCGCGGTGGCGACCTCAGAAATAGGCTGAAGGAAAATGACTGGATGTTGTTTTTTGCTGATGTTGTGAGTGATTAGCGTGTTGTGTGGTTGTTTTGGTATGTTGTGAGATTTATTACTGGTTTATTAAGAGTGCTTTGTTCAGCCAGCGATCATAATTACGTGCGGTGATGTGGTGAGACTGTTAATGTTGTATGGTGTCACTCTGTGGGTGTTATTTAGTGTGTGTGAGTGTGATAGTATGTCTTCTGAGGTGTTGTGTTTGCAAACGGTGCTGGTATTGTGTAATAATGGCCTGCAGGCAAACACAGGTCTATAATCAGTCTGAGGAGACACTCGTTATTCCTCCGGCTGCACTTTATGGCTCCGAGCAGCTGATAGAGAGAGTGTGTGTGTGTGTGTGAATGTGAATGTGCGTGAATGTGCGTGTGTGTGTGTGTGTGTGTGTGTGTGTGTGTGTATGTGTGTGATTCGATTTTGCAATTCAGCGATTCAGTGTTTCTACGATTCAGTGATTCTGTGATACTGTGATTCAATGATTCTGCATTTCTGTGATTCTGTGATTCAGTGATTTTGCGATTCAGTGATTCAGTGTTTCTACGATTCAGTGATTCTGTGATACTGTGATTCAATGATTCTGCATTTCTGTGATTCAGTGATTTTGCGATTCAGTGATTCAGGGATTCAGTGGTTCAACGATTTAGTGATACTGTGATTCAGTGATTCTGCGATTCAGTGTTTCTACGATTCAGTGATTCTGTGATACTGCGATTCAAAGATTCTGCATTTCTGTGATTCAATGATTCTGTGATTCAGCAATTCTGCGATTTAGTGATTGTGCAAATCTGTGATTCAGCGATTCTGTGATTCAGCAATTCTGCGATTCAGTGATTGTGCAATTCTGTGATTCAGCAATTTTAAGATTCAGTGATTGTGCAAATCTGCGATTCAGTGATTCCACCATTCTGTGATTCAGTGATTCCACAATTCTGAGATTCAGTGATTGTGCAATTCTGTGATTCAGTGATTCAGCAATTCTGCGATTTAGTGATTATCAATTCAGTGAATCAGCGATTCTTCAATTAATTGATTTTGCATTTCTGTGATTCAGTGATTCTGAGATTCAGTGATTCTGCATTTCTGTGATTCTGTGATTCAGCAATTCTGCGATTCAGTGATTCTGTGATTCTGTGATTCAGTGATTCCACAATTCTGTGATTCAGTGATTTCACAATTCTGTGATTCAGTGATTCCACAATTTTGAGATTCAGTGAGGGCGCCACGGTGGCCTAGTAGGTAGCATGTTCGCCTCACAGCAAGAAGGTCGCTGGTTCGAGCCTCGGCTGGGTCAGTTGGCATTTCTGTGTGGAGTTTGCATGTTCTCCCCGTGGTTGCGTGGGTTTCCTCCGGGTGCTCCGGTTTCCCCCACAGTCCAAAGACGTGTGGTACAGGTGAATTGGGTAGGCTAAATTGTCCGTAGTGTATGAGTGTGAATGAGTGTGTGTGGATGTTTCCCAGAGATGGGTTGCGGCTGGAAAGGCATCCGCTGCGTAAAAAATATGCTGGATAAGTTGGCGGTTCATTCCGCTGTGGCGACCCCGGATTAATAAAGGGACTAAGCCGAAAAGAAAATGAATGAATGAATGAATGAGATTCAGTGATTGTGCAATTCTGTGATTCAGTGATTCCACAATTCTGCGATTCAATGATTGTGCAATTCTGTGATTGAGTGATTCAGCAATTCTGCGATTTAGTGATTATCAATTCAGTGAATCAGCGATTCTTCGATTAATTGATTCTGCATTTCTGTAAGTCAGTGATTCTGTGATTCAGTGATTCTGCATTTCTGTGATTCTGTGATTCAGCA
>CAIGQQ010031697.1:6608332-6624992 GCA_903798035.1 Danio albolineatus
TGATTGATTGATTGATTGATTGATTGATTGATTGATTGATTGATTGGTTGATTTATGGATATTAATTCATTTGTTTGTTTATTGGTTGATTGGTTGATTGATTGGTTGGTTGGTTGGTTGTTTAGTTGATTTGTGTTTATTAATTAATTTGTTTGTTTGTTTGTTTGTTTGTTTGTTTGTTTGTTTGTTGAGAGATTGATTGAGTGATTGACTAATTATTTCTTTTATTTCAGACTATTAATCCAAATCCAAAAACATAACAAACGCAGCATGAAAAGTGGGAATATTATCTGAATTTCATTTATTATTGCTTTGTCACTTTTTATTATTACTAATGTTTTAATGTACATTGTACTATTGAAGTGTATGTTATACATTTGGTTCAATAATAATAATTATTATTATTATTGTTGTTGTTGTTGTTGTTGCTGTTGTTGTTGTTATTATTATTATTCACATTTATATTATTATTTATGCTCATATCCAACTCTCATTGTTAAAAAAAAAACATTAGTTGGTTGGCCTACTAAAATGTTTCACATGAAATGTTCCACGTATACCATATACTAAAAATCACGCTAAAATGTATACTATTGTTTGAACATAACAAGCAAACAAATATGACAATAATTATGATCATATTTCTGATTCCTTTCCAGAGGCGTTCTCAAGTCCTCCGGAGAGCCAGAATGGAAGTGTTTCTCCAGATCTGCCGGCTTTGAGGTCCTGTGTGGAGTATGAGGACACTCCGCAGTTTCCCAGAAGCCTGAGCACAGCGGAGGACACTGACAGCGACTGCACGGTGGACTCCAGTCCGTCTGACCCGCAACGTCTCCGCAAGCAGCCGCTCAAGAAGATCATGAAGACGCTGAGCTACGAGCCCAGCGCCCATCACGGATACACCGGCGTCTACATCCGAGGCCTAGAGGTCAGCAATAACGTCAGTGCGGAGAAAAAACTGCAACGCCCTGACGTGAAGAGTCCAGTTCTGACCCGCAGCCGCAGCCTGTCCACACCCTGCAGAGCTGACCACAGCCACTTCATCAGCAGGTATTTAAAGGGGAACTATTATGCAAAAATCACTTTTATAAGGGGTTTAAGCGCAGTTGTATGGCATTATAAACAGCTTCTAATTGTAAACATGTATTAATTCAATGTTTTGTAATCACACTTTATAAAGGAAACACTTTGAGTGACATTCTCCTTTTGTACGTGTCATCAGAGAGGGAAAGCCCCGCCCACTAGTGACCATTCCTCCCTTATTAGCATTTGACCTCAGTGTTGTTGAATCTGCCACTATGCTGACACGCAGGCGTTTGTAGCTCCGCCCTCTGCTCAGCACAATCTCATTTAAATTTAAAGCGACAGTCACCAAAATGCCAAAATTAGGATCAAAGCCTAATGACGCATTTGGACTGAGTGGTTCGGTACGCTTTTATGGGCATTTCCACTGTCAAAAGGTACCAAAAATTGAACCGTACTGTACCGTGGATGGGGGGTGGGGTCACCGGCTGGTGAACAAGTTGGCCCTTCAAGAACAATGCGAGGACTCGTCTGTCACTGAGGTCTTACAGGGATCGGTCTCATGCTCTCCACTCCTCCATGACCACCACAGCAGCTGCTCAGGATACGGCCTGGTCCAGGATTATGGAAACCTCGGGAATAATAAAAAACAGATTAACATAAGCGCAGATGGCATTCTAATTATAATGTCTTTTGGGAAGTGTTCCCGGCTCCGGTTGCCCTAAATAATGCAGACTAACAATCCTTTGGATTTGGATTGAACAGCATTTGTGTTTTATTTGTATGCTAATGCAGAGAGATGTGTCTTTAATCTAGTTTTAGAAATTCACAGCCGAGACATTACACAGTAATACCATATGCATATAATAACAAGCCATGGTCGATATAATTGGATCTAATTAGATTTGCATTGTAAACATTCTATAAAAGTTAAAAATTTATTACTTTTTATTTCATATATTAAGGTTTTAGTTATGACACTCCCAAAATCACTCTGCATAAATCCGCAGATTTTTTACAAAACTTTGCGCAGAAATAGCAAAAAAATGTCCGCCGAGTCCGTATGGCCCTAGAAATGGGTAATCAACTCATTTTGTCAAATTTTAATTAATCTACACGTTCTATTTTTGTAATCATTATGATTTTAGAGATGTTTTAGATCTGTTTTTATTCCCCTTTTCTGTCATTTATTTCTCGTTTGCTACATATTTTATTAATTTGATGATGTCGATATATTACATATTTTATTCATCTAAAATGGTTTGGCAATACTGAACAAAATATAATGTCAATAAAGCAAGCTGAACATTAGTGATAGAGGGAGAGGAGCAGATTTGACCTGTCAATGGGTGCACATGGCTCCTGAATAGCCTAAAAGAGAAATAGTGGATTTGTTATTGTTTATTTCAACAGTCTTTTTTAACTTTAACCCATTGAAAAGAAAAGGTTTAAAACAGATAACAATAAAAATAGTGTTCAAAATCTAATTATGTTTTATTTGTCGCATTTAGTTAACTATTTATGTGCTGTAGGTGTGTTTCAATTTGGCCACCACCGCAAGTATATTTCAAACCAGTGTGAAGCACTGAATACTTTTAATAGCTCATTTCTGGTAACTGATCTAATTTATCTTTTTCATGATGACAGCACATAATGTTAGACTAGATATTCTTCAAGACACTAGTATTCAGCTTAAAGTGACATTTAAAGGCTTCACTAGGGTAATTAGGGTAAAGTTAGGGTAATTAGGCAAGTCATTGTATAACAGTGGTGTGTTCTGGAGACAATCCAACACTAATATTGCTGAAGGGGCTAATAATATTGACCTTAAAAATGGCTTTAAAACAATTAAAACTGCTTTTATTCTAGCCGAAATAAAACAAATAAGACTTTCTCCAGAAGAACAAATATTAGAGGATGTACCGATAGATGAATTGAACAGTGAAAGTATAGTTGAAAGTATAATGCTTGTGTGTTGCAGTAAAGTGCAGCACATCATGGATGAGATGATCTCCACGGAGCGCGAGTACGTCCGCTCGCTCGTCTACGTCATCCAGCAGTATTTCCCAGAGATGGAGAGACTGGATCTCCCACAGGACCTGAGAGGGAAACGCAGCATCATATTCGGCAACCTGGAGAAACTGAGCGACTTCCACAGCTTGTACTTTCTGAAGGAGCTGGAGAGATGTTCGCACTCGCCGCTGACCGTCAGCAGATGCTTCCTCATGCACGTGAGTCCACACACATTTGTTTTGTTTTGTTTTTGTGACGCAAAGAAACTAAATATTATATGAGTAAACAGTGGGCGTGGCTTGCTTTTTCTACTGCAAGCTGATTGGATGTTGTATAGTAGGGATTTAATTCGGAAACATGGGGAAAAGGGTTTGGGGAGAGTTATTACAACCTAATAGGGCGTTCACACCAGACACATGAACATTTTGAGTTTACTCGATTCTTTTGCACTTGAAAGTCGCTTCATTCTTCCGTGAAATTTACTTTACAACAGACATGGATTCATATCATGAGTGAGGCTTCTGTCTGCCCGGTGACTCTAGCTTTGTTGCTGAATGGCTAACTCAGGGGTGTCCAAAGTTTTTGGGCTGAGGGCCAGACGCAAAAAAGAAAATGTTGTCCTGGGCCAAATTATACAATTTCACAGACACGATGTGTATATTTATTTATATGGAAATATTTGCTACATTTTAAAATCCTAATATATATTTTACTCTGTTAATGTGAACAGTGATGTTGTGCTTTCGATTCAAGAACTGATGCTAAGTCAGGAGTGAGTCGAGTAGTAGGTATATATGGCAAATCACAGAGGTGGCTGTCAGTTAGATTGGTTCTCAATGAACTTTTGTTTAGATTCATCAGTGAAAATGTTTGCTCATATATGTATATGTAGAGCCAAACAGACTCATCATCCTTTTTGAATGGCGTTTCATCAAGGGAAATTTGGATGAATCAGACATTTTCTGCACTTACTGTTGATTTTCCATTTCTTGGTTGTTTCCTTCAGTTTGAGCCGTTCGTTTTACGTCATAACAGCAAATGTTGTCTAATTGAAGGCATGTGATAGCGACATCCGGTGGTCATTTGTTGAATTATTTTTATTAATTAACTAGTCATGGGCCGGTATAAAATTCTGACGGTATGATGACCTTGCATAAAAATATCACGGTTTCACGGTATTGTGTTTACTGCTCTAATATATTCATTCATTCATTTTCTTGTCGGCTTAGTCCCTTTATTAATCCGGGGTCACCACAGCGGAATCAACCGCCAACTTATCCAGCATATTGTTACGCAGCGGATGCCCTTCCAGCTGCAACCCATCTCTGGGAAACATCCATACACACACACATTCACACTCATACACTACAGACAATTTAGCTTACCCAATTCACCTGTACCACATGTCTGTGGACTTGTGGGGGAAACCGGAGCACCCGGAGGAAACCCACGCAACCACGGGGAGAACATGCAAACTCCACACAGAAATGCCAACTGACCCAGCCTGGGCTCGAACCAGCGACCTTCTTGCTGTGAGGCGAACGTGCTACTCACTACGCCACGGTGGCGCCTGCTCTAATATATATTCTTTTTAAATGTCTGGCTAAAAAACAAAACTTGTTTCCCCTTTAAACACAAAGTGTTTTATTTTGAGAAGCATTTCAAATATTTTGTGGCACTAAACATGTCAGGCTAAATAATTCAAGTGAATCCTCAACTTCTGCGGTCTTCATTTGTTTCAAAAACACAGATGACTCTACAATTTACACCTAAAAAACTTTTTTAAAAGGTAAATAAAATGTCTTACCCATACCCTAGGAGTGATATAGATTTAAAATTTTGGCGGTATAAAAACCTTGACTTTTTTAAACCACTGTATACCTTGAAAACGGTTATCGTCCCATGCCTATGGCTAACATGGATTTTATCGAGAGAGTAGCTGTGCTTTATGTGCTTTATAAATGCTGAAAAACAGAGTATATACTCACCATGTCTGAGTCCACTAGATCCTTTCAGAGGTGCAGCCAGTTCTGTGAGATCATCAACTCCTCCAGAAACTATAACTGGATGATGGAAGCTTTCAGCTGTGCTTCAGACTGAGCCGAGCCTAGTTTATATGAGCTTTTGTCCTATGTTGGCAGGAGGATTTCCCCTCGGGACACCAACAACAGGCAAGATGTCCTCGCTGCAGTCTGTGTCACAATCACTGCACCAGGTCCCGTATGTAGTGGAAATTGTATCGGCCACTAAGCAGTTGAGTTTAGGGTTGGGGAAGGAGTAGGCAAACGTCCGTTACATAGTGGACCTGGTCCAGAATGTCATCAAGCTGCTGGCTGCAGCGAAGACTGTCTCACAGCAGGGGCTACATCATAATCATGCCCCTACTAGAGCATGCTCCTGATTGGCTAGCGCAGCACGAATGTCCACTAAATGGCAGATTTTCAAACTCAAGCGATTTACACAACAAGCATGTCAATTTGCACTGATTCATTTGCACAAATCGCATCATTCGCACGAATAGCGCCGCAGGATATCTATTCACGTCTTTGCATTGACTTAACATCTAAATCACTGGCTTCATGAAGGCTTCATGAAACACTGAAACAGTCGAAGCAAATGCTTCAAAGCTTCGAAAAGTTTCGAAACCCCACTCTACGGTGACACCTTCTGGTCATTTTCTGTGTTTCTACAATTGACTCAGTGGAGCGGTGAGGGTACTTGACTACCATGCAGCAACAGTGGGTTCGAATCCAGCCTAATACAGCTATTTTGAAACGCTTTAATATCGGTTAGAATTGCTCTGTTCTTGTATCGTTTCGTTTCAACATTGGTCTGACATCCATACGAACACTTTGTGAATAAATATGTCTTGTTTTGGTCATCAAACAGGGTTGTTGCTAGATCAGACACGGTTGTGGCCAGAAGTCAACAATAATTATTTATATTATTCATTAAATTTTACATGTATTGTATTTTAATAACGTCTACCCAAAACCTGAACCTAGCCATCACTGTACTGTAAAAATATTAATTATTGTTATACAGTGTTACAGAAATGATGCTATATTGATGGCGTATCCGCAGCTGTATCCTGTCTAGACTACACCATAAAACAGTAACATTATTAAAATACATAAAATCATGATTGGAGTATTTGTACAAGACGGGATTCAAACCCAAAAGTCATTTGAAGCACAGTATCACACATACGGTCCACTAGGCCATACGAAACAGAGGTTTATTCTGACCCCGTCAGTCAAACACAGATTCGCCAGGTCTCGAAACGCTTCTGAACTGATCGATGCTTTGAATCGCTTTAGTCATGTGACCAGGTGTTTCGAAACAGTTAGTCACATGACCTGGGTGTTTCGATTCATGCTTCAGTGCAGTGTTTCGAAACACTTGTGCTTCAGAATCTCGACACTGTGTCGAAATGTCAGTTTCACGTCAGCCATCCCTATTAATTCATGCCTGCTGCCTGCCTTGTGACCATCTGCCTGTTATTTTGACTTCGACTCTGGAGTGCTCTTATACATCAGTTTGGTCCCGTGTTGACCTGCATTTGGATCTGCACCCCTGTTGTCAGCGTCACATAGTGGTGGGCAAAGCGAAGCTTCATGAAACAGTCAAAGTAATAGCGTCGAAGCATCGAAACATTTCGAAACTCCACTCTACGGTGACACCTAGTGGTCATTTTCTGTGTATTTTACTGGGACAGCTTTAGCAAAGAACAGTTGAGTAAATTGAGGTATTAAACCCCACTTTGTAGGATTAAACCTTCAAATGACTCAGTGGAGCGGTGAGGGTTCCTGACTACCATGCAGCAACAGTGGGTTCGAATCCAGCCTAATACAGCTATTTTGAAACGCTTTAATATCGGTTAGAATTGCTCTGTTCTTGTATCGTTTCGTTTCAACATTGGTCTGACATCCGAACGAACACTTTGTGAATAAATATGTCTTGTTTTGGTCATAAAACAGGGTTGTTGCTAGATCAGACACGGTTGTGGCCAGAAGTTAACAAGAATTATTAAATTATTCATAAAATTTTACATGTATTGTATTTTAATAACGTCTACCCAAAACCTGAACCCAACCATCACTGTACTGTAAAAATATTAATTATTGTTATACAGTGTTACAGAAATGATGCTATATTGATGGCGTATCCGCAGCTGTATCCTGTCTAGACTACACCATAAAACAGTAACATTATTAAAATACATAAAATCATGATTGGAGTATTTGTACAAGTCGGGATTCGAACCCAAAAGTCATTTGAAGCACAGTATCACACATACGGTCCACTAGGCCATACGAAACAGAGGTTTATTCTGACCCTGTCAGTCAAACACAGATTCGCCAGGTCTCGAAACGCTTCTGAACTGATCGATGCTAGGCCTGTCACGATATCTATTTTTTGTTGTACGATATTTTGCACCCAAATATGTCACGATAAACGATATTGTTGTCATTTTAAGACTATTTTAGGCCACTCATTATATAATGCCAGAATGACATTATAATAGCATCATAACGCAAGTACACTCTTCAAAAAAAAATAAATTATTCTTAAGAATATTTAATTTAATTAAGTCATTTTAATAATTTAGTGATTAGGTATTGGAATCAGAATGTGAAAACGCATGTCTAAAACAAACAATAATAAATGTTAAATGTAAATACTATAGTGTTTTTCTTAACCTTACACCTCAAACAGCGATAGTAAGGTTGTGCAATCAGCTAAAATGTTGCAAGAATTGTTTTTTTACGTATGGGCGATATGAGGTCATGTCCATGTATTGTGCGATAAGTCGATATATTGATTATTGTGACAGGCCTAATCGATGCTTTGAATCGCTTTAGTCACGTGACCAGGTGTTTCGAAACACTGCACCGAAGCATGATCTGAAACACCCAGGTCATGTGACTGAAGTGTTTCGAAACACCTGGTCACACTTGCGCTTAGGGATCTCGACACTGTGTCGAAACGTCAGTTGCACGTCAGCCATCTCTAGCATCAAATCCCTTGTTACAATGTTAAATCATGACGCCTCTGTCAGATATAAGTGTGTTTTCTCATGTTCTTCCAGGAGGAGCAGTTCGGCATGTACGCTCTGTACAGTAAGAACAAACCCCGCTCAGACGCTCTGCTAACCAGCCACGGGAACACTTTCTTCAGGGTATATTAATTACTTTATTCTTCATTTGCTGCTGTTTATTGTTATTTCATGTCTTTTCTGAAACTGCAGCTCTCTCGGACACCGTAGTTACCCAATATTGTGCATGTTCATGATGATGAATTATTGTAATGTTGTAATTTCTCTCTCCACGTGTGCAGAATAAGCAGGTGGAGCTCGGTGATAAGATGGACCTGGCGTCGTACCTGCTGAAACCCATCCAGCGCATGAGCAAATACGCTCTGCTGCTCAAGGATCTGATTAAGGAGTGCAGCGAGTCTCAGGAGCAGGAACTCGCTGACCTCAGAACAGCTGAAGAGATGGTCAAGTTCCAGCTGAGGCACGGGAACGACCTGCTCGCCATGGACGCCATCAGAGGATGTGATGTAAGCCTGACTGTGTGGAAGAAACTATTTTAAATGATTTAATTGTTCGTTTGTATATAAATAGATAAATACATACATGAATACATGTGTTTGTGTATCTGTATTTCGTATTCCTTCCACTTTGAAAGATGTAATTATTAATAAAGGCTTTTGTTGTGCTCTTCTTTGCCTAAATGATAATTGTCATTCTGTGTAATGCCTAGGAATTGTGTAGAATGCCAAGGAAAAGTGTGCAAAAACTTCATACTTTGCCTAAAACTGTAGTTGGCATTCTGTACAATACCGGGATTACTCACAATGCCAGTAACATATTATATATAAAAATTAAAGTTTTGTTTTTACATGTATTGATTACATTTTTAATTCAATATTGGTTTTGCTTTCTTTTCATGATAATTGAGAGGGAAAAATGCTCTTGGACATATTATTTTTAACTGTTACGGTAATGCAGTAAGCATCTTCCAGCAGTCAGATGACTTGGTGGTGTATGTGTGTGTGTATGTGTGTGTCAGGTGAATCTGAAGGAGCAGGGTCAGCTCCGATGTCAGGACGAGTTCATCGTTTGGTGCGGACGCAAAAAATACCTGCGTCACGTGTTCCTGTTCGAGGACCTCATTCTGTTCAGCAAAACCAAGAAGATTGAAGGAGGATACGACATCTACATCTACAAGCAGTCCTTCAAGGTACCAGCACACACAAACACACATGCTAAAGAGTGTGTTCCTTGCTTTTATGGTCGCAGGAGCTCATTCTGGAATTGAGCGTGTGATTCAGTGTTTATTTGAACTCTGCTATTTATTATGGAGTCAAATAAGTCTCATTAGTAATTCACGCGTATGACGCGATGTACACATGCGTAGCCAAATTCACGTGCGTAAAATCAAATTCATGTGCGTAAAATATTTATATACATTCACAAAAACAATTCACGTGCACAAAATAAAAATACACATTCATAAAATACGTTTCACAAATGCAAAACAGCATCTGCAGATTTATAAGAGTGTACAAAAAGTTTTGAATGTTTAAAACTTGCGAGTTCATCCTGAATGAGAATGTGCGAATCCTCTTTCACGTACAACTATCCCTGAATACAAGTGTGTGTATTTTTGAGACCTTCCTGGCAGACGCAGGGACCTCGTGACCTTTCAGCCAATCAGATGAGAGCTGTACTCAATATCGCCTACTCTGCGCGCCGTTTGCGCAGTCGGTTCCTCTCCAGCACGGTGAACGGAGAAGTGAAAGAGACGCACAGACTTAAAGCATTACATTCCCTGACTTTCACAGACTAAAAACTTCATTTCCATTATATCTAATGATACGCGTGAATTACTAATGAGACTTATTTGACTCCATATTTATTTCTGTTAAAACGAATTAGTCAAATTAAAAAGTAACTCGCATTACATGTTTAAAAGTAGCTCAAAGGTTATTACTAGTAATATTATTATGCAACTGGTCGTACTTGTAATGCATTTGCCCTAACACTGTTCCTGATACAGAAAAGCAGAAAACTGTAGTAAAGAGCCCCTATTATGTGTTTTTGAAAATGATCTTCATCAGTGTGTACCACAGCTCTAAGTGAAGTGAAATGTCCAGCTGAGGCTTAAATCTGAAAGTGCACAGTGTTTAACACTATTGATTCATCTATAAAAGAGTCGACTCATAGTTCCTCAAACGAATCGCCGTGATTACGAGTCTTTAGCCGTTTCGGCATGACATGAACATGAAACATAAGCCCCGCCCATTTATGCGTGCGCAGCCCCGGGAGATTCGAAACCCCCAACCCCGCCCACAAACAACAGCGGCGAGCAAAGGTTGTCAGATTGGGCGGTTTTGAATTTGATTGTGCAGGTAAAAACTTTTTGGAGAGGGTTTGGACTGGAATCAGTCAGCTACATCTGGCAACACAGAGAAGAGCGCTGTAGCAGACGTGTGCTCGGTTGGATATTATTGGAAGTGTGCAGATGAACCAGAGACTGTAAAGAGTCAGTGGTGGAGGTTTATCTCTGCAGAAATGCCTCAGCATTATAGCCCAGCCTTGTGCTGTGTTCCTCTGAGGAGCTTCTGAAATCTACACGCTTACAACGGAGGATTCATCGACCGTTTGTTAAAGGAAGGATCAGAAAACACTATTGATGTATGCAGGGGCGCACTGGCTGTAGGGAGCAGCGGGACATTTCCTGGTGGCCTGACGGTGAATCTGGCCTGCTATCCAGCAAGTGTGAGTGCGTGTGATTAAAACGGTTGCCTCATTGTTTTCTCTAGCTTGTAAATGATGTATTTAATTGTGTTTTGTAACTTGTACCCGCTTCTAGTGTATCTGGTTAACTTGTATTCTCATATCACGTCTAAAAGCACGTTGTAAACGTGACGCGTGACGCTTTGTTTACGGATTAAAATGCGTTTGTGAGCTCGTGTTCCTCTGTTTGTCGTTGCTATGGCCACATCAGCTCTCCTACACACACGCGGCGGTCCTGTTTCATAATGGTTCAGCTTTTGCCGCTGTATGCATTAATATTGAATGTGTGTCGCTGTTTTTACTACTGGTTAAGAATAGAGTGATATGCTGGGGAACCAGGGGGGTTATTGTCGGGGGTGAGGTGTCTGAAATACAGGCGACTCCCGGGAAAAACAAGTGTTGGCAGATATGCTCACGCACACACTTTGACTACTTCAATATTGATAAGCCGTGGTGGGCATTCTCGCGCCGAAAGATGTCGACCAATCGCAACACACTGGGTCATCGGTCCAATCAGCGCAGTTTAGCATCGCGCTAAGGAGGGGTTTTGGAACAAATGAATCGCTGAACGAATCATATAGGAGTCGCTGGGATAATGAGGTAAAAATAAATGCAGATTATAAGACAATGAAAGTGTTTTTTGACCATGCATGCAAATCAGCCTGCTGTTGGAGACCCCCAAAACCAAAATAAGACCCTTTTTAATGTATAATAGAGGCTCTTTAAAAGGACTTTTTTCCATGTTGACTGTGTGTGTGTGTGTGTGTGTGTGTTCAGACAGCAGAGATCGGCATGACGGAGAGTGTGGGCGACAGCGGCCTGCGGTTCGAGATCTGGTTTCGACGCAGGAAATCTCAGGACACTTTCATCCTGCAGGCCACATCCGCCGAAGTGAAGAGCGTCTGGACCAGCGTCATCGGGAAGATCCTGTGGAGACAAGCGCTACGAAACAGAGGTCAGAAAACACCCTGATGCTGAGAGAGACAGAAAATCAGCCTTCATGAATTGTCTAGTTCAGACAAATGCGCTAGGCTTAGGGCTCTGTTTTAACAATCAAGGCGCAGTCTAGAGCTCATGGTGCAAAAGCATTAAGGACGTGTCTGAATCTACTTTTGCTATTTTAAGGATGGAGAAATACGCTCTGGGGTTGTGCTTATTCTCTTAATGAGTTCTGGGTGTGTTTTGAGCATAACCTGCATTAAACCAACCATCATTTGCGTCGCTCCATAGTGCATTTGCTGTTTACATGGTGGAAACCGACCGCTTCACCAGCAAGAAAACAGTTAAACAGAGCATCTGCAGCGTGAGGATAAAGAACGAGCCTCCTCCATTCAGCCTCTTTACTCTCTTTCCCTCATTTGCATCGCTCCATGGTGCATTAGCTGTTTACATGGTGGAAGTGGAAACACTGAACGCTTCACTAGAGAGAAAAAAGTTAACAGAGCATCTGCAGCGTGAGGATAAAGAATGAGCCTCCTCCATTCAGCCTCTTTACTTTCTCTTTACTCTTTACTTTACTCCTTTTCTTTGGTGGAGTAATGAGACTCACTCCACTGAAGACATCCATTAGCCCACATATTTAATTTAATTTGTTAAGCATAGGGGTGTTACGGATCACAACCAACAGTTTGAGCGCACGTGACCCGCGGATCAATAGCTTTTTGAACATTAATCCAACGTTTATAATATTAGAGATCGCCTCCCACGTCGTTTAAATCACATGTATGAAAGCATTTTGGCTTCCCTGTAAAGTATAATGATGACGGTGTGGTGAAGCTGTGGTGGGACCTAAATGCATTCTTAGGTTAGTGTTGGTGTCTTAGTGTTTTCTGCAGAGGTGGATAGTAACAAGTTACATTTACTTCGTTACATTTACTTGAGTAAAATTGTTGTGTAACGTGTACTTTTAGGGTAAATTTAAAAATGTGTACTTTAAATTATTAGAAAAAAATCATTACTCTTACTCTGTTACGTCTGGCGGCGTTCCTCCGTTACTGTCAAATGATTATAAATATGATTTATATGAGTTGTTTGCAAATATCATGAGGCGCCACACTGGAGAGGTTGTGTCGCGAGAGGTTGCTATAGAGACGCGTCTCCCGCTTTCGGTTCGAGCGCGCGCGCCTCTGTTGGAATGATGGCTGAAGTCCAGGAAGACGTGCGAGTTTATACTGCAGTCACGCCACGGCCATCTGCGCTTCCGAGAAGGAGAGTCACGCTGTCTGTGCAGTGAGTTTATCTGACCAGGTCACCCGCGGCCTCAAGTTCAGTCTGTATTTCACTTCAAGATGTCAACAAGAGTAATAATGTTGATAATGTGAGGCGTGCTGTACATCGAACTGACATCAGAACTCATACATGAACTACAGCTCCAACCTGAAAAAACACACAGTGGTAAGTGTCGAAATGATCCCAATTTGAACCTTATTAGTAGTATGGAATTGGATAACTAAAGAAACTGCAGTTTAATAGAAGGACTTATTAGCCATGGCCTGCACAAATAAGTCATTCACAATGTTAGCATTAAAAATATTACATTTAAAGATTTTTTTTAGCATAAATTATTAGCCCCTTCTTTGTTTATTTTAATAGTGTTAATAACTAATTTCTAATCACTGATTTATTTTATCTTTGCCATGATGACAGTAAATAATATTAGACTAGATGTTCTTCAAGACACTTTTAGACAGCTTAAAGTGACATTTAAAGGCTTCACTAGGTTAATTAGGCAGGTTAGGGTAATTAGGCAAGGTTATTGTATATTGATGGTTTGTTCTGTAGACTATACAGGATAGTACAGTATCTGATTAGCCTAAGGGGGCTAATAATTTTGACCATAAAATGTTTTTAAAAAATTAAGAACTACTTTTATTCTAGCCGAAATAAAACAGAAGAAAAAATATTATCAGACATACTGTAAAAATTTCTTTAAAAGGGGGATTAAAAATTCTGACTTCAACTATATATATACCTGCCTTCCATGCCATGCCATGCCTTCATAACATCACGTATGGATTACTGTAACTCTCTCTATTTTGGTATTTCTCAGTCTTCTCTCTGTACAAAATGCAGCTGCTAGACTACTCTCCGGCACCCGCAAGCATGAGTCGGTAACTCCAATTTTAACAGCACCTTACTGGTTACCCATTAAATACAGAATTGATTTTAAAATTTTATTATTTGTTTACAAAGCCGCCAATAATCTTGCTCCTTAGTACCTCACAGACTTGCTTTGTCCGTATACCCCCTCTCGAACCTTGGGATCCCACAATCTCAATCTACTCACCGTCCCCAGAGAGCGCCTTAAAAAACGAGGAGATCGAGCGTTTGCTGGCCCTAAACTCTTGAACACTCCACCAATTCACATCAGACTTTCCCCCTCCACTTCTGTGTTTAAGTCTGTTTTAAAGACCTCTCTATTCTCTCTCGCTTTTAATACTCCTTGATCATTGTTTTATTGCTTTAATTTGTTAAATGTTTCTTTTATATTCTGCTTTCTTCTCTGTCTTTAGTACTCCTATGCACAGCACTTTGGTCAACCTCGGTTGTTTTTAAATGTGCTTTATAAATAAATATTGTATTGTATTGTATATACAGTAACAATATGAAAAGTAACTAGTAACTATTTACTTGAGTAACTTTTTCATCGTTACTCTTACTCGAGTAACTTTTACATATATATATATATACACACACACACATAATCTGTAAATGTTTATTTGTTTGTTCATTAAATTGACATAATATTCTATTACTTTTATAATGCACTTTTAATATAAATAAACATTAAATAAATTATTTTTATACAGTCTTTTAAACACTTCATTATAAGTAAACAAACAATTTATTTGTAAATCGGGCTTCTTGATTATTTATTTATTTTTTAATTTTATTTATTTTTGTTTGTTTTTATTGGCTTTATGTTTGTTTACTTTATTTATTTACTAATTTATTTATTTACTTGTTTGTTTACTTGTTTTGTTTACTTATTTATTTGATAAAACTTTACAAGAAGTTAATGCATTTACTAACATGAACTAATCATGAACAACTCTTGTACAGCATTTATTAATCATAATTGAACATTTACTAATGCACTATTAACATCCAAGTCCATGCTTGTTAGTATTAGTTAATGCACTGTGAGTTAACATGAACTAACAATGAACAACTGTATTTTCACTAACTAACGTTAACTAACATGAATAAATACTGTAGTAAATGTGTTGTTCATTGTTTGTTCGTGTTAGTAAATGCATTAATTAACATTAACTAATGAACCTTATTGTAAAGTGTGACCTTTATTTATTTATTTATTGTTTTTGTTTGTTTGTGTGTGTTTGTTTACTTGTTTTTTATTTACTTGTTTATTTACCTATTTATTTATTTACTTTGCTTATTTATTTACTTATTTATTTATTTACTTATCTCCTCTTTTACCTAAATATTTATTTATTTATTCACTTCATTTATTTATTTACTTATTTATTTACTTTATTTAATTACTTTATTTATTTACTTATTTACCTAATTATTTATTTATTTACTTTATTTAATTACTTTATTTATTTACTTATTTACCTAATTATTTATTTATTTACTTTATTTTTTTACTTATTTATTTACTTTATTTTTTTACTTATTTATTTACTTATTTACCTAATTATTTATTTATTTTTATTTACTTATTTACTTTATTTAATTGCTTTATTTATTTACTTATTTGTTTACTTATTTACTTAATTGTTTATTTATTTGCTTATTTATTTATTCAAAATTTTTATTTATTTACTTATTTACTTTAATCAATTAAATGTTTATTTACTTATTTATTTGTTTTTATTTACTTATTTATTAACTTTATTTACTTAGTTATTTACTTATTTGTTTACTTATTTGTTTACTTATTTACCTAATTATTTATTTACTTTATTTATTTATTTATTTAGTTATTTGTTTGTTTACTTATTTACTTATTTATTTACTTTAATTATTTAAATGTTTCTTTACTTATTCATTTATTTTCTTGTTTATTTATTTACTTAGTTATTTATTTACTTGTTTATTTACTTATTTATTAACTTATTTACTTATTTACCTAATTATTTATTTATTTACTTCATTTATTTACTTATTTATTTGTTTACTTATTTACTTATTTATTTACTTATTTATTCATTTATTTACTTTATTTAAATGTTTATTTACTTATTCATTTATTTTCTTGTTTATTTATTTACTTATTTATTTACTTGTTTATTTTGTTATTAATTTACTTATTTACTTATTCACTTATTTATTTACTTATTTACCTAATTATTTTTGTCTACTTATTTATTTACCAATTTATTTGTTTACTTATTTACCTAATTTTTTATTTATTTACTTATTTACTTATTCATTTATTTACTTTAATTATTTAAATGTTTATTTACTTATTTATTTATTTATGTACTTATTAATTTATTTACTTATTTATTAATTTATTTACGTGCGTTTTTACTTATTTACTTATTTATTTAATTACTTGTTTTTTACTTATATATTTACTTGTTTATTTGTTTATTTATTTATTCATTTATTTAAGCTAAACCTCCACACCTGCAGTAAGGTGATTTCTTAATTTCTGATGTGAATCATTTGAAGTTTTCAGAAGACTCTTGTGTCTTGTCACGTTTTTTTTTTTTTTGGTACGTTTTTTTTTGCAGATCAGCTTCTTAGCAGACAAAACAAGCCACACATGAGCAGAAATGTGTGCGTGTGTGCGTGCGTGTGTGTGTGTGTGTGTGTGTGTGTGTGTGTGTGTGTGTGTGTGTG
>CAIGQQ010031697.1:6723324-6735382 GCA_903798035.1 Danio albolineatus
AGAGAGAGAGAGAGAGAGAGAGAGAGAGAGAGAGAGAGAGAGAGAGACGTTCCTCCTCCTCCCAGCTGGATAATGCATACTGATGCAATTTCCTTCAGTGCTGAGAAAACACACACACACACACACACACACACACACACACACACACACACGGAACAACACCCCCGTCCACAACTGCCCTGCAGGGGACAAACCTTCACCACCCCCTGTCCCGGCCCGGACGCTTTTGTCCTGACAAAACAAATGGACTAGGGTTTCAGCCCATGCCGTCGCTTTTGTCAAAGAAGGAGGGAAAAAAGAAGACATCAGCATGCCATCGGCGGCTCAGGTCACTTCACTACAATGCAATCACGTCAGGATAATCCAAAAACTAGAGCTGACACAAACCTGGAGGACCATACAACCACTCAAAACTAACTGAAAGCTCTTTGTAAAAGTGAAGACCTGGAGAAAACATTCAAGATCTTATCTGGGAATTGCTACACCTTTAGAAAGTATAATGCACTGAAATACATGACAAACAACTACTGTCAGATGTAACAGGGAATTATGAGCATACAGTTAATGAGAGGGCATCACGGTGGCGTAGTGGTTAGCACGATCGCCTCACAGCAAGATGGTCACTGGTTCGAGCTTCGGCTGGGTCAGTTGGCATTTCTGTGTGGAGTTTGTATGTTCTCCCCATGTTCGTGTGGGTTTCCTCCAGGTGCTCCGGTTTCCCCCACAAGTCCAAACACATCCCCTGTGTTCGCGTGGGTTCCCTCCACGAGTCCAAAGACATGTGGTGTACAGTAGGTGAATTGGCTAGGCTTGAATTGTCCATAGTGTATATGTGTGAATGAGTGTGTATGGATGTTTCCCAGAGATGGGTTGCAGCTGGAGGGGGCGTCCGCTGCATAAAACATATGCTGGTTAAGTTGGCGGTTCATTCCGCTGTGGTGACCCCAGATTAATAAAGCGAGTATAAATGAATGAAACAAAAGTCTAATATAATCAGCAGTGGATATTTTTTCACAACATGAACATGACTGAAGTAGGGCTGTGCAATATGGACAAAATAATCATATTGCAATATTTTTTTTTTATTGAATATTGCGATTACAATTTTATTTGTGATTTTGGCAGCTGTTTTTGCTTTTTCAAACACGTTACACACATTCTACATGTAGTCAGTGCACAAGAAGTGCAGAACAAAACATTTCACAATGAAATAACACGGTATTAAGTTTAATAAATAAAACTGTGGTAAAATCATCTTTAAAACAGACGACATAAAGTAACTGAAGATGAAGTAACCTCAGCTCTAGTTAAACACATACTGTACACAGCAGCACTCACTGCTGGATCAACAAAACTGTAATAAATTGTGTTAAAAACAGACAACATGAAGAAATAAAGATGAACTAACCTCAATTCCAGCCAGAACAATAAATAAAAACTAACGTAAATCAAAACCACCTATTCGCTTCTCCCGCTCAACTTCGTCGTGTGCGGAGTGAGCTCTGATTGGTTAACATCTTTCTCCCGCTCAGCTTAGCTGTAATTGCCCGATGTGCTGCATCAGCTCTGATTGGTTAACATATTAAAATCATGCGCACAAGAACGTGAACAAAAATCCAAAATAAATTAATAGATAAAACTGCAGCCTTACACAATTTAGAAATTGCATGTTGTCACGATCACCAGCGATCTAACTTCCAGAAATCGCTGGTAAACACTCAGATTCACAAGAACTACAAATCCGCCATGTTATGAACTACATATTCAATCATGCAACACACTCACCTGATCCAAGTCACCTTTGATTAGACTCTCACAGCTGAAGCTGCTTCTGGATTGATTACTGCACTACATAAGCAGCACAAACACACACAATGTTGCTGAGTCTTGTTTACTGTTTATTGACACTACAATGCGTTTTCTTTTGTCCGGCTTTTCCGTGTTTTAGATCCCTGCCTTGTATATTTATATATTCCTGTCTGCTGCCTGCCTCTGACCATCTGCCTGCCCACTGACTATGATTCTGGACTGTCTGTATACATCTGTTTGCACCTGTTGACCATTGCTTTCCTGACCTCGCTAATAAACCTGCGCTTGGATCCGCACCTCTGTTGTCAGTGTCACTCCCCCGTGTTACACATAACAATAAATATACACTAACGTAAATCAAAACCACCTATTCGGTTCTTCCGCTCAACTTCAGCTTAGCTGTAATTGCCCGGTGTGCTGCGTCAGCTCTGATTGGTTAACATATTAAAATCATGCGCACAAGAACGTGAACAAAAATCTAAATGAATTAACAGATAAAATTGCAGCCTTACGCGGATTTCACCTTTTTAAAGCAAATGTGCCCCCCAGCCAGTCCAGCAGTCCAGGCCACTCAGCGTGGGGGCTACTTAGTAAGCAGGGATCAGTGGAGACTACAGGATGTTCCTGCATCGCTGGGTCAGGAAGGTCCTGTAGCCACGCAGCCTTTATATTATGAAAGGCAAGTAAATATGTAAATAAATATCTTGTAAGGTCTGTGTTAACATAAGTATAAATGTAAACAGTATGCTGACTACACTGACAAAGCAGAATAATATACAGTAATAAGAAAACATCAGTTTGCAACATCAAGCAGCAGAACGAGCTGTTTTTCACGTCTAAACATGAATGGAAGTGAATGAGAGCGGAAGTCTCGAGACATAAAGACTCAAATGGCTGCGCCCGCTCATACACGGAGAATAAGGTCAATTGTGGAAAGGCAAAGCTGAAAATCTATGGTTAAAGCGCCACCCAGCGGCCAAAAGCTGTTGCCGCACATAAATACCGCCGCCGCGGCGTCACGAACGGACGTTTTGAACTAGAGACATCTGCACATTTTAAAAAGTCTGGTTTATTTACAACATTCAATTGAAACGTGTAACTTTAGTCGGCTTTTTTGTAGCTCCTCAATGAAACAACAAAACTAAAGTTTACATTAATCAGAATCAGTTTTATTGCCAAGTGTGCTTCACACACAAGGAATCTGCTTTGGCTACAGAAGCTTCCAGTGTACATAAAGTGACAACACAGATTAAATATGAAAAGAAGACGATAGACATTAAACAGAGATGCAGTCAGTCCAACGATCTGGATGTTGAAATGTACTGTATGTACAGATTTGTTATAAATATACAGGTTATAAGGTGCTGTGTACAATTAATTTCGAAATGATGATTTCTGTCAAGGGCATTCACCTCAACCACCTCCCCATCATTCTCCCTTTCTTTTCAGATGAGGTGGAGGGCCAAACCAAAGGTTACCATGGGCCAGCTTTGGCCCACAGGCCCTACTTTGGGCATCACTGCATTAGAAACAATGACAGACTTATCTTACCTTATCTTGTAAAAAGCAAAATAATAGGTGGCCTTTAATGAAAAACAAGCATACATATTGTGCTCTCCATCTGAACGTAAAGCAGACTACTGTGGGTAGCAAAGACCTAATGTAAATGTAAGTCCTGCATATTTGCATGCTTGGCTGCGCGTGCCACACCTGCGCACCTGAGCGTGTGTGTGTAAAGCGCGAACATGTCCACACACTGCCAAAGGAATGTCTAACTCCAAAACATGTCAAAATCATCCATTACCAGCTGGCCCAAACCCTGAACGGCCCATCAGGAGACACACAAGCTCATGTGCAGTGCTGATAATCATGTTAGGGTATTTTTAGCAGCGCTGGATTCTTTACTCACTGCGTTAGTCACACTGACATCATTGTGTCTCTGTGACACCAGAGATTAGCCGGGATTTAAGTTCAGCTTTAGTTTGTGTTTTGAAAATATTTGCCGCAGTGCATCTCGTCATCTGATGAACTTTTGATGGAGCTGCTCGACTGTTTTCCTTTCGACATCACTAACGAGAGCAGATTTAGACATTAAAAGGTCACACTTTAAACTGAACTATTACTTATAGGACCTAAATCCTGTACACAGCAGATCTCACAACTCGACCTAGAGGGATGCAGAGTTAGCATTAGCTCTACTGTTAAAGATCTGGGTGTCATATTAGACAGCAATTTAACTTTTGAAAACCATATCTCCCATATCACAAAAACTGCATTCTTTCATCTGAGAAATATTGCTAGGTTACGGAGTATGCTATCCATCTCAGATGCAGAAAAGCTAGTTCATGCTTTTATGACCTCTAGGTTGGATTACTGTAATGCTCTGCTCGCTGGTTGTCCAGCCTCCTCTATTAACAAACTTCAGCTAGTACAAAATGCAGCCGCCAGAGTTCTTACCAGGTCTAGAAAATATGATCATATCACCCCAATTTTATCCTCGTTACACACTGCCTGTTAAGTTTCGTATTGAGTTCAAAATATTACTTCTTACATATAAAGCATTAAATAATCTAGCTCCTGTTTATCTTACCAACCTTCTGTCTCGCTACAATCCAACCCGCTCTTTAAGATCTCCACACTCAGGGCTTCTGGTAGTACCCAGAATAGCAAAATCAAGTAAAGGGGGTCGAGCCTTCTCATTTATGGCTCCTAAACTCTGGAATAGCCTTCCTGATAATGTCCGAGGCTCAGACACACTCTCACAGTTCAACACTAGAATAAAGACCTATCTTTTTAGTAAAGCATACACTCAATATATCACATAGCGGTATGATGCATAAATGTGTTCACGCATCTCCTTTATATACACTATGAACAGCAGCTACGCTAATTATTGTCTTTGTTCTCTATTTCCAACTGGGGATACTCATCCCGAGGCCCCCAAAGACTATGCAGTGCCACTGATGCGATCCAAGACCCGTGACGAGACGATTCCAAGGCTCCATAATCCTGGACCAGGCTGTATCCTGAGCAGCTGCTTGGCGGATTAGCAAGCAACAGACGGATTCCTGCGACCCTCCAAGGACAGACGAGCCTTGAGTTCTCCAACCTCCGGCGCCTGGACTGCAGCTAGAGCTGCGCACCGATGGATTGAATGTTAAACCACACTGAACTAAACTCAAACATTAATAACTGGACTGACATTTTCAATTTACTATAACCTTCTATGTGAAGCTGCTTTGACACAATCTACATTGTAAAAGCGCTATACAAATAAAGGTGAATTGAATTGAATTGAACTTTACACCTAGGTTTCATGTGTTTGTGTATTTATTAGCATGAACTACGAATGAACAATACTTGTATTCAATTTCATTCATTCGTTTTCCTTCAGCTTAGTCTATTATTTATCAGGGGTCGCCACAACGGAATGAACCGCCAACTCATTCATTCATTTTTTTGTCAGTTTAGTCCCTTTATTAATCGGGGGTTGCCACAGTGAAATGAACCGGCAACTTATCCAGCACGTTTTACGCAGCAGATGCCCTTCCAGCTGCAACCCATCACTGGGAAACATCCAAACACACTCATTCACAACGGACAATTTAGCTTACCCAATTCACCTATAGCGCATGTCTTTGGACTTGTGGGGGAAACCGGAGCATGAAACTATTCCAGTATATGTTTTACACAGCGGATGCCCTTCCAGCTGCAACCCAGTACTGGAAAACACCCATACACACTCATTCACACACACACACCCATGCACTACAGCCAATTTAGTTCATCGATTCAAATACAGCGCATGTGTTTGGACTGTGGGGGAAACCGAGGACTCGGAGGAAACCCTTGCTGACACGAGGAGAACATGCAAACTCCACACAGAAACACCAACTGACCCAGCTGGGACTCGAAACAGTGACCTTGCTGTGAGGCGATCGTGCAACCCACTGCGCCATCGTGACACCTAGAATGAACGATAATTGTATAGAATTTCATTCATTCATTTTCCTTCATACAAGTCCCTTATTTATCAAGGGTCACCAGCGGAATTAACCGCCAACTATTCCAGCATGTGTTTTACACAGCAAATGTCTTTCCAGCTGCAACCCAGTACTAGGAAACATCCATACACACTCATTTGGACTGTGGGGGAAACCAGAGCACTAGGAGGAAACCCAAGCCAACACAGGGAGAACATGCAAACTCCATTCAGAAACGCCAACTGACCCAGCCGGGAGCCACCTTCTTGCTATGAGGCCACCATTGAGCCACCGTGCCACCTAATCTAATACTCTGATGTCTATATATATGTAAATGTATCTGTTCCTCTCTCAAAGCCATTATATATGATTCCAGAAGACTCAGAAAGCTGTGTATAATTTAAATGCTCCACTTTTTATTATGTACTTTATGGATTTTCAATGTCCTTGTTGACATCTAAGGTCATTATGAACCATTGTTATACGAAAATATTTACGTTTATGAAGAATTTATCCATGAAACGGCAGCTCCACATCTCATTTTCAGAGTTTAAGTTCATTTCAGTGTGGTTTAATAGTCCAAACACTGAAGAGTAATCCATTGATCCGCAGCTCCACAAGGCCCAAACCAAGCAAGGAACAAACTTCACCTATTGAAATAATCTCAAAACTCAAAATATGCCATGGCTCATTCGTAAAGTACACATTGTACACGACCGCATGTATATTACACAGATTCGTCTATGATTTAATTGTATGTTAGTAATTATAAAAATTCTATAATATTGATAAACGTGTGCTCCATTTCATCATCCTACCACAGTCATTATTGGCAGAATTTACATTTTGGTAGAACAAAATAACTCAACACAACCTTTTTAATGTAACTAAGGCAATATGTTAAATCTGTAACCTGCGAAATAAACAAACAGCCCATAAACTGCACACTTGGCAACCCTGACCACCACATCAAACATCACAAAAATAAAAAAAAGTTAACAAGCAACTCAATAAAATGCACAATATAAATAAAATGAGAAGAACCACCACTGTGACACTGCGTTATATGAATTCATGCACACAAAAACACAACAACAGGACACACAGGAAATGCTTTTAGTATCAGATTGAGTTATTTAAGGCCTTTAATAAACACTGAGCCCGTATCTCTGCAGACATCCCAGTCTAAATCAATCATTCAAGTTGTTCTCCACTAGATGGCTTTTCTTGAGGACTAAACACTTACTTCCTAACCCAGTGGTGCTCAACCCTGTTCCTGGAGAGCCACTTTCCTGCACAGTTCAGATCCAACCCTGATCAAACACACCTGAACCAATTAATTAGGACCTGAACAGCACTTGATAATTACAGGCAGGTGTGTTTGATATGGGTTGCAACTGAAATCTGCAGGAGGGTGGCTCTCCAGGAACAGGGTTGAGCACCCCTGGCCTAACCTGATGTATAATGATGTCCAATTTATGTTAACAAACTCAGTTTAAATGGCCATCTCCTGATGAAGGACTACAGCATGTATTGTCCAGCATGTAACACAATCCTGACAAGACAAATGCTGCATGTAAATAATGTTGCATGTAAATAATGCGAAAAGATGCAACTCATCGAAATAATATGCGATGTTTTTATTTATTTAAATGTAAATATAAAAATCTAAATAATATAAAAATGTAAGTGCTGGGCAAAGATTAATTACACATATAATAAAAACTTGTTTCGACAATTTAAGTGTGTGTACATGTACAGTATATGTATGTAAATACACATGCATATATTTAAGAAAATGTTTACACACACACACACACACACACACACACACACACGTGCACACACACACACACACACACACACACAGTTGAAGTCAGAATTATTAGCCCCCCTTTGACTTTTTTCTTATTTAAATATTTACCAAATGATGTTTAACAGCGCAAGGAAATTTCCACAGTATGTCTGATAATATTTTTTCTTCTGGAGAAATTCTAATTTGTTTTATTTCGGCTAGTATAAAAGCAGTTTTTAAGTTTTTTAAAACATTTTTTAGGTCAATATTAGTAGCCCCTTTAAGCTAATTTGTTTTCGATAGTCAACAGAACAAACCATCATTATACAGTAACTTGCCTAATTACCCTAACTTTACCCTAATTACCCTAGTGAAGCCTTTAAATGTCACTTTAAGATGAATACTAGTGTCTTGAAGAATATCTAGTCTAATATTATTTACTGTCATCATGGCAAAGAGAAAAGAAATCAGTTACTAAAGATGAGTTATTAAAACTATATTTAGATAGTTACTATAGTTATATAGTTAACTATAGTTATTATTGCTATATTTAGAAATGTGTAGAAGAAATCTGCTCTCCATTAAATAGAAATTGGTGAAAAAAATAAACAGGGGGGCTAATAATTCAGGGGGGTTAATAATTCTCACTTTAACTCTGTTTATATACAGTTGAAGTTGAAGTTATTAGCCCCCCTGTTTATTTTTTTATCCAGTGTCGCCACAGCGGAATGAACCGCCAACTATCCCAGCATATGTTTTACCCAGCGGATGCCCTTCCAGCTGCAACCCAGTACTGGGAAACACCCATACATGCTCCTTCACACACACACACACACACACACACACACACACACACACACTCGTGAAATTTATTTATAAACTAATTTCGAGAGTATAACGTGCTTATGATTGCTTGCAGCTGGTCCAGCATTATCCAATTTATGATTCACCAATCAGACACAAGAACATCACTGGTTCTAATCCTTACCAAGCCAGCCGACATTTCTGTGTGGAGTTTACACGTTTTCCCTGTGCTCACGTGGGTTTCCCCCGGTTTCCCTCCACCGTCCGAAAACATGCAGCTTAAGTTAATTGACTAATCCAAATCGACTCCATAGACATGCTCCTAGTAAGTAGTTATCTCTGAAGAGCGATCACTATCTGTTCATCAGCTACTACAGCAGGGGAGTTCTCCAGATCTACCTGAGCTCAAACTCCCCTCTCGCCTTGCAAACGGGAGGGAGCCCCAGGCTCGAGGATCTTATGAGCTTAGGGCTCTCTCCTGGGACAGCATGCCAAACACGCTTTATAATCCATCAACAGATAAGTATGAACTCTTGAAATTCACTTCAGCCAATTTAGTTCATCAATTCCCCTGGACTAGAGGAACCGGAGCACCCGAAGGAAACCCACGCCAACACAGGGCGAGCAAGCAAACTCCACACTGAAATGTCAACTAGCCCAGTCGTGACTCAAACCAGCGACCTTCTTCCTGTGAGGTCACAGTGCTAACCACTGAGCCACCGTGCCGCCCCAAGCGTGACTTCTGAATTGCTACAATTTGCAATCCTTCATGGGCTATAGAGTCCCAACAAGCCTGAAGCAAACAGTTATTTGGGCTTTAAACAAACAGAGTCACGGTTTATCTCAGACCCTGTGTGTGTTGGTCGGTTTTCAAATGAACGAATAAATGGAAGGAAACAAGTGAACTCAGCTGTTTAACTTCAAACTAGTCATAAGAACACAGTTACGGTTCGCGGGAGTTTGGATTTTTTGTGCTTTTTCCCTCTTTGTTTCTCCGTATCTCCCCTCGCTCTTGCTCTTTTTCTCTATCCCTCCTTGTCTTGTCGCTCTTTGTCTCGCCCTATCACCTTTTATTCCGCTATTTTCGCCTTCTCAGGTACCTGCTGGTTGGATCCCGAGCCTGTCACTCTTCATTAGGTCGTTTCCTCGTGGACCAATCAGGCTTCGTTCCGCGGACTTTAAATCTGACCGGCACGCCTTCCTGGACAGTTCTGTGTGTGTGTGTATGTGTGTGGGTTTGTGATGTGTTTTGTTTCTGATTATGTGTAATGTTTTGGCTTTGTGTCTCTGAACTTTTCTACACCATTGAACATCTTCAATATGGTTTAAGAGCCCTTTTTGGGGAAAAAGGAATAGGTTATTAGGTCACGCGACATACATTTTACCCGCACTCAAAAAAAGGATCACTGCTGCTTGTTCAAATTACCTGTATAAAATGAGCTGAAACGACAGAAGTCTTTTAATTTCTTTGGCTAATTTCTTTGTTTTACGTTCAGTCTACTTAAACTTTTAAACCATTAAGTTAACTTAAGCGTTTTGTGTTGGGACAACATGACGGAATTGTGTTAGTCCAACTACCTGGTTAAGGGATTTGTAGTTCCCAGCATGCTTTGCGTGGGATTGAATTGAGCAAATTAAAATATCGACAATAAAAGTAGTCTTAGATGTTTTACATTAATAGAAAGACTTGTTAAGAGTTAATATTTACTTTAGTTTGAAAATTCAGAAGATTTTCATTTTAATGTTTTGAGTTTAGAGGTTACCGCCTTGCAGAAGCACCCATGCTCTGGGTGTTCACATTAGCAACAATGCAGTTTGTTGCTTTGCTAATTGAGCAATAACTGTCCTAAAATGAGTTCTGAGATCAGTCTCAATCGACTGTATGTTGAAATCTCATGAAATATTCTTAAAAATGGCATCATTTGGGTTAATTTCAAATAAAACTAGGATACTTCAAAACAAACAACACATAATAGACACACATGATATTATCAGACCTTTGAGCTTAAGTTAAATAACAATACAAATGTATTTAAACTGTTATTTGATAAAATCATGTTGGACCAACTCAACTGCATTTAATTGTGTAAATATATATTTTTTTAGTTGGTGCTAAACAAATTTATTGGATGGAAATCCTGCCCTCAATTAAATTGAGTTCAACCAAAGAGTTATTTTTTTGAGTGCGTAGAGCTGAATTGTTCAGAAACACTAGGTAAGTGAGTAAGTGCCGCTTCTTGTATTTTTTGGTTTATTATTTCAGGGAGTGTGTTTTATTGGCGTCGCATACGCTGAAGATTTCGGTTTCTTTTTCACATTTTTATTTTTATTAGTAAGTTAAGAGGCAATCTGTTCTAGTTTAGGTGGCTTTTGGTTTTGTTTAGTTCTTTGATTTGGCACCACTCTAGTTCCTTTTCCCCTGTAATTTGATTCGATCTGTTTGTTTATTTCTAAAATCCATTGTACAAAGCACACACTAATATAGATTAATATGATTAATAAAGGGACCAAGCTGAAAAGAAAGTCAACGAATGATCCATGCAACTCAAGCGTTGCACTACAGGCTCACAAATGCATGTGTCGTGCTATGTACACAGTGTAATCTACAATCTAAACAGTCACAACAACTTCAAGCTAGAAGTTATCAAGCTAGCCAGTTATCATTAGAAAATTAAAGTCCTGTTTTTTTTGCTAGCTCATTTACGAGGAGGAGGTATGAGGAGGGATAAAAACATCAACATCAGTCATGTCGTTTTCCTGTTTGTAGAAAGCGGCTGCTGAAAATATCTCAATAAATACGTTCTTTGGGCTCAGAAAGGCTGTTGTGCGAGTTGCAGAGGGCAGATAAGAGTCTCCCCGGTGGCAGAATCCATCTGATAACACCAACAACACACATTAGTCTAACGACAAGAACAGCGGCCCTGCGCACTTTCCCATAATCCAAACTCAAGCGTGCGACTGATAACCTCGACCTACAGAAGCTGAACGCAATAAATACTGTATAAACACTCTATAAACGCTCTATAAACGCTTTATAAACGCTTTATAAACGCTCTGTAAACAAGACTAGAATTAAATCAAGCTAATATACAGTAAACTGAATCCCTTAGTGATGTAGAATAGTGCTGTAAATGTGCATTCAGAATAAACCCAGCATTCACTGCTGAGTGTCCTGTGATTGACAGAAGAGGCGTGCCCTGACGTACAGCTCAGTATGACATCAGTGTTTGCTGAGGATGGTCAGTCCCGCACACACACACACACACACACACACACACACACACACACACACACTACACAGGCTCACCCTGATGAGGAATGTGACACCCTGGTCTCACTGCAGGCCACCCGCACTTTACTGCACACTTCCTTCGGGAGACTACAGCCAATCAGACGCTGCGGATTCACTACACTGATGCTGTCAATCAAGCTCTGCTCATTCGCCACACTAATGCTGTCAATCACACTGATGCATAGTTAGATGTATGGATTAGAGCTGATGCAGGTATTGTTTATTGTCTGTTATTCCTTCGAGTTTTTCAACATCTAAAGTCCAAATATCTAAAATCTCTTAAAATCAAGAAGCACTATCAAGACGAGCAATACATATTGGTTTGTTTTGAGAAATAATGTGTCATAATGAAGTGTGTTTTTCCTTAAGACAAGC
>CAIGQQ010031697.1:6762523-6773694 GCA_903798035.1 Danio albolineatus
TGTGTGTGTGTGTGTGTGTGTGTGTGTGTGTGTGTGTGTGTGTGTGTAAACGCCACAGCAGCAGTGCGTGTGTGACCTTGTCAGGAGCGCGTGAGGAGCTCAAACAAACAGCGCGTTATGTTTGACTCCTCCGGCTCGCCATAGCGGCTGCGCGCCCCTCTCCTCCAGCACACCAATGAAAAAGCACAATTGTCTGTTTTCCCCCAAAGTGTCCTCCATCTTCCAGAAACACACACACACAGACACCACCACCAGCAGCAGCAGAAGCGGCTCTTCATCCATGCGTTAGCCGGACTGCACACATGTGTGTCGGCTGCAGGAAACACCAACACGGAGGAGACAAAACACCGTCATGGCGACCACCTTCAGGTCTCAGACTCTCAGCAAAGATGATGTCAACTACAGGATGCATTTCCGCATGATCAACGAGCAGCAGGTGGAGGACATCACCATACAGTTCTTCTACAAACCGCACACCATCAGCCTGCTGACCGTCACCGTGCTCAGCCTCATGTACTTCGCCTTTACGCGGTAAGAGAGCGTGTGTATGTGTGTGTGACGCACAAAGAGTGTGTATCTGCAGCGTCACGTGACCACTTTCACTAGCTTACTTTCATTAGGACTGATGTGTTTGTTGATCAGGGGTCGTCTGTTGTGCTTGTGTTGTCAAAACAACGAATTCGCGCATTTGAAATGCACAGTTCTGCACTTCCGGGGAAAAAACGAACGTAAACATTGATGACGTCATCATGCACTGCGTGACGTACTCGTTTTTTATTTGCTAACATGCTATGTAGAACGACAGCGTCCTTCCTAGTCTGATGTTTTGAATTAAACAGGCATAAATAAAAGATCTTGACCTAAGTGTTTTGTTTCCTTAAAGGGAGAGTTAATGCAAAACATTTTTTTTTGTCAAGTGCAGCATTTTGTATAGTTTAATTATTAAAGAGCCCCTATTATGGGTTTTTGAAAATGAGCTTGGATGCAGTGTATGACACAGCTCTAAGTGAAGTGAAATGTCCAGCTGAGGCTTAAATCTGAAAGTGCACAGTGTTTAAAACTATTGATTCATCTATATAAGAGTCGACTCATAGTTCCTCAAACGAATCGCCGTGATTACGAGTCTTTAGCCGCTTCGGCATGACGTGAACACGAAACATAAGCCCCGCCCATTTGTGCGCGCGCAGCCCCGGGAGATTCGAAACCCCCAACCCCGCCCACAAACAACAGCGGCGAGCAAAGGTTGCCAGATTGGGCGGATTTGAATTTGAATGTGCAATTAAAAACCTTTTAGAGAGGGTTTGGATTGGAATGAGTCAGCTACATCTGGCAACACAGAGAAGAGCACTGTGCTCGGCTGGATATTATAGGAAGTGTGCAGATGAACCACAGATGAGACTGTTCCCTCTGGGGAGTGCTTCTGGAATCTATAAGCTTACAACAGAGTATTCGTGGATCGTTGTTAAAGGAAGGAGCAGAAAAGACTTTATGTATGCAGGGGCGGACTGGCCATAGGGAGCAGCGGGACATTTCCCTGGCCTGCTATCTAACAAGTGAGTGCGTGCAATTAAATCGGTTGCCTCATTGTTTTCTCCAGCTTGTAAATGATGTATTTAATTGTGTTTTGTAACTTGTAACCGCTTGTAGTGTATCTGGTTAACTTGTATTCTCATATCATGTCTTAAAGCACATTGTAAACGTGACGCTTGTCACGTTGTTTACGGATTTAAATGCGTTTGTGAGCTTGTGTTCCTCTGCTGTTTGTCGTTGCTATGGCTACATCAGCTCTCCTACACACGTGCAGCGGTGCTGTTTCATAATGGTTCAGCTTTTGCCGCTGTGTGCATTAATACTGAATGTGTGCCGCTGTTTTTACTTCTGGCTAAGAATAGAGTGATATGCTGGGAGACCGGGGGGTTAGTTTCGGGGGTGAGGTGTCTGAAATACGGGCGACTCCCGGGAAAAACGAGTGTTGGCAGATATGCTCACGCACACACTATGACTACTTCAGTATTGATAAGCGTGGTGGGCATTCTCGCGCTGAATGATGTCGACCACTCGCAACAGACTGGGTCATCGGTCCAATCAGCACAGTTTAGCATCGCATTAAGGAGGGGTTTGGGAACAAATGAATCGCTGAACGATTTATATAGGAGTCGCTGGGATAATGAGGTAAAAATAAATGCAGATTATAAGACAATAAAAGTTTTTTTTTGACCATGCATGCAGATCAGCCTGCTGATGGAAACCCCCAAATCCAAAATATGACCCTTTTTAACGTATAATAGGGGCTCTTTAAAGTTCAGAGATATACTTATTTACCTCAGGAGTTTCCCTAAATGAGAAAGTAAAAGTAAACATTAACATAAAAATCTTATTAAAGGCATGAACACATATTTTATTGAAATTCGTATTAAAATCTGTGTTATTTGTGATGTGCAGCATATATTTGTAAAGTCTTCATGCATAATATATATTGTGAAACGGGGGAAAACAATAAATCGCTGTATGGATGCTGTAATGTTTAAATAATCTTCGGTTAAAGATGTGTGAGGGTCATGTGACCATCAGGAAGAACGCCGCATCTCATTCCTCACAGGACGCGTTCTCTGTCCTCGCGGTCTCCTGAGTTTGTTCTCCCGATGTGACCTGGCAAGATCACTCGTTCTTGAAATTGAGAAACAGATATGGTTTACTTACCCTTCAGTCGTCACAACCCTTCCAAAAGTGGGTGGAGCCTTGCACATTTAAAATTAACTTGCGGGAAATCAAACCCAAATATTGATGACGTCATTCTGCACTAAGTGACGTACACACTTTTCTTTAATTTGATGATGTGCTTTGTAAAAGACAGTCTTGGCAGTGCACAGGAAATGTTAACTGCAGGGTTTAATGCCAATTTTGCTAATTTTCGCTAAGTTTAACGATTTTTTCTACTGGCCCAATCGGGCCTGTGGTTCAGGTTTTCACTTGCCCTGCCAAAATATTCGCTGGCCCCACCAAAAAAAGAAGTATACACCAAAAAAAAGAAAATATTTTAAATAATGTGTCAAAAGCCAAACATAATTGTAATACATACAATAAAAAAAATGCATTTGTGATTTAACTAAATTTGATCGTATATATTTATATACTGTTTCAGTATATGAAGAGTTCAGATGCAAAACCATCAGACCTCTTTTCTTGTAAATGAGCATTTTCTATCAGGCTCCTTTAATCAGGCACAGAAGTTTCATTTTATATGTAATGAAAAGGTTATTAGCTAGTAAATAAAATACCCTTTTTTTTTTTAAATGTCACTTTAGACCAGGGATCACCAATCTCAGTCCTGGATGTCCGGCTTCCCTGCAGGGTTTAGCTCCAACCTGCCACAACACACCTGCCTGGATGTTTCAAGTATACCTAGTGAGAGCTTGATTAGCTGCTTCAGGTTGGAGCTAAACTCTGCAGGACACCAGCACTACAGGAACAAGTTTGGTGACCCCTGATATAGACAATTCTTTGCTTTTTAAGAAGGGAGATTTTCTTTTGTGTCAAAACCAGCCGAATCCACTTCTGCTTTTTCTGTACAAACCTCTAAATCCAGCACTGGGACAGTGGTAAACCAGGGACAAAGCAGAAGGAAAATGAATGAATGATGCAAAACCCTCTAAATCCATCAGACCTCTTTTCTTGTAAATGAACATTTTCAATCAGCTCCTCTGATTAGGTTCAGAAGTTTCATGTTATAGGTAATGATAAGATTATTAGCTAGTAAATAATAATAATAATAATAATAAAAAAAAATATATATATATAAATATATTTTTATATATATATATATATATATAAAAATAAATGTCACTTTAAACCAGGGGTCACCAATCTCGGTCTTGGAGGGCCGGTGTCAATGCAGGGTTTAGCTCCAACCTGCTTCAACACACCTGCCTTTATCTTTCAAGTATACCTAGTGAGAGCTTGATTAGCTTGTTTAGGTGTGTTTGATTAGTGTTGGAGCTAAACTCTGCAGGACACTGGACCTCCAGGAACAAGTTTGATGACCCCTGATATAAACAATTCTTTGGTTTTTAAGAAGGGAGATTTTCTTTTGTGTCAAAAACAGCTGAATCCACTTCTGCTTTTTCTGCACAAACCTCTAAATCCAGCATTTGGACAGGACAGTGTGCACTGTGGTGACCCCTGATAAACCAGGGGCAAAGCAGAAGGAAAATGAATGAATGAAATCTGTCGAGTGCATTAATCAATCACATTAAAACTGACATTAATTAAATCTGAACAATCTGTGGTCATTTCTGATATTCAGGGTTCAGATGTAATGTCAGTAGAGCGATGTAAACATTGTAAACTAAGCCTGATTCACATAATGTAGTGTAAAACAGTGTTTCTCAACTGGTGGGGAACGTTTTTAGTGGGTTGCGGGGTGTATGGTCAAAAAAAAACACAAATTTTTTACTTATTTTGCTTGTACCTGACTTTTATTTTGAAATGTGCGAGCGACAACAGTTCAGTTTAGTTCATGGTAACTGAACATTATAATTTGATCAATTTTGTCAAGTGACAGCAATAAAATATTGTATATTTGTAAGTCTTGGTGATTTATCTGTCACTACTTGTCTGTTAACAAATAAATACAAATTAATTATAATTCCTAAAATAAAATGATATTATAGTTCCTAAAAATTTGGGTCACGGCTTGATGACCATGTACAAATGTGGGTCCCATGGCCAAACCAGTTGAGAACCACTGGTGTAAAACATTGTGTAACATCAATATGTGAGTATTGTCCATTAATAAAGTAATGTAATTTACTGAAGTCATAGAAATAATGTAGTTTTATATTTATCTTTTAATAACAGCTTACATTAGCAAATAAAACACAAGGTGGTCTACTGGGCTAAAGGGGACGTCTCTCAGACACTGTTAGAAGCTGTCATTCATTCATCCTTGCCATACTCCAGGTCTTTTTTGTCTCCTCACAGCATCCATGTGGGATTAAAGAACGGCATCTTACCTTCGTCTTTCGTGAAACCGAGTTGCCGTTTAATGTACAGTAAATCAGACTTAATCAAAGTAGCGTCGCTGCGCTAAAGCAGGTTATGAATGATGCTACATCTCCGACTGTACAGTGTGTTGTCCTTATAATTCACAGAGTTTTGAGGTTGAGTCTGATTGGTTCTGGGGATATAGCGGCTTTTGCTGCCAAAGGCGAGTGGCGTTTAGCAGCTTTTACCAACAAACTGTATTTTGTGAATACGCTGACGCTGCCATTTAGATAATTAGAAGCAGAAATATTAGTTGAACATGTAGTGCGTGCCTAAAGCAGTCGCTCAATGTCATTAGCTCAGTTTTAGCGGAAATAACGTTTGTATTTTTGTATTTGACTCTTGAAAAGCTTAAAAATCGCGAAAAGAAAGTCTCAAAATTCAAACGAAGCCGGCAGTATAGATTCAAACAAAACTTACTTTTCGCACACGTAAATTAAGACGCATGAATGCAAAACATAATATTTGTTTTCACGAACATGTTTTTGTTTGCGCAAATCTTTAATTCACAGACTCGGGTGGAAAGCTATTCGTGTGTGTATGTAAAACTGCGTATACAACATTAATAGAGCACGTGGATGACAGAACATGCGTTTGCAAATAATATTGATACTAAATTCATCCCATAAGTAAACACAGTTTACACAATTTTTTTATCCAAGGTTATCATACCGATAGAATCTTATACCGGCCCATGCGTCCTACCTATTCTCTCTTCATATGGTTCTATTACACAACCATAATACACTGATATAGCCTGGTTCATTAGTTCATTGGATTGTTTTGCTTTCTCACTACAACCGATCTGCTCCATAGTTTGTTTCAACTCAGCCGAGACTACCTCATTCAGGCGATCTCGGACTGATTGATTTGGCGTGGATCCGATCGAGATTCCAGGATTATATGCCAAACAAACTGCGCTATTGGGCCAGTAGCCATCCTGTCTACTCTCCCGAGCATCTCATACGCTGGCCCCGGGCCATCGAGCAGTCCTTATTGTCAAGCCCTGAACTGTTTTATTCATATATTTAAACCAATTTTCAAAGTATCGTGTTCCCTTAAAGGAATAGTTCACCCAAATCTGAACAATTTATCATGGTTTGCTTGTGACAAATCGTCATTTTTTTTTATGTGTCTCTTTAAATGCAAATGAGCTGCTGCTCCTCTCCCCTTTCCAGAAGTGGGCGGAGCCTTTTCAGCATCAGCTTCTGTTTCTCCAGAAACCACAACAAACACAATATCTGCATGCTGTTTAAACCCTAATCAGTTGACATGGATTTCTGAGCACACTGTCAGGTCACATGTCATGCGAAACGGAGCCAACAACACACCACTCACTCAAATTAATTATTTAAATTGTGGATACTGAGACATGTTCTTTCCTGGAAGGAAACTCAGGACTACAGTGGGGGTGTTATTGATATAGAGAGTCTTCTTGCGGATCTCTTTCATGCCTAAACAACAGTGTTATGCACTATAGCAGTGGTTCTCGAACTGTGGTACGTGTACCAGTAGTGGTACACAGGCCTTCTTCTAAGTGGTGGAGAAATTGCTGAATAATTAAAGTTAAAAAATGAACACACTTTTAACCCTTTGATGGTACCATAACACAGATGTGATCAGTGATTTTATTAGGATAAACCTTTTATTACCTTTAATGTTTTTTTATGTATTCTTTCATTTGAAGCTATTTTCCTCCCTGTATTTGTTACGACTGTTGGAGGCGTATCTTTATATCCCATTGTTGTTTTGTATAGTTTAATCACTTGCTTTTCTGACACACAAAACCTATTTTAATGCGCAGTAAGCAGATCTAATTTCTAATTTCTCTGTTCAAACTATTTAGAATGTTTAAAGCAGTGTTTCTCACACTTTTTTCACCAAGTACCACCTCAGAAAAAAATGGTCTCTCCTAGTACCACCATAATGACCAGTCTTGAAATACAGAGCCACAGCTCTGCACAGTTCAAAAATGTGACAGATTAATTCTTATTATTATGAATATTTATTATTGTCAGCCACTTTAGATATTATAAACAGTTCAAACATTAACATGTACTGTGCTTACAGGTAAAATAATAAATAAAACATCAACGTTTAAATTAAAATGTGCCTTTAAAGTTAATTAAAAATGGCCCTGTTCTTAAAAAGTAAACAGAAAACTAAAAAGAATAATCATAAAGTAGCCTATTCATCAAGTTCCTTGAACCTCATAAATATAGTCATCAGATTCATATATAAACTCTTCTTGAAATACAGTATATGTTGCGTGTATACATGACTTATTTGTATGCCTTTAAAATCTAAACATTAACTTGTATTTTAAATATATGACTGCAAATATATACTGCATGTTAGAGTAAGCTTTATGTGAAGAAAAGCAAGGGATTAAACTATATCTATATTATATCTATATTATATCTATATTATATATATATTATATATATAATATATTAATAATAATAATAATAATAATATATTATATATATTATAACTATATCTATATATATCTATATTATTTCTATATTATATCTATATATATCTATATTATATCTATATATATCTATATTATATCTATATATATCTATATTATATCTATATATATCTATATTCTATGCAACACTTTAATAACAGTGTACTTACATGGTAACTCCACAGGAACGGTCCAAAATATAAAGTGTAAAATAAAAGTAATTTTCATTTCGGCTACCTTTATTAATCTGGGGTCACCACAGCGGAATGAACCGCCAACTTATCCAGCATATGTTTTACACAGCGAATGCCCTTCCAGCTGCAACCCTATAAGCCGAAAAGAAAATGAATTAATGTATGAACAGTAATTTATGACCATTTTACACTTTATATTGAGTGGACAGTTCCTGTGGAGTTACCATGTAAGTACACTGGTATCACTAGGTGAACCCTTCTAATGCATCATTAGTTCTGCCATACAGTGTTCACAAGTACATGATCTGCAAACAGGTGTGGAAGTGGGAAAACATCTGCAAGTACATATTGTTGTTACACAATGCACTTCCATAACTCTTGTTCCAGATGTGTACTTTCCTAGTGTTGTTACCAATGTCCTGTTACACATTTGTACACACACATACTCTTCAGTGGGTTGTTACATGAGTGTAGTTACACAAGTATTACACAAGTAAATACTATGTACCAGTGTGTACATACACTGTAGTTACACACTACTTACACATCTAATTACCATGTAAGTTCACAGGTATAAGCGACACTTAATATAAAGTGGGACCCTGCAGATAACTGACCAACAAAAATACATAAAAATAACCATCAAATTATTCATTCATTCATTTTCTTTTCGGCTTAGTCCCTTTATTAATCCGGGGTCGCCACAGCGGAATGAACCGCCAACTTATCCAGCATTTGTTTTACGCAGCGGATGCCCTTCCAGCCACAACCCATCTCTGGGAAACACATCCACACATTCTCATTCACACTCATACACTACAGACAATTTAGCTCACCCAATTCACCTGTACCGCATGTCTTTGGACTGTGGGGGAAACCGGAGCACCCGGAGGAAACCCACGCAACCACGGGGAGAACATGCAAACTCCACACAGAAATGCCAACTGACCCAGCCGGGGATCGAACCAGCGACCTTCTTGCTGTGAGGCGAACGTGCTACCCACTAGGCCACCGTGGCGCCACCATCAAATTATACAAAATGAAATTTTTTAGACATCCTTTCAGTTTCTCCATCTCACTCGCGGCGAGTTTAGGTGAGGGAATGTTTATTAAGTAAAGCTATCATCAGACGGTTTACTTTAGTCTGCTTCAAACCTGCAGGTTAATATCAGGCTTTACTAAAAGGCTGGTTATTTTACCAGCGATTAGCGCTAACAGTTGTAGCCTATTACAGATTTCAAAGAAAATCTTGATATTAAAAGAGGAAACATCGGCTGGACCACAACAGATCATATCAACGTCATAACCAATGCTCAAGTAATGTAGCCTAGTTTACAGCAAGCATCATGTTTTTAGTTAGATTGTGCCATCTGTCATTTGTATATCTGCCGTTAACACTTACTTCTATTTTTTGAATATATTTATTAACTGTTTTTTGTCCTGTCTCTGTAATTCTGCTGCACTGTAGAAGCTCTGTCATGAAAACAAATTCCTCGTATGTGTAAACGTACCTGGCAATAACGCTCTTTCTGATTCTGATCCTTTCATGTATAGTAGGTCTGGTCTGTTATTTTTACTAAAGAAGATCTGTTATTTGAGTTTAACACCAGAACTATAGAAACTGCATTATGTAAAAGACAACAGCTCAGTATCGGGATCGGATCTGTATCGGTCCATACTCAGAGTTTTAGTGTCGAGATCGGATCGGTTCCAAACTAATGGTATCGCTGCATCGCTACTTTATTTAGAACTTCAAGGCAAATTCTAATTAAAAAAAAGTAAAAATGTACGAAATAAATGTTCATTTACTAGAAAAACACTTCAAAAACTAATGATTACAGGTCAAACATAAAAATAACAATCATCATTAAATGAAATTCAAAATGTAAACGCTGTGCTTTCAAGATTGCAACTTTCACACAAGGCATCCCATCATTGCATTGTAATATTAACTACAGTATGTATACACAGTTGAAGTCAGAATTATTCACCCCCTTTTAATTTTTGTTTTCTTTTTTAAATATTAATGATGTTTAACAGATTCAGGAAATGTTCACAGTATGTCTGATAATATTTGTTCTTCTGGAGAAAGTCTTGTTTGTTTTATTTCGGCTACAATAAAAGCAGTTTTTAATTTTTTAAAGACCATTTTAAGGTCAATATTATTAGCCCCCTTCAAGCAATTTTTTCCCCGATAGTCTACAGACCAAACCATCATTATACAATAACTTGCTTAATTACCCTAACCTGCCTAGTTAACCTAATTAACCTAGTTAAGCCTTTAAATATAACTCTAAGCTGTATAGAAGTATCTTGAAGAATATCTAGTCTAATATTATTTACTGTCAACAGGGCAAAGATGAACAGAAATTGGGGAAAAAAATAAACAGGGGGGCTAATAATTCTGACTTCAACTGTGTGTGTGTGTGTGTGTGTGTGTGTGTGTATGTGTGTGTGTGTATGTGTATGTATATATGTGTATGTATATATATATATATATATATAGTGAGACGCCATCCAGCGGTACATCCTTGATCAACTGTCTGACGTGCACTGCTCTCTGGGGTTTAGTGCTCAAAGCACCCGCTGACTGCCTGGAGCTCAGAGGAGCACATATGCTAGAGCGCATGACAGAGAGTGTGTGGTCACGTGATGTACGTTTTCAGCAGTATAGTGTGGACGTAGGGCGGAGGATCGCGATGCCAGCTCACCGTCGTGACGTCTACCGGCCATTGGTAATGGACGATGGCATCATCTATCGACTCAACCCTAATATATATATATATGGCGTGGGTTTCCTCTGGTTTTATATATTTTATGTATACATGCATACATACATACATACATACATACATACATATATATCTATATATATCTATCTATATATATCTATATATATCTATCTATCTGAAACACCAACTGACCCAGCCAGGACTCAAACCAGTGACTTTCATGCTGTGAGGTCACTGCTTATTCACAGTGTCTTATCTAAATCTCTTTGGTAATTCAGTTTGTTAAGCTCCACCTCTGCAAGTTTGCTTAAAGACCCTCCTATGTTTTTGATAGCCACGCCCCCGTCTTAACATCCGATCAGCATCATGATCCTGCCCAGCAGTTTTATTTCCGCTGTGAGTCACAATCTGAAACTAATTTCACTTCAGAGGGACTTCTGTTGCGACGGGGGGATTAAAGGGGAACGTTTGTGACACATTTGTAAAGCAGAAGTGCTGATTCTGCCTAATATCAGACCTCAGCTCCTCTGGAAATATTCTCTGTGCAGTAAACCTGTCCAGAATGACCCAAACGAGACCCTGTTGCTTTACGCATCAAACTGTGTACATTTACCCGTGTGCTGTTTTGTGTGTGTGTGTGTGTATGTGAATGTGTTTTTGTGTTTCTGTCTGTGTGTATTGTGTGTGTGTGTGTGTGTGTGTGTGTGTGTGTGTGTGTGTGTGTGTGTG
>CAIGQQ010031697.1:6823780-6848415 GCA_903798035.1 Danio albolineatus
TCGCCTGGTCTGATGAGGCTCCATTTCTGCTCCACATTCGGATGGTTGGGTCGAAATTTGGCATCAACAACATGAAAGCATGGATCATCCTGCCTTGTATCAGCGGTTCAGGCTGGTGGTGGTGGTGTAATGGTGTGGGGCAGATTTTCTTGGCACATTTTGGGTACCATTAGTACCAATCGAGCATCGTGTGGACGCCACAGCCTACCTGAGTATTGCTGCTGACCATGTCCATCCCTTTATGACCACAGTGTCCTCATCTTCTGATGGCTACTTCCAGCAGGATAACGCTCCATGTCATAAAGCGTGAATCATCTCAGACTGGTTTCTCGAACATGACAACTCACTACATTTACATGGACATCAGTAATCGAATGATTTGCCTTAATCTAATTAAGACAATAATAAGAATAAGGTGTTTAGGTGAGTTGCTTTTTGAATGTTCCTTTCATGATTCCGTTTTACATGTTATAGCACATAATTTAATTAACGTCATTGCCTCACTGTGCTGTCCGCATTTCCTCTGGAGTTTTATGCAATCTTCAAAAATTTCATTTTTAATTTGTCGACTTTAACTGCAGTTTGGCACATTCACTTTCATTCAGGAACATTTCTCTTTAGTTCGATTATGACTTTAATTGGAATAGATTAATCAAAAATCGCTGTTTATGGTAGTCTCTTAATAAGAGTATTGTCTTAATCACATTAAAATCGAATTATTGGTGTCCGTGTGAACATACTCAATGCGCTCACTGTACTCAAATGGCCTCCACAGTCACCAGAACTCAATCCAATAAAGCCCCTTTGGGATGTGGTGGAACGGGAGATTGGTATCATGGATGTGCAGCCGACAAATCTGCAGCAACTGCGTGATGCTATCATGTCAATATGGAGCAAAATCTCTGAGGAATATTTCCAGTAGCTTGTTGAATCTCTGCCACCAAGGATTAAGGCAGTTCTGAAGGCAAAAGAGGGTCTAACCGGCTACTAGTAAGGTGTACCTAATAAAGTGGCCAGTGAGTGTATATTTTGTTGTTTTATGTATCTACATCAGCCCAAATATTTGTAAGAATGTTCAAATCCAGAGAAATAAGCAGTTTAACTAGTGAGTAACTTTGCTGTGTGTTCACACACACACCCTCGATTTACAGTTACAGCAGCGACGCTTTAATCTTGTGTGTGTTGTTCGAGTGCACAGTCTGATAATACAGCACTGCATTTTCTCCACGTGATCACGAGCGGAGAACCAGAAGCGCTGGACTATAGCATAATAAAAGCTCTGCTGTTTTCCTCCAAACAAGGTGAGTTCTTTCTCCATTCGCTTAACGGTTTCTTTGTTGATGCTGCTTCAGACCAATCCATAAAAATGACCACTAGGTTTGTAGACAGGTTTCAGAATGTTGCAGCACATTTGTTTCGACAGTTTTAGGCCATTTCCACCTGGGGATACTCATTCCGAGGCCCCCAGAGACTATGCAGCGCCACTGATGCGATCCAAGACCTGCGACGAGACAATCTCAAGGTTTCATAATCCTGGACCAGGCTGTATCCACAAGTCCAAGTTTTCTCCACATGTCCAAAGACATGTTGGGTAATTGGATAAGCTAAAGTGTAGTGTATTTGTGTGAATGAGTGTGTATGGATGGTTCCCATTGATTGGTTACAGCTGGAAGCGCATCAGTTCCATAAAACATATGCTGGATAAGTTGGCGGTTCATTCCGCGGTGACGACCACAGATAAATAAATGGACTAAGCTGTAAAGAAAATGAATGAATGAATATATGTATGTGAATGAGTGTGTATAGATGTTTCACAGAGATGGGTTGCAGCTGAAAGGGCATCCGCTGCGTAAAACATATGCTGGATAAGTTGGTGGTTCATTCCGCTGTGGCGACCCCTAATTAATAAAGGGACTAAGCTGAAAAGAAACTGAATGAATGTAATAGGCGTTACAGTTTGTTGACTTCTAGTGAACTGGTTGGATTGCTGCTTCAGTCCTCATATTCCAGCATATTGGTGTGAATGTTGACTTGTGTGTCAGTGATCACAGATGGTTTCTAATGACTGCTGTGTATTTTAGTGTGTGTGATCTGCATTGGTGGACACTGAGCTCATCTGACCAGCGCTTCAGCTTTCAGACAGGAATAGAGTACAGACGAGTGTGTGTGTGTGTGTAGATCTGTGTGTTTAACAGAGCAGGACACGCGTTCATCAAGCAACTAAAGGCTAAAAGTAGCTCCTAACTTGCTGAGTAACAGAAAATCCTAAAATTGAAGATTACTATTTAACATTTAGGGAATTTGGGAATCATGAATTAAATTCAAAGTAATACAACAAAAGTATTGAGGGCAATATAACATCGCATAACATCTAGTTGCCATGAATAAATCTGACAGACACTCCTCCCCTCTCTATCAGCCAATCACTGTGTGCATAGTTAATGAGCAAGTTGACACTGTCAACATCAATCATTCATTCATGTTCTTTTCGGCTTTGTCCCGTTATTAATCTGGGGTCGCCACAGTGGAATGAACCACCAACTTTTATTCATTTTCTTTTTGGCTTAGTCCCTTTATTAATCTGTGGTCGCCACAGTGGAATGAACCGCCAACTTTCACTCTTTCATTTTCTTTTCGGCAAAGACCCTTTATTAATCTAGGGTTTGCCACAGCGGAATGAACCGCCAACTTTCATTCATTCATTTTCTTTTCGGTTTAGTCCCTTTATTAATCCAGGGTCGCCACAGCGGAATGAACCGCCAACTTTCACTCATTCATTTCCTTTTCGGCTAAGTCCCTTTATTAATCTAGGGTTTGGCACAGCGGAATGAACCGCCAACTTTCATTCATTCATTTTCTTTTTGGTTTAGTCCCTTTATTAATCCAGGGTCGCCACAGTGGAATGAACCGCCAACTTTCATTGATTTTCTTTTCGGTTTAGTCCCTTTATTAATCTGGGGTCACCTCAGCGGAATGAACCGCCAACTTTCATTCATTCATTTTCTTTTCGGCTTAGTCCCTATATTAATCTGGGGTCGCCACAGCGGAATGAACCGCCAACTTTCATTGATTTTCTTTTCGGTTTAGTCCCTATATTAATCTGGGGTCGCCACAGCGGAATGAACTGCCAACTTTCATTCATTCATTTTCTTTTCTACTTAGTCCCTGAATTAATCCGGGGTCGCCACAGCGGAATGAACCGCCTACTTTTATTCCTTTATTTTCTTTTCGACTTAGTCCCTTAAATAATCTGGGGTCACCACAGCGGATGAACCACCAACTTTCATTAATTCATTTTCTTTTCAGCTTAGTCCCTTTATTAATCTGGGGTCGCCACAGTGGAATGAACCGCCAACTTTCACTCATTCATTTTCTTTTCGGCTTAGTCCCTTTATTAATCTGGGGTCGCCACAGCGGAATTAACCGCCAATTTTCACTCATTCATTTTCTTTTCGGCTTAGTCCCTTTATTAATCAAGGGTTTGGCACAGCGGAATGAACCGCCAACTTTCATTCATTCATTTTCTTTTCGGTTAAGTCCCTTTATTAATCCAGGGTCGCCACAGCGGAATGAACCGCCAACTTTCACTCATTCATTTTCTTGTCGGCTTAGTCCCTATATTAATCCAGGGTCGCCACAGCGTAATGAACCGCCAACTTTCATTCATTCATTTTCTTTTCGGCTTAATCCCTTTATTAATCTGGGGTCGCCACAGCGGAATGAACCGCCAACTTTTATTCATTTTCTTTTTGGCTTAGTCCCTTTATTAATCTGGGGTCGCCACAGCCGAATAAACCACCAACTTTCTTTTTAGGCTTACTCCATTTATTAATCTGGGTTCACCACAGCGGAATGAACCGCCAACTTTCATTCATTTTCTTTTTGGTTTAGTCCATTTATTAATCTGGGTCGCCGCAGCGGAATGAACTGCCAATTTTCATTCATTTTCTTTTCGGCTTAGTCACTTTATTAATCTGGATTCGCCACAGCGGAATGATCCGCCAACTTTCATTCATTTTCTTTTTTGGCTTCCTCCATTTATTAATCTGGGTTCGCCACAGCGGAATGAACTGCCAACTGTCATTCATTCATTTTCTTTCCAGTTTAGTCCCTTTAGTAATCTGGGGTCGCCACAGCGGAATGAACCGCCAACTTTCATTCATTCATTTTCTTTTCTACTTAGTCCCTGAATTAATCTGGGGTTGCCACAGCGGAATGAACCACCAACTTTCATTGATTCATTTTCTTTTCAACTTAGTCCCTAAATTAATCCGGGGTCACCACAGCGGAATGAACCACCAACTTTCATTCATTTATTTTCTTGTCGGCTTAGTCCCTTTATTTATCTGGGGTCGCCACAGCGGAATGAACCACCAACTTTCATTCAGTCATTTTCTTTTCGGCTTAGTCACTTTATTAATCAGGGGTTGCCACAGTGGAATGAACCGCCAACTTATCCAGCATATGTTTTACGCAGCAGATGCCCTTCCAGCCGCCACCCATCACTGGAAAACACCCAAACACACTCATTCGCACTATGGACAGTTTAGCTTACCCAATTCACCTACACCACATGTCTTTGGCCTTGTGGGGGAAACCGGAGCACCCGGAGGAAACCCACACCAACAAGGAGGACGTCATCATCATTCCTTAGTAAAACATCTCTCTATACTAATCATTTCATAATATTCAAAGCTGAATGGATGATTCAGGAGGCGGAGACAGGCCAAAATAGCTATAGTGAGACGTTTAAGCTAATACTTTCAAGGTGAAATGTCCCTAAATACCCACACTAACATTATTTTGAGATAAAATTGATATAATGTGAGTCATTAATCAAAACTGCTATTAAAGTTTCAGCTTCTCAAAAGTAATAGAAGGTTAATCAGTTGTCGATTTGTATGACTTTATTGCTAAATCAAGCATATTCAGGTTTGCATGTGCATGTAGGCCTCTAAATGCATTTACTTAAAAGGGTTCAGCTCATTCAGAAACAATATTCACCGCATGCTACAGACATGCTGAAGGTGTTTTTCCTCTGTGATGTTTCATTCTGACCACAGGAGGGCAGCAGAAACTCTCATCGCTCAGTCTCTGTCACATGATCATGTTCATCTGTTCTTTTTCATTCATTCATTCATTTTCCTTCAGCTTAGTCCCTTTATTAATCCGGGGTCGCCACAGCGGAATGAACCGCCAACTTATCCAGCATGTTCTCCCCGTGTTGGCGTGGGTTTCCTCCGGGTGCTCCGGTTTCCCCCACAGTCCAAACACATGCGCTATTGGGGAATTGGGTTGGCTAAAATTGTCTGTAGTGTGTGTGTGTGTGTGTGTGAATCAGAATGTATTGATGTTTCCCAGAGATGGGTTGCAGCTGGAAGGGCATCCGCTACATAAAACAAATGCTGGATAAGTTGGCGGTTCATTCAGCTGTGGCGACCCTGGATTAATAAAGGGACTAAGGCAAAAAGAAAATGAATGAATTAATAATTTTTTATGCATATTAATAAACTGTCAAGATTATCACACACTCATTAGAGTACTGAAGCCTAATGGGGTTGGAAAATGTGTGCAAACGATGACTATTTGTGTATACTTTCAACATTTAATCAGTTAAATCAGTATACACCCAGCGCAGCTTAAACAGGGTGTTTGCTTTTAAAAAATGACATTAATTTTGTGCTCAATTGTTGAATGTTTAATCCACAGGGATTAAAGCAACCCCCGGGGAATCCCATAATCCACTCTGCTCCATTTAGCTTGATCCGAGCAGACTGGGATTGTGGTCACAGCATGTTATGAAGCACCTCTCACATCAGCGGTGAACATGAGACATGCACTTTCTCTAGAGAAAATCACATTAATGTGCTGTGGACATGACAGAATGTGTGCATTAGGAATCACTCGTGTCTGTGGTGGAGCTGCGTACAGTGGAGCGAAAAATGTTCTTTCGAAATGTAAATGGATAGATAGTTGAGCTTCTAAGCATGCTTTTTTTATTTTTGCTGTATAAAAGTCTAAAAACGTCTATAAAAGTCTTGTGCTATTAAATGTTGTAGACAGGCCCGGATTAAGAACTCAGAGGTCGCCTCTACCCGGCCGCACCCCTATAGCTGAATTAAAAAAATTAAATACTATAATATTTTTAATAAACTAAATCTATATTGTATTGCCCACTTTTTAAAAAAATAAACGATATATACTGTAGTACATATTTTTATAGTCTACAAAGATTTTATTTAAAGAGCCCATATTATGGATTTTTGAAAATGACCTTCCATGCAGTGTGTTACACAGCTCTAAGTAAAGTGAAATGTCCAGCTGAGGCTTAAATCTGAAAGTGCACAGTGTTTAAAACGATTGATTCATATATAAAAGAGTCGACTCATTGTTGTTTAAATGAATCGTTATTAGAACGAGTCTTTAGCCGTTTCGGCTTGACGTCAACGCGAAACATAATAGTTGCGCGCGCAGACCCGGAAAATTTGAACTGCCCGGCCCTGCCCACAGACAGGAAGGAAAAGTGGAAGACAACAAGCACTGTATCGCAGTAAGTGTTGTAGCATAACCAGCAGGACAGCAGTGACGTGTGATCTGAGTAATATCTAAGTAAATCTTTATTCTGTTTGATGGCAGTATAAAGATTTAGAGAGAAGTTATTGACAGCTTTTGGTTTTCGCGTTTTGCTCTTTGTAGACGGTCCCTAAGGACCGGTCTCTCTGCCGCCTGCACAGAGTTTAATATAATGCGTCCAGCGCGTAGGCAAAGCTCATTTTTAGGAAAATAAGGTTGTAGGTGATTGTATACATTGCGACGGTTGAAAAGAGGTGCTGTTTGTGTAGGAACAATGTTTCGGTCATGAGTTATTGATCCGGAAAACACGACTGCTGCTAACTTTACTGAACTCATCGGCATTCCGGTTAAATCATGACCCGTAGACGCTGTGCTCTGAAGTGCGAGGGAAAAGCTGTGTTATTTTCCCTACCTGGAAACCTCTTTTCCCTACCTGGAGTGGTTGAGGTTTTTTTCGTAAAATACCTGAGAATTACATCCCCAACACGGTGCTGTGTTCACGTCATCTCTCTGAAGAGAGCTACACAAATCTACCAGCTTACGACGCGGGATTTGTTGCACGGTTGTTGTTAAAGGATGGATCAATACCCAGTTTATTTGGACCTGCGTGTTCTTCCAGTCTTGTTGACCGTAACAAGGTAAATATGGCTGTAGTTGTCTGTATTGTGTTTGCTCCGTGCAGCATGTAGCGGTAGCCATTTAGCTCACTGCCGAATGTTACTATTTGTTGGCTTACAATAGTCCATGAAGTGTTCATTATTACTGAATGTTTGTTGTTATGATGAAGAATTTAGCAATGCGCTGTTGTACAAAAGCAGTGATTTGTTTTCAATATGTTCTGGCATTGGGACGTGACGTGGTGGACGTGACGTAGTGACGTGACGTGGTAGCGTCACGGAAAGGAGGTGCTTGGGGGAAAAAGACTCGCTCAGACGATTCATATGGGAGTCGGTGGGAAAATGAGGTAAAAATAAATAGATATTATAAGACATCGAAAGTGTTTTTTAACCTTGCATACATATCATCCTGTTGTTTGGGACTTCAAAAAGTGAAATTTAACTGTTCTCAACCCACCATATGGGCTCTTTAATTTTAAAGCAATTAAAGCAAACTTTGATATAAAAGATATTACTAATAAAATTAGTGAAAATTGATGGTTTTTAGTATACTCAAGTGTTCAAGTTCACTGAAGCAGTACTATATATATATATATATATTAGGGCTGTCAAAAAAATAATCGTGATTAATCACATCCAAAATAAAAGTTTAACATAATATTTGTGTGTGTACTGTGTATATTGTATTATGAATATATAAATACACACATGCATATACTTGATAAAATGTTGGTTTATATTTAGATATATAAAAAATATATGTGTATGATACAAATTTTACATTTGAATATGATGTAAGTACTTTGATGTAACTTTTTTATATATAGTTTTGGCTTCTATGAATGTGTTTATCACATATACATAATAAATATATATATAACACACACACATATTATGTCAAAACAAACTTTTATTTTGGATGTGATTAATCACGATTAATTCTTGGACTGCCCTAATATATATATATATACATACCATGTACCATATACCATATACCACCATCATCAAATTTGCAGATGACACCACAGTGATTGGTTTAATCAGCAACAATGATGAGACTGCCTACAGGGAGGAGATACAGCATCTGGCCTCTGGTGCACCAACAATAATCTGCTCCTTAACACCACCAAGACCAAGGAGCTCATTGTGGACTTCAGGAAGGGACGAACAGGCCCACATGATCCCATCCACATCAATGGGATGGCCGTCGAGTCTGTCTCATCCTTCAAGTTCCTGGGGACCCACATCTCAAGGGACCTCTCCTGGACCACCGACACCTCCAGTCTGGTCAAGAAGGCTCACCAGCGCCTATTTTTCTTAAGGCAACTTAAGAAGAACCAGCTGTCAGCAGCCGAACTTCTACCGCTGTACAAAAGAGAGCATCCTGACCAACTGTGTCACAGTCTGGTATGGAAGCTGCTCTGTTGCTGAGCGTAAGGCCCTGCAGCGGGTGGTGAAAACTGCCCAACGCATCACAGGGACTCCACTTCCTGCTATAGAGGACATCCAGAATAAACACTGCCTGCGCAGAGCACGTAGTATTCTCAAGGACCCCTCTCACCCTGCTCACAGACTGTTTTTTCTCCTGCATTCCGGCAGGCGCTTCAGGCTTCCTCGGACAAAAACCAGCAGACTGAGGAACAGCTTTTTCCCCAGAGCTGTCTCCCTTTTGAACTCTGCCCCCCACTGACTCTTCTGACCCCCACACACACCCCCCACTCTCCTCATAACTTATACTCCTCACAATCAGTGCACTATTGAACATTTGCACATTTAAAAATTGCACATATTCATTGCACTGATTCACTTACTTGAACTGTACACACTAACTGTACATATACACTTGTAATTATGTTTATCTGCACACTTTTGATTATTAATAAGCAACCTACATTGCACTGATTCATTTATTTGAACTGTACACACCCACTGTACATGTACATTTGTAATTAAGTACACACCCACTGTACATCTATTTGTAATTGTTTATCTATCTGCACACTTATTATTAATCTCAACCTGTATGTATAATCATTTATTGTAATTCTGGGCTAATAACTAAGGCAACCTGTATATAATGTTCATAGTACATCCATCTGTAAATATCACCATAGTTTTTCTATAACTGCACCTTATAATTTATACCTGTATCTGCACTTGCTGCTATTGCACTACTTTTCGTGGTTAACAGATCTGTGTGTTCCTTTCTGTGTGTCTGCGTGTGTATGGTTGTGTGGGTGAGTGTACCTGGTTGGTGCGAGTGTGTTTGTTTGGGTATGATAGCCTGGCTGTCTGGTGCTTCCCTCGTCAGCTGTGCGGTCACGTGGAGGGAATCGCTCAGCCGGCTCGTTAGCATCAACAGCTGTGGCCTGTTATCTCGGCTACTTATACCCAGTGTCTTTGTCATTTTATTGTCAGTCCGTTATGTCCCTACTTGTGTTTGTGTCTCCAGGCTCCGTTCGTGTACATGCTGGTGGTGAGTCGATGTAACCCTCAATCTTTGTGGATGTTATCTTCTGTGGCTATTGTCTGCTTCCTGAACTGTTCCTCATGTGATCATCTATGAGCTTCGTCTGTGACTGTTACTGCCTGCTCTGCTGTCTGGAGTTTCCCTCAGCTGTGAGCTGCATCGTCTCCTTGAGAAGTACTACTGGCTTTCTCCATCGCCTCATTCACGAACACTGATATATTGAGCCTTGTTGGATTGCGTTCTGACATTAAACTTCTTTTTACTTTACTCTCACATTTGGGTCTCCTTGCGTATCATAACACTACTGGTTAGACCTAAACTGTATTTTGTTGCTTTGTACTTGTACATGTGTAATAACAATAAAGTTGAATCTATTCTAATATTTTATATATATATATATTAAAGGGTATCCGTTGTAAATACAAATTAGTTATATTAAGATGTCGCTAACATTTAACACCATGGAAAATAACCTTTTATAGAATACTTAAAATACCTATTTAGGTGCTGTTTATACACATATAACCTTATAAAACACCCACGAGCCACTTGTGACTTTATATCACATTTTCATTATTTTTTTTATTTTTAAAGAAAAAATATTTTCTTTCTATTAATTTTTTTTATTTCCAATCTGACATGTGGTGGGGGGAAACAAGAAGAACGTGTTCATCAGACGCTGGATTCGAACTGGTTGATGAACTATCATGTCATGTTGTCATGCACTTTTCGAGCTACGCCACTCACGCTGCTGTCAATTGCGCCCTTTAGTTATGTGTCTCTGTCAATCACAAAGTGATGGGTAGAAATCACACAAATAGCTTATTCCAATGAGGTGCGCTATTAACACTAAATAGACACTCCAAAATCGGTATCTTTTCCCTCGCACCCACGGGCCCCTGGGCCTGTGCCCATAATGCCCATTGGTTATTCCGGCCCTGGTTGTAGACCTCTTTCAACATTAAACTAACCTAAAAATAAATGAAAGACACTTAACAAATTATAATTTTGAGACCAGGCATGAACAGACTGTTCACACTAGATGTTGAATTGGACATTCTAGGTCAGTTTGCTGTTTGTAGCCTTTGCTCAATACTTTGATGCACCTTTGGCAGCGATTACAGCATCAAGTCTTTCTGAATATGATGCCACAAGCTCGGCACTCCTGTCTCTGGGAGTTTTTGCCCGTTCCTCTTTGCAGTTCCTCTCAAGCTCCATCATGTTGGATGGGAAGCGACGGTGTACAGCCATTTTCAGATCTCTCCAGAGATGTTCAATAGGATTTAGATCTGGGCTCTGGCTGGGCCACTCAAGGACATTCACAGAGTTGTCGTGAAGCCTCTCTAGTGATATATTGGCGGTGTGCTTTGGGTCATTGTCCTGCTGGAAGATGAACCGTCGCCTCAGTCTGAGGTCAAGAGCACTCTGAAGCAGGTCTTCATTCAGGATGTCTCTGTACATACACTTCTGAAAACAAGACATGTTCTTACTCGTCTTCTATATTTTTTCTCGTTTTTGTAGCGTGAGCCTTCAATTATTAGCTCGTTCTCCATTCATCCTCTTCAATGATGACCAATGATTTTAATCGGCCTGTAGGACCTTCATCATGTTGATCTGCTGTTTCTGAACGCCTGTTCTTTCATGCATATTCATGCAGTGTTTTTTTTCTGCTGTGTGTTTTTGGGGTCAGTCGGGAGAAGATGCCTCATTCTCTATTTATCCTCTTGTTTTGTTTTCATTAAAAAGTGAAAATAAAGTGATTCTTTTTTTCTTAACAAGTTTTAGGTAACACTTTATTTTGATGGTCCATTTGAGTATTAGTAGACTGTCTGCGGAACCGGTACCGGGTCCTATGATGTCATCAGTTTCACTTTCATTTTTAAAGGTCTGTGGCTGCGCAAGACCCCTATAAGTGGTTCCGTTTGAAAGCGTAGAAGCTATATTTTATGCACATATGCATCACTTAGGTTTTTATTTTACTGTACAAAAGTTATTAACATTTAATTACACAACAAAATACTGGATACCCGAGCTGTCATTTTCATATTTTTATATGCTTCATATATGACACATGTACAAGTCATAGCTCAAATAAAAGCTCTTGCCTGTCCATGTACGATTCTTGCATTCCTTTATGTGAATTATATTCTATTTATATTCTATTTCATATTATATTTATGATCAATAAGCAGCCCCAGATCGCACAGAAAGCCACAAATGCTACATCTCTTACCTTATGCTGAGTGCTTCAAAACAGGCTGCTGTTTTTGAGGTGATGTGCATAAGTATTCTTTTTATATGTGGTCAAAACACAGTGAATTATGTTTGATCAAACCAAAGTCGTGAAAATATGAAAACAATAGTCTATCCGCATGCCATATTTTCCCAATTATTAGTTTTCAGAATTACAATAACTTTTGCATACTCTATGGTAGAGACAAAATTCTTTTTCCTGGTGTTTGAAGTGTTTTTCCTTAAAACAAGCTCAATTTTGACTTTTATTTATCTTTGAAAAAAAGAAAATTTTTACTTGTCAACTTCAGCTAAAAACAACACAGTACAGTGTTAAAGTCAAGCTATTTTATTTCATTTATATATATATATATAACTTCTGAAAACAATAATGTTTAGGCATTTTGTAGTGTGAGCCTAAGTTTACTGCCTCGTTCTCTATTTCTCCTCTTCATCTTGTCTCGTTTTCATTAAAAAAAGGTTAAAATTAAGTGATTCTTTTCCTTTACAGGCGAAATTTGTCTTTTTTTTTTACCCCTGAAAACAAGACAACAGCTGTACTTGTCATCTAGATTTAAGAATGTTTGAACATTTCAAAGGTCTGGACATTCATTTGATCTTCATTTATTGTCTCCGTCTCTGTTTCTCCTCCTTGTCTTGTTTTCATTAAAGGTTCAAATGAAGTGTTTTTCCTTAAAACAAGCTCAATTTTGACTTTTATTTACCCCTGAAAAAAAAAGAGAAATTTTACTCGTCTACTTCAGCTAAAAACAACACAGTGCAGTGTGAACACACATAAGATTAAAGTTAAAATAAAGTTAAAATAAAGTTTTTCCTTAAAATAAGCTATTCTTTTTTTTAATATATATATATTTTACTTCTGAAAACAAGAAGAATGTTTAGACATTTTGTACATTTTGGCAAGACAAAAACTCATCTTTTGTAGTGTGAGCCTAAATGTACTGCCTCATTCTCTATTTCTCCTCATCATCTTTTCTCGTTTTCATTAAAAAAAAGGTTAAAATTCAGTGATTGTTTCCCTTTACAAGCGAAATTTGTCTTTTTTTACCCCTAAAAACAAGACAACAGCTGTACTTGTCTTCTAGATTTAACAATGTTTGAACATTTCGACTAAAAACTCGTTTTTTTGCAGCGTGAGTCTAAATTTATTAGCTCATTCTCCATTCCTCCTCCTCTTCAACGATCACCAATGATTTTAATCGGCCTGTCGGAGCTTCATCAGGTTGATCTGCTGTTTCTGAACGCCTGTTCTTTCATGCATATTCATGCAGTGTTTTTTTCTGCTGTGCGTTTTTGGGGTCAGTCGGCGGAAGATGGCGGTCTGGATGCTGCTGGCAGGCGGAGAGGAGCTGCTCTTGGCCGGGCGGAGGAGCCAGTAGAGCCGCCGCGTTCACTCCGGGATCCCCGCTAACCACCCCGGACTGCGCTTTCTGCTCGGGTATGGACTCTTGCACGGTTTTACCAGGGTACAAACACCTCGGAGACTTTGCAGGGAGTTTCGTGTTTTTATTCGGCTAGCTGCTAGCGGCTTTCTGCAACACTTCAACGCCCCGAAAACTGCACAAAAATGTCGGATACGAAGGTAAAAGTGGCCGTCCGAGTTCGACCGATGAACCGCAGAGGTAAGAAACATCAACACTAAACATAAAACACAACATATACATATATAAAAGTTTATTAGCCAGAATAAGTTGCTACTCAGTTATATAAAAAAATGCAGGGCTCCACATAAATCCTTCATGTTGTCCAAACGCAAACCGATTAAGTTACTTTAATAGTTCTTACACATTTGAGTAGATCAAACATAAAACAATTAAGTTGCCAAGAAAAATCTCAACAATTGCGTGTTTAAATAAGCAGTTTGTGTGTAATAATTTGAGTTTATGGCTCAGATATTGTAAAGCATGTTTATTAACTGCAGTTTTATAACATCTTTAAGCATTTAAGCAACTTTTTAGTTGAGTTTTAACCACTTTTATTGTTTGTTTTGGCTTTGCAGAGATTGAGCTCAACACTAAATGTGTGGTTGAGATGGAGGATAATCAGACTGTCCTGCACCCGCCGCCCTCCAATGCAAAAGGAGAAAACAGGTACAGTTTCCCCCAGACCATCATTTTCAGTGTCCTGTCAATCCGACACGAGTTTCTGCTTGATTTCTATGCGAGAACAGTCAGGTTTGAGCGCTCCACAAATGTCCTGTGGTTTTGCATGGTGGTATTCAGACTTTGAGATGTTTTGGGGTCTTTGCTTGTGTGCTGGTTGTCAGAAGTGCTTGCAGGGCCTGTGTTTTGGGCGTGCTCGTGTGCTGGGGAACTTATTCTGCTGCTGCTGTGAAATTCCTGGACAGGCCTCGTGTTTTCAGCAGTGCTGGAGTTCGAGATGCCGTACAGTCGAGCCTTCATGTTATGCATTGCTGGTGCTTTTAGCAAGCCGTGCTCTCATTGGTAGTAACTAGAGAAGGGGATACCATAATATGCCTAGTTCTACATGGGTCAAAGAGGTTTTGCTTGCAACAACAGTGTAATATACTGGTTTTTGATTTTTGTTTTAGTGCTTTAGTATGTGTCTTGATTAGTTTAACAGTTTAAGAGAAGAGAAATGACTGTCATGCAAGATTTGCATAAGCTACAGTACAAAAAAATGCTTTTCTTACATTATTAAATCATTTTTTTTGTCTTGTTTCTAGCCTAATTATCTAGAGATTCTTAAAATGAAGAAGCATTTTTTTTAGACAAGCAAAAAATATTGTCTTGTTTTCAGAAATTAGTCAAAATTAAGTGAGTTTTACTTTTAAGAGCCCCTATTTTGCATTATAAAAGGTCATATTTTGGTTTTGGGGGTCTCCAGCAACAGTCTAATATGCATGCAAGGACAAAAAACACTTACATTGTCATTGTTTTTAAATGTATTTATTTTTACCTAATTATCCCAGCGACTCCTATATGAATCGTTCAGTGATTCATTTGTTCCCAAACCCCTCCTTAGCGCGATGCTAATCTGCGCTGATTGGGCCAATGACCGTCTGTTGCGGTTGGTCGACTGCGTTTAGCACGAGAGAATGGCTTGTCAACAATATTGAAGTAGTCAGAGTGATCTGCATATGTTTATTAATCCTTCGAAGCGCTTAATTCAGATCTGCGCAGATCGAGAGAGATTCATTTTTTACATTGTTCAGTTTGTTACCACTAAATAGCACAGAAGTGTTGGGAGAACAGCTTATAGTTCAGATATAAACACTGATGATCATGGTAAAGGTTAAAATCACTGTTTAGTGGAACTTGACGCTGGTGAATGTTGTAGCATTTACATCGTGTAACCAACAGGTGGCGACAAACAACCATCAAAATGATGTCACTGAATCAGTTTTCAGAAATGATCCACCGATAATGAAACATGAAGATTTATGTGTGAATTGTTGAATCATTAATGGAAAATAGATATGATCTGTGGTAAACGATATTAGATTTCTATATTCAGCATTATCAGCAGCAGCAGCATTTTTCTTATTGAATATTTTCCCGTTTTTCAGCTGCTTCTTTATTGATTTGTATTTTATTAAAGTTACAGCTTCCAAGTTCTGTTTGTATAACCCAATGGTTTTTACAGTATTTTTTTTTGTATAAATGGAAAGCAAATGACATTTATCTCCTTTAGGCCTGTCACAATAATCAATATATCGACTTACCGCACAACACATGAACATGACCACAATAATTTTGGTGATGCAATATATATCGCCCATAAATAAAAATGATCTAGCAATATTATATCTCTGTTGGAGGTGTCGGTGTGGTAAAAAAAAACATTATAGTATTTACTGTAAATTACTTGAGTACATTTTCATATTGGTGTCTGGCAACTAAAGATAGATCTGGTAGCAGATGTCACAGCATTTGTTACTTTTTACCTTGCACTTTTTTGTTAATATTTATTATAGATATGCGTTTTAACATTTTGATTCCAATGCCTAATTATTAAACTGCTAAAATGAAAATAACTTTATTATATATATATATATTTATTATTATTTATATATATATATATATATTTATTATTTATATATATATATATATATTTTTTTTTTGTATTTTAATTTTTTTTATTATTATTATTTTTTTCAGAGTGATATGCAGACCAGGATGTCGCTGCATTGTGAATTATATTTTTCCACACTATAGGCTAGCCCAGGGGTGGGCAAACTTTTTGATTCGTGGGCCACATTGAGATCTAACATTTGACAAAGGGGCCGGAACAGGAGCAGAGAGATGGAATGCTTTGGTAACATCACCTCATTGGGGGAAAAATATACATCTTGGGATATGGAGAAAACATGTGCTTTAATGAAAATGAAGAAAAAAGCATTACAATAAAATCTCTGATTTCGAAAATGAGTCTTTAAACACTTAAAATCAAATAAATCACCATTTTATTTTAAAGCACTTAAAGTTATTTTATACTCCAGGATATCACCATCACTCTCCTCCTGACTGTCTTTTTTTTGTCAAAGATGCAGATGTACTTGTCCTGTTCCTTTTATTCAATTTGTTTCCCCGATGCCAAAAGTCAACAGCACAGTGCAAGGACGAAACAGTTGCAGCAAGTCAGTCTGTGAAGCGTTATATTTGATCTGCGCGAACTGTTTATTTTAACAACGTGCGTATCACGGACACGCACATTTTAATGGGAGCAGTGTTGTTGGTCTCCTTTTTTAATCAGCGCATCAAAGTCTGGTGTTATTTTTGTTGTGGCGATTCTCAGGATGGATCTGAGGTGTAGGTCTGTTAACTTGGACCTGTGGCTGGCTTTGTTGATGTTCATGACGCTGAAGGTCTGTTCACACACGAAGGTCGAGCCAAACAAAGCCAACATCATCTGCGCTTTTCGCAACAAAGCCAATATAGCTAGAGTGCGCCATCTAGTGAGGAAACATCAGAATTGCAGGGGAAATAAAATATTAACAAGGTTGATTTATTAATTTTTTTTCAAGTTTGGCGGGCCGAATCAAAACTTTTAACGGGCCGCATGTGGCCCGCGGGCCGTAGTTTGCCCATGCCTGGGCTAGCCTATGCCGTGCAACAGGTAATAATTTTGCTTTTGAACTAGATATCCAGTCAAAGCACAACGCATCCCAGCATCATGGATATATTATTAGCTTAATATTATAATTATTAGACATTCGTGGATATAATGCGCTCTTTTAAACAAGCAGATTTTTTCTTTATGCAGGCTGTCCGCTCTGCATGCGTGTGAAAGAGAAATGAGGAGAGAATGAACATGCGGCTAACTGTGCGTGCGGATAAGCTCATTTATTTAACTTCATAACCGCCACTAATAGCAAAAGGGAACCTATTTTGAGTGCATGAGAGCGTTTTACATGTAGTGGCCGTTGGTCAAATATTTGTAACCTAGCCTATAACAACTAATAATTATTGATAAAGCAAGTTATACTGCGATCAGGTGACGTGCTCCATTGGTTTGATAACCTTAATATTATTTTGTGCTGTGCCGCGCTTTTCATATCGTGTGCGCGTAATGGTCAAACAAACCATGATGGTCAAACAAATCGAAACGTTCTTTTCACCCCAACGTAATTTAATAGGGCACTATAAAGGCTAAAGAACTTAATTCTTATATTTGCTTAATTTTTGCAGCCTAGGGCTATACTTCTCACCATGGATTGTATCTTTTCTAAAAAAGTAGTGTAAAATCATGTTTATTGCTAAGAAAACTAAAACAAACCAACAAAATTATAACTTAATTGATCACACCATATTACATAAGGTACAGTACACATATAGTGCCGTCCTATTGTGGAAAGGCAAAGATGAAAATCTATGGTTAAAGTGCCACCCAGCGGCCAAAAGCTGTTGGTGCATGTAAATACCACCGCCGCGGCGTCACGAACGGCGGTAAAACGTTTTGAACTAGAGACATCTATATATATATATATATATATATATATATATATATATATATGTATATGTATATGTGTGTTTTATTATTTTATTTATATTTATTGGTTTATTGGAGTAAAATATATATGTATATGCATCAAAAGTTAACATTGTTAAAAGAAATATTGAGTTGTAAATATCACTTTTGATTGTCTTTATTATCTTATGCCTCTTAGAATGTCAGATGTTTGAATGTTTGTTAATGTAAACTAATTCTAATGTAACGGATAGAATACAAACTAACTAGTGCTGTATGCAGTCGACCAATATTAGCATCTGTATTGCCCAAAAAAATCAGTGCATTTATTTGTGTTAAAGAAAAGTCATTTTTTTTTTAATTATGAAATATTTAACCTATAGTTAAACACATCCATAAAGCAGAGACTGAGCTTGTATTTAATCTGTTTTCTTTATATAAAAGTACTGTTGTCATAATGTAATGCTTGCAGACACTAAAATGAGATGCTTCACCTTTGACCCATATACGAGTTGGCTCTATTAATAGCAGAGGTTAGGAAGTTTGTATTGTACAGTGGCTGATGTTGATATTTAGAGAACAAAAGCATATGTTTTGTGCTGTTGGTGAAGTGTAGACCTGACTGAAGTGGAAGCAGCACTTGTGTTTATTGGCAGATCAGTCGTTGCAATCGGCTAATGCAGTTTAGCCATGTTTATCATTATGGCCTGTTACTAATTAAAATGACTTCAGGGAAAATCTTCATTTGATTTGTACAGCAGAGTAATAGTTTTGCAGGATGCTAGTTTGGCTTTAGTAAAAACTCTTCATTTTCTTCATGGACCCTCAGAAATAAAGGAACGCGAGCTGTCACTGGGGTGGTACCTTTTTCAAAAGGTACACATTTGTACTTAAAGGGTTCATATTGGTACCTCAAAAGTACAGTATGTATTAATACCTAAACATTTTAAGAGGGACACTTTTGTTCTTCTTAGGTACTAATATGTATGATGGTTTGTTCTGTAGACTATCGAAAAAACAATTAGCTTAAAGGGGGCTAATAAATTTTGACCTTAAAATGGTCTAAAATTAAGAACTGCTTTTATTCTAGCCGAAATAAAACAAATAAGACTTTCTCCAGAAGAACAAATATTATCAGACATACTGTGTACATTTCCTAAATCTGTTAATCATAGTTTGGGAAATATTTAAAACAAAAAAATTCAAAGGGGGGCAAATAAGTCTGACTTCAACTGTACGTCTTGCGCCTTACTGCACCGGGTGTATGATAGGACCCATAATGTTAAAGATACACTTATTTTGTGTGTTTGTTAAACCATCTGTTTACATTAGTCTGACGTGTTTAAAGGGGACTTATTCTACCTATTTTTACAAGATGTAAAATGCATATCTGATGTCTCCAGAGTAGGGCTGTGCAATATGGACAAAATAATCACATTGTGAATTATTATTATTATTATTATTATTATTTATTTATTTATTTATTATTATTATTTTTTTTTTAAATGAATATTGCGATTTGCGATTTTGGCAACCGTTTTTGCTTTGTCAAACACGCTACACACACACATTCTACATGTATTTAGTGCACAAGAAGTGCAGAACAAAACATTTCACAATAAAATAACACAGTATTAAGTTTAATAAATAAAACTGTAGTAAAACTGTCTTTAAAACAGACAACGTAAATAACTGAAGATGAAGTAACCTCAGCTCTAGTTAAACACATACTGTACACAGTAGCACTCACTGCTGATCAACAAAACTGTAATAAATTGTGTTAAAAACAGACAACATGAAGAAATAAAGATGAACTAACCTCAGTTCCAGTCAGAACAATAAATAAAAACTAACGTCAATCAAAACCACCTATTCGCTTCTCCCGCTCAACTTCGTCATGCGCGGAGTGAGCTCTGATTGGTTAGCATCTTTCTCCCGCTCAGCTTAGCTGTGATTGCCCAGTGTGCTGCGTCAGCTCTGATTGGTTATCATATCAAAATCATGCGCAAAAGAACGTCAACAAAAATCTAAATAAATTAATAGATAAAATTGCAGCCTTACACGATTTATTTATTTATTTATTTTATTTTTTATTTATTTATTATTATTTATTTATTTATTTTAATTGTTTTTTGCAATTGCGATTAATTGCACAGCCCTACTCCAGAGAGTGTGTGTGTGAAGTTTGAGCTCAAAATGGCACACAGATAATGTTTTCTAAGGCCCGGTTTACACGAATGCGTTTTCCTTTTAAAACACATAAGTTTTGCTACGGTTGCTCCATCCGTCTACACTACGCCGGAGTTTTCGAGCCCTGAAAGCGGAGCGTTTCGGAAACGCTGGAGAGGCCTTGTTCATTCTAAAGCGCTGCTGCTCCGTCTCAGTGTGGATGGAGGGAAACAGAGACATCTGAAAACGGAGGCGTGGCTGCTGAGATCTGCTACGTGATTGGGGCTTTTGGGTCATTGCGTAACCTTTCCTTATTTGTCAACGCCACTGGAAGATGACAGACCAGCCTTCACTGTAAACAACAACTTGGACACAGAAATGGGTGCGTTGTTTGCACTATTGCCCGTTGTAGGTGCTAATGTGCAGTTAAACTCTGCCTTTTTTACTACAACAGCTGCATATATTAGCAAGAGGCAAGCTACTGTTCCAGCACTCGCTAATCGCTCGCGTTTCAAGCAGCGTGAGCCCTATTTAGAATGCCGAGCGAGACACATGCTTCCTGTTTATACCTGAACGCGCATGTCCAGAGTGCGCGAATGGTCACGTGATATACGTTTCTGGTGGAGTAGTGTGGACTGAGATATGTTCAGAAACGCTGGGTGTAACGCTAGTGTGGACGCGGATCGTTTTCATGCTAAAACGCCGTTTTAAAACTAAAACACACTAGTGTAAATGGGGCCTAACTCTCTGAAACTGACCCTTTCAGGCTTTGATCCTAATTGTTGCGTTTTGGAGACTCGCTTTAACTGCAAATTAAATTGTGCTCTTTTTAAAAGCCGAAACGCGGTGGTTTTTTATTTTATACATGTGTTTTACTTAATCAGTGCACTGAAGGCATTTCAGTCTTTATAGTACACTGTTGCTTGCTCCCTTTTTTCAATGGCAGCCCTTCAGTGCATCACAAGCTGCTGAATCCCATGATCCTCTCAGTTTCTCTTGCCTCGAGCTCAGAGAATCTGGTTGACAATATGTGACTCAAAACCAGTGATGTTGCATTTGTGTATTTTTGTGAATAGCCAAGAATACATACAGTAGGATGAATTAAAGGGCACATAGTATACCCCTTTTTCCAGATTTAATAGAAGTCTTTTGTGTGTCCAGAATGTGTCTGTAAAGTCTGAGCTCAAAACACCCTTCAGATTATTGATGAGAGCTTTCAGAGGTTTCTATTTTATAGCTCTGAGCAGCTTTTAGCGGGGTTTTTTTTTTTTAAGTACTGTGCCTTTAAGGCTAGTCCTCCCCGCCCACTGTTCCCACATGCCTGTGAGTGTGCCTCAATCTCCACCCTCGGCTGCCTCAGGCCTCGTTTACACTAGTGCGTTTTCGTTTTAAAACGCATAAGTTTTGCTACGGTTACGTCATCCGTCCACACTACGCCGGAGTTTTCGAGCCACGAAAACGGAGCGTTTTAGAAACGCTGGAGAGGCCGTGTTCATTCTAAAATGCTGCTGCTGCGTCTCAGTGTGGATGGAGGGAAACTGAGACGTCTGAAAACGGAGCCGTGGATGCAGAGATTCGCTACGTGATTGGGGCTTTGGGTCATTGCGTAACCTTCCCTTATTCGTCAAGCGCACATGACTATAACGCAGTCCAGTCTTCACTGTAAACGCTGTATTTTCGATAGCCATGGATGTTTTATATTCATTTGTTACTTTAAGTAACAGCTCGACCTCGTCGTCTGTCCACAAAAAGACCTCTCTTGCTTCCTTTACCATCGCGTTCATCGTTCAACCAGCGTTTGTTGACTAACAATAACCAAATGCCGAGAGAGACACATGCTTCCTGTTTATACTTGAACGCGCATGCCCAGAGTGCGCGAATGGTCACGTGATATACGTTTCTGGTGGAGTAGTGTGGACGGACATCTGTTGAGAGATGCTTGGGTAAAACTCTAGTGTGGACGCGGATCATTTTCATGTTAGAACGCCGTTTTAAAACTAAAACGCACTAGTGTAAACAGGGCCTCAGACTACAGACAGATGTGAAGGAAGCAAATCTCACGTAACGTCTGTGAGAAATACTACAGTAAGAACTTTACCAAAGAGTATCTGATGTGTTTGTTGTGGAGTTGCAACGCGGAGTCACACACAATGTCGTTGAGCTTTGCACTGCTTTTGCAAGCAAATGTGACCGGATACAGGTTAATCTCCACTGCTGTATGGATATCTGTTATGTTAATGTACACAATAAACCTGATTTAATGTCAACAAACCGAGATTGAAGCGTCTTTTAGAATCGTCCTGACACGCAGTGAAGTAAAGCTGAAGTAAATGGCTGTAATTCATTATCATGCACTGTTTTAAACACGTGTTAAACTTGTGAAACTCACTCTTGATCACATCTGATGATGACTGATGATCACAGAGCGCTGAACAGACCTTTTATTCCCGGTTGCTTTGCGCACGTCCCGTCTTGTTGATATGATTATACGTGTTACTACGGAGACATGTTAATACGCAGCTGTCAATCAATTCGTTGGGTGGGGAATCCGCAGTCCTACGCCAAGTTGCGGTCGGTCTCAAAACCGCTCCAATTGGTCCACCGTTATTATGCTGTTAAATTGAAATAAAAGGACTGGGTGTGTTTATATCAGCCCAATATTACGGTCTTTACACTATACCTACACATATGACTGTCCAAACAGCTTGAAAAGGAGATTTTTCAAAATAGGTGCCCTTTAAAATAACACATTTTTCCTTTATGCCAAAAAGCATGAGAGTATTGAGTAGATCAACTGAGATCAATTGTGTATATCTACAGTAGGATTTACGTGTGAAGTCAACCCTCCCATTTTTCCCGGGATTCTCACATATTTTACAGTTCTGTCCGGCTTTCATCCTGTAAAGGTGTTTTCCCGTATTTCTCCCGTATTTTCAGTCTTTCTCTGAAGGGTGGCGATAAACATTAAAGAGTCGATCCTCCCTATACGCAACCCATACCGCCGAACCCCCAGGGGCCGCCCCTTGCTCTTAACGGTGAGTCAGTTCTGTGCTTTCGGTTTATTTAGGCATGAAACACTTTAAAATAAATATAAAAACGGCGGGATTCCCTTTCCTTTTGAGTACAGGTGCCGTCGCTCCTCCTGTGCAATCCTCAAAACAGTCATAAAGCGGTGCGTGACTGTCAGACGCGCTCCATAGTGAGAAACAGACGCTGATTCCCAAACGGATTCTGTACATGCGATCTGAAGCGGAGCGAAAGTCTGGGTTTTGGGTGCATGTTTGAACAGGCATATACACAAAATTAATAATAATAACAGCTAAAGATGTCGATCTTGATGGGTTTTTCTTCCAAACACGACTAATTTGTCCTTAATGAGCATAAAAAGTTAGGAAAGCGATTGAATGCTTTCATTATAACGTTATTATAAAGTATTTTAAAGTGACACAATGTAATAAACGAAAAATCATAATAAATGAGATTCATTCGCTGCTCTTTAATCAGAATGTGTGAGTTATACAGTGAAGAAAATGGTTAATGAGATTTGATAATTCTATTTCTTTATTAATGTTAATTTTCTGAACAATTTTTTTTTTGTTAGGGGGTGTGGGGGGATCCCTTATTTTCACATCCCAATGTTGACAGGTAGGGTCAGAATTAACCATGATATTTTTATCCAAGGGTATATTACTGTCAGAATCTCATAACAGCCCATGTCTAATCACAAAATATGGACAATAATTTATGGATAAGGGGCGACATGGTGGCTCAGTGGTTAACACTGTTGCCTCATAGCAAGAAGGTCGCTGGTTTGAGTCCCAGCTGGACCAGTTGTCATTTCTGTGTGGAGTTTGCATGTTCTCCCCATGTTGGTGTGGGTTTCCTCCGAGTGCTCCGGTTTCCCCCACAGTCCAAACACATGCGCCATAGGGGAACTGATAAACTAAATTGGCCATATAGTGAATAAGTGTGTGTGTTTCCCAGTACTGGGTTGCAGCTGGAAGGGCGTCCGCTGTGTAAAACATATGCTGGATTAGTTGGCGGTTCGTTCCACTGATGAATAAAGGGACTAGGCCGAAGGAAAATGAATGAATTTATGAGTAGTTTCTGCAGTGCAGGTTGAATTCACTGCTATTTTTACTGTGTGTTCGTGTGGATCAGGGTCAGATATCAGATGTTTTAATGCAGTCACTGGGGCTTCATCGGGCAGGTAGAAATGTACAGGTAAGCAAGATCTCGTCTTACACTCGTGAGCAGGTGAAATGGAGAACAATAAAAAAAAAAGCTGGAAATAGCAGCCAGAGGAAACGCTGAAGATCATTATATTCAGTCAGAGAGATAAAGAGAGAGTGTTTGCTGAAAAGATGGAGAAGATGATTAGTATGGTCCCATATAGAAAACACTCACTGGCCACTTTATTAGGTACACCTCACTAGTACCAGGTCGGACCCTCTTTTGCCTTCAGAACTGCTTTAATCCTTCGTGGCAGAGATTCAACAAGCTACTGGAAATATTCCTCAGAGATTTTGCTCCATATTGTCATGATAGCATCACGCAGTTGCTGCAGATTTGTCAGCTGCACATCCATGATGCCAATCTCCCGTTCCACCACATCCCAAAGG
>CAIGQQ010031697.1:6965960-6976233 GCA_903798035.1 Danio albolineatus
ATATGTTTTACACAGCAGATGCCCTTCCAGTTGCAACACAGTACTGGAAAACACCCATACACACTCATTCTCACACATACACTACAGCCAATTTATTTCATCCAATTTCCCTATTCCCCATTTATTTACAATATATAATAGAAGCATTTCATTTATTTTTTTTTTTTTTGTAGCTCATCAATAAAACAAACAAAAAAGGTTATGCTAAATTCAATATAGCGATCTCTGCTAAAGGCATTCTCCCCAATGCTACCCATCATTCTCCACCTCTTCTCAGATGGGATGACGGGCAAATCAAAGGTTGCCATGAGCCGACATTCTGCTTTAATCTCAAGCATAACGTGTGTTCTGTGTGTGTTTTCAGCTGATAATCTGACGGTGAATGATCATCTGACGGGTCCTCACGCCGCCGGTGTAAACTCTATTCTCCCCAAAGAACACGGCAGCTCCTTCTTCTACCTTCCCATAATCAGACACAGCAACGACGAGGTCTGTGTGTAACCGTTCATCACATCACACTCGCATACATCAGGACATGCTAATATAAGCTTCCCATGTGTAAATTAACCAGTGTGAATATTGGAAAAGAGAGATATAACACACAAAGATATGCTACAATGTACGTATTTAATCTCTTAAACTCTGTGGACCCGGTACCGGGTCCCGTGACGTCATCAACTTCCCTTTCATTTTTAAAGGTCCGTGGTTGCCCAAGACCCCTATAAGTGGTTCCGTTTGAAAGCGTAGAAGCTATATTTTATGCACATATGCATCACTTAGGTTTTTATTTTACTGTACAAAAGTTATTAACATTTAATTACACAACAAAATACTGGATACCCGAGCTGTCATTTTCCTATTTTTATATGCTTCATAAATGACACACATGTACAAGTCATAGCTCAAATAAAAGCTCTTGCCTGTCCATGTATGATTCTAGCGTTCCTTTACTGAATTATATTCACATATCAAACAGTTATCGAATGAATCACCGCGTTTTTTATGGTGCAGAAAAAGAAGACAGACCAAAAATAAGCTTTTTTTTCTAGGAGCTGAGGAAGTTTTGGAGAATCTGACTTTTGACTTCTTTGATATAATGTTATGATACAAATGGGAAGGAGAAATGAGAAAGTAATGGAAACTCATGTTCTTATCATGTAAGAACTATGCAGAAGCAAATATGTCATATTTGATATGAGTGATCAAAAGGTTATTTTCCCAATATTCAGTTGAATTACAATAACCTTTGCATACTCTATGGTAGAGAGAAAATTATTTTTCCTGGTGTTTGCTGCTCTCTGCTGGTTTCAAGCAGAACTGTCTGGAGTTGTCTTATTCTCTTATGGGATTATCTACACATTTTAAAAAAAGCATTTTAGAACAAAAAATAAAAAAAGCGCCCAATGTTGAAGTAATTCATCATAAAACAGAAAACATAAAAAATATTATTTATTACTTTCAGCAGTTTCTTTTGTAAATTCAAATGGTTTTCTGTCCAATAACACTGGAATTTGTCATTTATACCACTGCATTTGGATATGGAAGACTTTCCAAGTTTGGTAGGCGGAAATTACATTAAAAAAGGTATAGCACCTCTCATCAGTTGGAATACAATAACTTTTGCATAGATTATGATAGAGGCATTTTTCGTTTTTTTAATGATTACTGACATGTGCAGAAACCACCAAAAATTAATTACAGAAACCTAGACCACACAGAACCTAAAAGGTACTCTTTTAAATTTGAGTTTATGAAGAAAAAATACAGAAAGCGCCTCTTTTTTAAGTGTTCATGATAACACAGACAACATATACAATTATTTTAATCACTTTCAACAGTGTTTTATGAATATTTAAAGGGTTTTCTTTAAAATGATAGCACATTTTTGCATTTACTCCTCTGCATGTGGATTTAGGAAGCTTTTAAAATTAGGTAGGCAAAATCCAGGTGGAAATCCCAAAATAGCACCAGAGTGTAAGAGGTTAAACCTGAACTTATATTGATAAACTATATGCTATTCAGTGCTCAGCGTAATTAAGTACAGCCTATTTTGAAAATGAATATTTTTATCAATTTCTCAGTGAAAATGGGTAATATATATTGGTGCATTTGAACAAAACATATTTATTAAACAGATATATTCATTATAATAGTATTTAGTCACAGAACATCATTAGAAATAAAAAAGATTATAAAATTTAATTCATGCAAAATATTGCAAAAAAAAATGACAACCTGCTAAATTTCAACTAAATTAAATTTTCTATAACATATATATTTGGCTGTACTAGTTTTTGGACCGTTATCATAAGTTATTTTGTTAGATTAGCTCCAGATTTGGCTTCAATACTGACTAATCTAATGTATATGCACAAATATAATACAAAAAATCTTCCTATTAAAAATATTAATTGAATGAGAGATTTGTGGGGGGTGTACCTGTATATGCTGAGCACTGTATAATTTATGACATCATAATTGTAATTTGCATTTGCGCACTTATTTGCTCCTATTATTCATTGTAAAAGGTCATATTTTGGGTTTTGGGGGACTCCAGCAGCAGGCTGATATGCATGTAAGGCAGGGATCACCAAACTTGTTCCTGGAGGTCCGATGTTATACAGATTTTAGCTCCAACCCTAATCAAACACACCTGAACAAGCTAATCAAGCTCTCACTAGGTATACTTGAAACATCCAGGCAGGTGTTTTGAGACAAGTTGGAGCTAAACCCTGCAGGGACACCTTTGGTGACACACACAGATTGGTGATCCCTGATATGAGGTCAAAAACACATTCATTGTCTTATAATCTGCATTTATTTTTACCTCATTATCCCAGCGACTCCCAAATGATTCGTTCAGCGATTCATTTGTTCCAAAACTCCTCCTTAGCGCGATGCTAAACTGCGCTGATTGGTCCAATGACTTAGTTTATTGTGATTGGTCGACTGCGTTCAGCGTGAGACAGAGAGAAACGCTCACCACGGCTTATCAGCAATTTTGAAGTAGTCAGAGTGCAGAGTGTATGTGTGAGCCCAATGCAGGAATTTTCCCAGGTCAGCGAGCACAACAAATGGGCGGGGCTTGAGTTTCGTATCGACGTCACGCCGGCACTGCTAAAGCTTTGTTATCAAGATGATTCCTTTGAATCACTCTGAGTCGACTCTTTTATGGATGAATCAATAGTTTTAAACACGGCGCACTTTCAGATTTAGGCCTCAGCTGGACATTTCACTTCACTTAGAGCTGTGCTACACACTGCATGGAGGATCGTTTTCAAAAACCCATAATAATATAATGATAATATAATATAGTATAATAATAATAAAATAATAATAATGAAATAAAATAATAATAATGAAATAAAATAATAATAATAATAATATAATAATAATAAAATAATTATAATAATAATTAAATAATAATAATAATAATAAAATAATAATATTAATAATAATGAAATATAATAATAATAATAATAATAATAATAATAATAAAATAAAATAATAAAATAATTTTAATAATAATAAAATAAGATAATAAAATTATAATAATAAAATAAAATAATAATATAATAAAATGATAATAATAATAATAAAATAATAATAATAATAATAAAATAAAAGAATAATAATAAAATAATAATAGGGGCTCTTTATTTTTTTTACAGGCTGATTTAAAGTAATCAGTGACAATAATAATAATAATAATGAGACAAAAATAGAACAAACTAAATAAATAAATACATATTTCTTAATAATTACAGGCCTAATTATAGGACTAAAATGAAGATGCCTTAAACAGACACACAAACACACGCAGTAGTCTGATGCATCTAAATCAATGAGAATAATTTTAAAATTGGCCAGTTTATACATTTATTGGCATTTATTTATGATTTATTTTGTTCTAAACAATGGGTTTATTTGTTAATCTAATTAGATTAATCAGTGAGCGTTATAAAAAGTGCAGAAATAATCGACCTGTGATTTTTAGACAAAAAATCTGAGAATAAGTTGCGAGTTCTTGTGTATTTATTGTGTAAAACAAAGCAAGTTATTTACTTCAACTTTTAAATGGAAGCCCGAAGGTTTGTGTGATTCATACTCTGATGCTTTTCTTGTCTTTGTGTGTGTGCATGTGTATGTGTGCGTGTGTGTGGTGATGTTGTCAGGTGTCAGCTGTGTGTTCGTGGGACTCCTCCATCCATGACTCCATCCACCTGAACCGCATCACAGGAGCGAACGAACGCATTTACCTGATCGTCAAAGCAGCGGTTCAGCTCAGCCACCCGGCCTGTGTGGAGCTGCTGCTGCGCAAGAGGATCGCAGTCAACATCTACAACAAACAGGTCTCAGTTAACCACACTCTGCGTCTTCAGCTCACCAGACCTTCATTCCCATCTTAATACGTCTTCATTGTTTTCAAAGTAGCAAATACGTCTGTATGATTATACAGTAGAAGATCATTATTAGCCTCCTGTGAAACATTCATTCCTTTTTAAAATAACTCCCAAGTGCTGATTAACAGAGAAACATATTTTCAACACATTATTAAACTGGTTTCTTTTCTCTTTGCCATGATGACAGTACTCAATATTTGACTAGATATTCTAGACCAGGGCTATTCAATTGGCGGCCCGCAGGCCGAACCCGGCCCCCAAGGCTATTTGTTCTGGCCCTCCAACTAGTGTGACCAAGACATCAGAAATCAATTTAGCTCCAGCTAAAAACGGCCGCTATAGTTCTGAAGTGACGTGCGTCTGTTCAATACAGCACGAGCTGCAGTTGAAGGCTGTGCAGAGCGAGAGTCACCTGACATTAAGCGAGTGGAGCGGGCAGCCGGAAACACTTGGATATTTTTGTAGAAAAGGCCTTTCGTACAGAGCGCTAATATCGTTATTAGGGATGCAATGATTCGCTGATTTCACTGCACTTTAATTCGTCACGGTTGATTGCACAGAACGAAACTGCTGCAATTAACCAATGTTATGCTGACTGTGTGCTAGATTAAAGTTCCGATCTTGTACGCCGAGGCCAACACACACACACACTGGATTAACTATAGCGGTGCGCCGTTCCAATATCACGCCCTTTCCGCACGCAATGTGTGCGCGCAAGCGGAGCAACACGCTCGTGGCCTTCCAGGCGCACGCAGTAGAAAACATCTCATGCTGTAGCGGTGAGGTTGTCCGTGGCATTCAGTGCAATGTAAACAAAAGATATGGAAGACGAATTATTATTAAAATGATTATGTACGTATGAACGCAGATGAAAACAAAAGTTAATTTAAATACTTAGACCTGTCTAATATAAAGCTTAAATTTACATTATACGCGATAACCGCGAAACCATGATTATTCTTCAAACTTTAATCGTACAACCAACATCTATAAATATTGTATCCATAATTGTTGTGCAGTTCAAAACACATGAATGTGTTTGAATGTAGAAGAAGCCGACTTAAACAATACACTGCTTTTCTTGTGCTTTGAAATACAACATTTGAAATGGAGTTAATTTGTTAACAAAGGTTTAGCGGTGGAACCACGCCTCACTTTGTCTCCTTAACCAATCACCTACTCCCTTAAACTTATTTAAGGAAGACCATTCCTCCAGCACTGTTCTTCCTGTTCTCTTTGAACCCAGCCTCCCTCCCTCTATTTTCTCACTTCCCATTCACAACCCTATAACCCTCTTCACTCCTACATGTAGGTTGAATCGGGGGGTCCAGTCACTCTGCCAAAATATCACAAGAGACAGTACCCCCACTCTGAGTCTCTGGGCATAGTAGAACACCTGATCAACCTACCCGCCTATTCACCGTCCATCCTCTTACTCCCCTCCCCCTTCATCCCACTATTCTCTGACCATCCCTTTCATCCCTACATCCCTACAGTAAAGTCTCGCTCAAAGTGTGGCGTGGTCCATGCTGGTGAATGTTTGTTTAAAGAAAGCCACATTGTACAATGCACTGAGTAGTTTCAAAATGCAACATATTAACATTTTAATATAGAAAAAGCCAACGTGGGTAAAAGAGCAAAAATACAACATGCAGTTGTGTCCTCATTTATATTGCAAGTCATACCTCTCTGGCCCTTCGTTTGGGAGGCTTTTCATGAACTGGCCCCCATGACAAACTAATTGAATACTAGTAATCAGCTTAAAGTGACATTTAAAGGTGCAGTATGTAAGTTTGACACCCAGTGGTTGAACTAGGTATTGCACTCCTGGATCAAAACAAATGGAAGCGCAGGTTGCCAGATGTGTGCCTGAATATTGAGACCAAAGGCTGATTTAAGTCGTGTCCTAAATAAAAGCAGCGGCACCTGATAGAAGGCATATTTTTATATTAAAAGGAGTTTTTGTCCTAACCAATATCTGGAAGTGATATATTAGATCATGGTTTATGATCTGGACAATAACATAAACCCTTTGAGATTGAGCTTCAGAACTGTGACTCAGTGCAAACCAACACATATCAGTGATTCTGCATCTACATTTAATCATGTTAAAGATGGTTAATATGTATTAATTAGATTATAAGCCTTAGCATTTCGCTGGAGTGCAGTGAGTGCACTATTCTGTGCTTCTGAATGGCTGTATTTACATTTCTGTTGTGTTTTGTCTGGTGCAAATAGCCAGATTGCACACATACTATGGTATTTTTTATGCTTTAGAAGAGTCAAGAACTTGCACACAGCACCTCTAATGGCTTAACTAAGTTAATGAGGGTAAAGTTAGGGTAATTAGGCAAGTCATTAGTAGGGCCAGACGGAATCTGCGGACATTTTTTGCTATTTCTGCGGAGTATTTTGTTAAAAATCTGCGGATTTATGCGGAATCATTTTAGGAACATCATAGCAAAAAAAATTATATATAAAATAAAAAGTAACACCTTTTTAACTTGTACTTAATGTTTACAATGCGAATCCAATTAGATCCACTTTATTTGGTAAACAAAGCAAGTCTCTCGAATAAAATCTCTGCTAAAAGACAGAAAATATTACTTTACAAACTGTATTGTAAATAAATCATATGAATATTTTCATATTAATCAATATTTTTACTGAAATTATTTTAAAAACTGATTAAATATAAATTTACACACATTTACACCAGTAAATAAACAGAATCAATGATGGGCTGAAAATCTGCGCGCGCAGATTCCGTGTGGCCCTAGTCATTAGCTGCGTCCCAAATGGCACGCTATACACTATGCACTTATGCACCTACACACCCAGATATACACAGTGCTTAACACTGCGTATCTCGTCATGTAGCGTGTTGTTAGGACACAGGGTTACAGTGTAACCTGCTCACCTAATGTTTACGCTAGTAATATTTATATCATGTTTGCAGATTAAATCTGCAGATTTTTTTACAAAATTATCCACACAAATAGCAACAAATATTCACAGATTTTGTTTGGCCCTAGTAAGTAGTTTCTTCACACCACTGCCATCAGTCCACTCTTCATTTTACCAGTTGAATAAGGGCATCGCCCAGGTAATTAATGCACACCTAGTATTTTTAGAGTGTTCAATGTGCACTACTCACACTATTTATACTACAAAACGGCGTAGAATAGTGCACAAGTATGCGATTTGTGACGCACCTATTGTATAACAGATTTAAGTCGTGTCCTAAATTAAAGCAACGGCACCTCATAGAAGGATTTTTTTCATATTAAAAGGAGTTTGTATCCTAATCAATATCTGGAAGTGATATATTAGAAACGGCTTCAATTACTCACAAATGAACAACAGAAAACTGACAATGATCACCTCAGGTACACCTCATGTGCTTTGTTCAGTGTTAAACGCTAGCAATGTGAGTTTGAATGCATTTTTACATGACATTTATTGCCGTATGCTGAAAGCAGCAGCAGATAGATCACCTCAGATCTGGACAATAACATAAGCCGTTTGAGATTGAACTTCAGAACTGTGACTCACTGCAAACCAACACACATCAGTGATTCTGCATCTACATTTAATCATGTTAAAGATGTTTAATATGTATTTATTAGATTATAAACCTTAGCATTTCGCTGGAGTGCAGTGAGTGCACTATTCTGTGCTTCTGAATGGCTGTATTTACATTTCTGTCGTGTTTTGTCTGGTACAAACAGCCAAATTGCACACATATTATGGTATTTTTATGCTTTAGAAGAGTCAAGAACTTGCATACAGCACCTCTAATGGCTTAACTAAGTTAATTAGTGTAAAGTTAGGCAATTAGGCAAGTCATTAGCTGCATCCCATACTGACATTTATTTGTCAGGTATGGCAACTAAAATCCAACGTCTAATAGACGTCATAGTTGTAACGTCCACACAACGCCAAGCTGTAACACCATTAGACGTTGATATTTGGTTGATTTTAGGTTGTTTTAGAAAGTGACCAAAATCCAACACCGAGCCAACATCTTAAACCAGCATCATACTGACGTCACATACTGACATTTATTCGTCAGGTATGACAACTAAAATCTAACGTCATAATGGTAACGTCCACACAATGTCAAGCTGTAACATAATTAGATATTGATGTTTGGTTGATTTTAGGTTCAAAATAACGTCTATTGTGATTTTTTTATAATATTTGGTTGATTTTAGGATGTGTTAGAAACATACCTGTCAACATTGGGATGTGAAAATAAGGGATCCCCTTATTTTATAAGTGTCTCTGTTATAAATAACAGAAGTTTACATCTATCGTTATAATGACGGCATTTGATTGCTTTCCTAACGATTTATGCTCATTTAGGACAAAATTAGTTAGGTTAAAAACCCATCAAGATCGACATCTTTAGATGTTATTATTATTAATTATGTGTATGTGTCTGTTCAAATGCACCCAAAGCCGAGTATCCACTTTCGCAACGCTTCAAATCTAGTGTACAGAATCCGTTTGGGAAACAGCGTCTGTTTATCACTATGGAGCACGTCTGACAGTCACGCGCTGCTTTATGACTGTTTTAAGGATTGCACAGGAGGAGCGACGGCACCTGTAATGAAAAGGAAAGGGAATCCCGCCATTTTTACATTTATTTCAAAGTGTTTCATGCCTAAATAAACCGAAAGCACACAACAGATTCACGTGTAAGAGCAAGGGGCGGCCTCTGGTGGTTCGGCGGTATGGGTTGCGCATAGGGAGGATCGTCTCTTTAATGTTTATTGACACCCGTTGGAGAACGAATGAAAATACGGGAGAAATACGGGAAAATACATTTACGGGATAATAGTGGGACACAACTGTAAAATACGGGAGAATGCCGGGAAATACGGGAGGGTTGACAGGTATGGTTAGAAAGTGACCAAAGTCCAACACCGAGCCAACATCTTAAACCAGCGTCATATTGATGTCAAATACTGAAATTTATTCATCAGGTATGGTAACCAAAATCCAACGTCAAAGTAACATCCACACAACGTCAAGCTGTAACATCATTAGACGTTGATATTTGGTTGATTTTTGGTTGGACGTTGGACATAAACGTCGGCCTGATGTTGTGTTCTGACGTCAAGCTGATTTTCATTTCCAAACTTAATGCAGCGTCTCCATGACAGTAGGGTACAACGTCAATCTGATGTCATGTTGATGTCTTGTGCCTGCTGAAAATTCAACGTCCAGCCAGCGACTGAGGACAACGCTATTTTGATGTCCAATAATGACGTTGATATTTGGTTGATTTTAGGTTGTGTTAGAAAGTGACCAAAATCCAACACCGAGCCAACATCTTAAACCACCAACATCATACTGACGTCACATACTGACATTTACTCGTCAGGTATGGCAACTAAAATCCAACGTCTGATAGACGTCATACTGTTAACGTCCACACAACGTTGATATTTAGTTTATTTTAGTTTTAGTTTATTTTAGTTTATGTTACGTCCTTTTAGATGTTAATATTAAACTAAGGGTATTTTGACACAACATATAATAGTTTAGTGTGTGTGACAAATGGATAGAGAAAGAAATGACCCATTATTGCCCATACCGGAGCACCCGGAGGAAACCCACGCCAACACGGGGAGAACATGCAAACTCCACACAGAAATGCCAACTGGCCCAGCCGGGGCTCGAACCAGCGACCTTCTTGCTATGAGATGATTGTGCTACCCACTGTGCCACCATGACGCCCTGTTTTGCTCGTAACATTTGTTATTTGAAATGTGTGAGTAGATGTACAGTATGATCTGTGTGTAAATGTAATAATGTGTGTGTGTGTGTGTGTGTGTGTGTGTGTGTGTGTGTGTGTGTGT
>CAIGQQ010031697.1:7019722-7033223 GCA_903798035.1 Danio albolineatus
AGCTGGTTTTAGCTGGTCAAGCTGGTCTTAGCTGGTTTTAGCTGGTCTTAGCTGGTTTTAGCTGGTCAAGCTGGTCTTAGCTGGTTTTGGCTGGTCTTAGCTGGTCAGGCTGGCTGGTCTTAGCTGGTATTAGCTGGTCTTAGCTGGTCAGGCTGGCTGGTTTTAGCTGGTCTTAGCTGGTATTAGCTGGTCTTAGCTGGTCAAGCTGGCTAGTTTTAGCTGGTCTTAGCTGGTTTTAGCTGGTCAAGCTGGTCTTAGCTGGTTTTGGCTGGTTTTAGCTGGTAGCTGGTCAGGCTGGCTGGTCTTAGCTGGTCAGGCTGGCTGGTCTTAGTTGGTCTTAGCTGGTCATAGCTGGTCAGGCTGGCTGGTCAAAGCTGGTTTTGGCTGGTCTTAGCTGGTCAGGCTGGCTGGTCTTAGCTGGTCAAAGCTGGTTTTGGCTGGTCTTAGCTGGTTGGCTGGTCTTAGCTGGTCGTAGCTGGTCAGGCTGGCTGGTCTTAGCTGGTTTTAGCTGGTTAGGCTGGTTTGAGCTATGCTTAGCTGGTCGAATTGTTTGAATGTTTGACTAATTTATTGAACACAGCTTCTGCCCCAAATTTTCTTTTCAGTGGGTGAAAAACATGTAAATAAATCTTCAGGACCACAAGCAACCATTCAAACTATTTTTTATTTGATCTCACAGCCTAAAGTATTTACAAAAATACTGTAATAATTAACATGCTATTAACAATTTCAATATGAACAATTTCCTATTACACATTTTAATTTTTCTTATGTTTTTTAATGATATTTTTTGGGATATATAATACCCCACCTGGATTTCCCTCTTTTCTCTCTCTCTTCTTTCAGGTTCCTTTTGTTTCAGCCAGTCCCTGAAACAGACTTTAAAAAGAAGAAAATTAGACTATTTATGGATTTACAACTGTAGGCATTCAATTGTTTGCCAAAATAATTGGCAAACTAGTATTTTTACCAGCCAAAATGGTTTTAAGTTAGTTATTTCTATCTTTTGCTATAGTGTTTCAGTACGTAATAACAGCTTTCATTTCCAAACATTGATTTTGCTAATTTAATTAGCTATTAATTGTAATAACCCAGTGAGATTTTTGGAAACAAATTTCGCAAGGAGTGTTTGAGCAGTCAGTGCTCCGTACAGAGATCTGATCTTAAATAATAAACTTACACTTTCAAGTTCACTGAAATGAATCTAGTAGATTTTCTCAATTAGAAACAGATCAGACAACAAAATACATTACACATTTTTAAAAGGATTTAACTCTCAATTTAGCAAATACACACAATGTACTTACAATATAATTGTCTTTACAAAGTAATTTTCTCATAAACATTTTTTTACAAAGTAAAAGTAATCTAAACAAATATATAAAAATAACTAAACACTAACACAGGCTCTTGGAAAAAAAAATGACACCAGAACTTGGAGAATGATAAAATCTGATCTCAACATCTTTATTTCAATGCATTTTAAGGTGAGCGTACTCTTGCACTAAATACTTGCTAAAATGTTCATTAACAATTTCTGCCTTGCAATGCCTTCCTCAATTACAAGGGTCGCATCGCTAGAGTCACGTGGAAAGGGGTCTCTCACATTCCACCACTGTGATGATTCCAGGAGTCATCCCCTTTCTCAGCTCTTCTTCACACTCTGTGTGCTGTATGAAAAAAAGGTAAACAGCTAAATCTTTTACACACAAAACACTAAAGATCTGAAAAACACAACTTAAGTAGACTAAATCTCATTTACCTAAAAATCATTACTTGCGTGATGGTAGTGCTTCAGCTTTTAGTGTCATATGACAATTTGTTGATTGGTTGTAGTGAAATGTAGTGTAACTTGCAGTCAAATTCCCCACACTGCTTGAAGTAATTATATGAAGGAAAGAACAATAAAGTCAAATCAAAACCTCTTTAATAGTGTACATAATCAAGATCATTGAAATATAAATTTACTGATTAGTTTTTTCTGAAATATTTGCTTACTGTTTGCATAGGACAGGACATATTAGGTAAAATCTCACCTGTTGCAAGTCAGTCTTTTTCTGGGAATGTGCTGCAACATTTTCGAATGACAACATTTCATTTAGGTGAATTATTATAAATATTTGGTCATAAATATTTGTCTACTGTACATTTAGGAATCAAAAAAAACTGGTAAAATCTCACCTTTAGTATGTCAGTCTGTCCTCTGGGAATATACTACAACCTATAGAATGAAAAAAAGTAAATTTAAATCAATGTTTAATACTGTTAAATTACTCTCAAATATTGTATACTGTATTTAAATGGGAGATTGTAAAACCTATAAAAAGTACCTTTAATGAAGTCAGGCACCTAGAAAAGTACTTTTCGTTATAAATATATCTTTACTAAGCATTATAAATGTGGCCAAACCCCTCATGTATAAGAAAAAGTCTAATCTGCTCTAGAAACATTATACTGTCATTTTACTTGTTATAACACAAATTTGAAAGAGCATTACTTACCAAATGTGATGATTGAAAAATCTGGTGAAAAATATCCAATGTGTCTGACTTCTGGTTTTTAATTGGCAGTTGGCAAACTGACATAATTGTGCATATTCCGTTACCTGCTGCATTGGAAGTATGGTGCACAACTTAAGGGTTGCAGAGTTCAGTATATGTTTTTAAGTTGAGACAACAAACACTAGTTACAGAGTAGCTAAGACAATGAAAACTTACCAGGTTAACCTGAATTTACAATTTTGTTTTCATCTTACAAAATTGTGTTGAAAAAACTAAAAGGTAGAATCGTTTTTACAGTGTAAGGCAATTGTGTATAAATGCTGTAAATGTAGATACAAAATAATGTATAATACAATATAATGTATAATGATATATATATATATATATATATATATATATATATATATATACAGTGTATGCACAACATTATTTTACATATATACTGCAAAACATAAAAGCATGACTTAAAAAAAACATCAACTGTTTTTTGTGTCTAATTTTTTGTGTTGTACAGCATGTAATACTCCTGTATTAATCTTGTGGTAATGTATGGTATTACTTTAACATTTCTACAGTATTTACCACAGGATTTTGTGTTAATTTAACGATGGTTTGTTCTGTAGACAATCGAAAACAAAAATAGCTTAAAGGGGCTGATAATTTTGACCTTTAAACACCTTAAAATGGTTTCTAAAAATTTTTAAACTGCTTTTATTCTAACGGAAATAAAATAAATAAGACATTTTTTAGAAGAAAAAATACTATCAGACATACTGTAAAAGTTTCCTTTAGGACAGCAAAAAACATCATTTAGGAAATATATAAAAAAAATACTAAAAAAAAAAATCAAAGGAGGGCTAATAATTTATTAGTTAGGCAATATTGTGGTCACATCAGTCAAACCTTTATCAAAATGTTGTCACAACTGGACTTGATGTGGTTGTTTTAAATTTGTGTAAAACAAGAAAAAAAAGAAAAGAAAAGAAATCACTTATGCTGTTTGGGGTCAAACTGACTACATTAAAAATTAATGAGAAAAGTAAAAATATTAATAATATAAATTATTATTATTATTTTTATAATTAGGATTAATTTTTACAAAACAATCTATAAACCCATTATATATTTGGAAAGTTATGCATTTCTGCAAAGGCCTGGGTCTAGAGCACAAATAAAAATTGGAAACAAAAACTTTTTGAATATTACAAGTTTCTAAATATTTTATTTTGCATGTCACACAACAGGAGTAAATAATTATAAATCTTCTTTTAAAAAATAAGTAATGAGTTTAGTTTGCAGCATGAACACTTTAAATTCAACTAAAAGCAAACTCTGAGAATGTGTGAAAGTCAGTTAAACATATATGAAAAAAGATGCAGTAACCTGTACCTGTGTGGTATTCAGTAATGAAGATTGACTGTTATGCTGTTGACACAACTGTGATGTCCAGTCATTGTCCTGAAGTTCCAATGTCCCTTGGAGTTTGGCTCATAGCTGCCCACACATCTGCCTGGTAGCATCCGGGAATATTGAAGACATTGATCAGCTGGTCCAACTGTGCAGGATTGAGATAAGAGTTAAACTGCAATGTGGCATCCAATACTGCAAAGAAAGAGAAACCCACGTTGGGTTTACAATTAACACAATATTTAAGACTAATAAGATTTTTATCAATTTGATTTTAAAAGATTTTTATTAATTAAGTAAAGGCCTGTTCAAAAAATATTAATATATGCAAATTGTTATCTTATCTTATTCAACTTATCCAGCATATGTTTTAAACAGTGGATCCCCTTTCAGCCACAACCCAACACTGGCAAACCCACATATATTTTTGCATTCCCAAACATACACTACTGCCAATTTAGATTATTTAATTCCCCTATAGCGCATGTGTTTGGACTGTATGGGGAAACCGGAGCACTCGGAGGAAACCCACACCAACATGAGAAGAACATGCAAACTCACACAGAAACACCAACTGACCCAGCCGGGACTTGAACCAGGGACCTTCTTGCTGCTGTGCTTCCCACAGCACCACCGGTAGTAACGTTCCTTGAAGTTACACAGAGATTTTCAGATTTTTAAACACATTTGCTTTAAAATGACTACTGTAGCAAGATTATTTTAAGAAATGTATATTTATATTCAGCAAGGATGCATTAAACAGATCAGAAGTAAACGAGTGTACATTTCTGTTTTCAAATACTATTAAAACAAATAAAACAAAATGAAAATGGCATACTTGAACAGCAACAAATCTGCATATTAAAGAGTTCTGAAGAATCATGTGATGTTTTAAAACACTCACTTATGTTTCAATGTCAAAACTTTCCTAAAGTAACTGCATAAAAGACATGTAACAAATGGATAACACTACAGACATGCTATGGAAATGCATATGAATTCATTCTCGAATTACCTGTGTTTCCTGCATCGCTGTGATCAGCTCCCTTCAGAAATTAGAGATCTTGTATCTTCTTTTCCATGGCAGGGGTTATTATGTCACTGCTAAAATCACAGGGCACTTTTTAGTCAATATTTGTTTAACGTTACCATGATCAAAAAATGTTTGAGCTAACATTTTAATTCACGCTCCTTGACAATACAATTCATATGTGTAGGCAATTTAAGTAAACTAGTGTTTATAAAACGTTGATAAATCCACTCATATACACATAAAGAAGAACTAAAAGCCAAAACTTTAACAACAAGAGCTCAGTTTAAGAAGTTAATGTAACATTATGCTAATGGTAGCCTTAGTGCTAAGATGCTAACGAACTTTTTCGAAGACTAATCATCTCTATAACATAAATAGTGAACAGAAACATGTCAATTACCAACAATAAAGGTGTTAGGAACCGCTGTATGTAATATTTGCTTTGTTTTAGGGACTAAACTTACCTGAAAACAGTTAAAACAGCAGCGTTTTGTTGTGTTGTCTTGCAGGTGGAGTGTTGTTGTATCGTTTCCATAGCAACTCACTCTCCGCTCCAGCATTTGAATGAGACGCGCGCGTGCACATCAAAGCCACGCATAATTTACATAAATAAACATTATGACTTCATAAATAATTAAATAATAACTTATAATGAACCTTGAATTTATTATTTTTTTAATAAATACAAACCTATTATCTTTAAATCTAGCTTGCAGTATTTTTACTGCCTGCTAAATTTAGTTTTATTAGGCTAATTATATTGAATAGTCACACACTATTTGTGGCTCAGATTCACTGTAAAAATAAATAAACGATAAATATAAATAAATGTATTTATAAAATAAAGATGTCACTGTGTAAAAAATAAGTGCAGAACAGATTTCAGTTTTATCTTACATGGGAAAAAATATGTTTTACAAAAAGGCAAAATAAAATAAGCAAATTTTTGTGATACTGTACAACAGAAAGTGCCAGGCTGGGAGACCAGCTAATACCAGCCATGTCACACTGAGAGACCAGCTTGACCAGCTAAGCCAGGCTGGGAGACCAGCTAAAACCAGCTTGACCAGGCTGGGAGACCAGCTAAAACCAGCCTGGTCAGACTGACAGACCAACTTGACCAGCCTGACCAGGCTGGGAGACCAGCTAAAACCAGCCTGGCCAGGCTGGGAGACCAGCTAAAACCAGCTACTTCCAGCTAAAACCAGCTAAGACCAGCCAACCAGCTTAGGCTGGTTTTAGCTGGTTTTTTCAGCAGGGAGTCGACAGATTTACATTGTTTTGCTATTGTAACGTTGAATATACGTTACAACATCGATGCAATCACTGTGAAAGTCATTTTACTATGAGTATTTCACGGTGTTGTGTGTTATTATAGGTTTATTCGTGTTTTTTTCCTCACATTTAACTTATTTTTGACGTTTGTGGTGAAGTCATAAAATGTACATTATTTTGCTATTCTAACGTTAAACACACGTTATATAATAGATGTAATAACTGTGATAGTCATTTTACTAAGAGTATTTCACGGTGTTGTGTGTGTTATTAGAGGTTTATTCGTTTTCCCCCCTCACATTTAACTTACTTTTGACGTTTGTGGTGAAAGTCGAAAGATTTACATTGTTTTGCTGTTGAATATACGTTATAACATCGATGTAATCACTGTGAGAATGATGCTCCTGTGAGTATTTTACGGTGTTGTGTGTGTTATTAAAGGTTTATTCATATTTTCCCCCACATATTTGACGTTTGTGATGAAATTCATGTCGGGATATTTACATTGTTGTTTTGCTATTTTAAATATAAGTTATAAAATCGATTTATTTACTGTTTTAGTCATTTTACTGCAAGTATTTTACGGTTTTATGCATGTTATTAAAGGTTTATTAGTTTTTTTTCGAATTAATTTTTGACGTTAATGTGGGAAAAGTCTCTTGGTAGTTTTAAAATGGCGATTTTTGAGGCCCATGAGGCCAAAATGTATTCTGGTTTCACTTTCCCTATGATATTTCAACTGTTTCATTTAATGATCTCTTGAACGATAAGGAAAACGTCGACATTAAAACACATATTATCATTATTTGTTCAAAATGTAATATTGTGAAATACTTTATCAGTTCAAATGTTCAGTTTTACAATGTGTTTTATTTATGTGATGTAAAAGTTAAATACTCTTCAATGTCACATGATCCTTCTCATATACTTATATGTAAACAGTGTTGATTCATAGTGTTGTGGAAACACTACCAGACATACTTTTATCCAACAAAGAAGCATCAAATTTCATTTAATAGACTTTTTTAGGTTGTTTCTGTTATAAATAAATGCTGTGAACTTCCTAGCCATTAAAGACTTCTCATTTACACTGTAAATCAATTCAATTCACCTTTATTTCTATAGCGCTTTTACAATGTAGATTGTGTCAAAGCAGCTTCACATAGAAGATTATAGTAAATTGAAACCGTGTCAGTCCAGTTTGTATTGGGTGAAGAATCATAAATGGTAAATTTATTGACATTGATTACAATTTAATTATAATTCCTAAAGTCAGAATTGTTTAAAAGTCTTGAAATAACCCACAGTTAAACTCCATTGGTTTTCCATTGTGTTTTTCAGTGAGTAAAGCAGGTTAAAACATATTATTTTTATATTTATATATTTTTCATTTTATGTTTATTTAAAACTTTTTCTTTAAAAAAATGAAAATATTACAAACTTTAAAGGATTTAAAATGCTACTGACCATTGAATGCGTCAATGTAAATGTAACCCTTATGTGCTGTTGGGTTGTTTTTATCCACTCTGGGCTGATTCTGAGTCTTAATTTGGCCACAGCTTTCTCTGTTTCAGCAAATGGAGTGATTTTTGGTCATAAATCTTATTTTGACACATATTTTGGATAAATGCTTTGAAACTTTTCAACAACACACTCTTGGCAGATTCACTTCCCTTTGGTTATGTTGGGGGCTGTTTTTGCCCCATTGACTTCCATTATAACCACATTTATTGATTGCAAAGCCATGACAGCATATAATCATGCGCTTTTGATTGTTGCTGGTTTTCTCTTTTGGGAAGAGGTGAAACTTCTCGTTTTTACTGTTGATCATCAGTTGCGGTGTAGAAATAGCTTAGTTCTGGCTTCTATATAGAGTATAGTGTGTGTGTGTAAGAGAGAGAGACTTATTATTATTATTATAATTGTTATATTTATCAAATGTATTATTATTATTATTATTTTTTTTGTCCTTTATTTTCTGCGCTGCTATAAACACTATTAGGACATATATATATTTAACTAAAAAGTGAAAAAATGGTTGTTTTTGCGTTATTTCGAGCAAATTCGTTCTTCCGGTTTGAAACGAATTTTTGAAGCTGCGTCACGCCGATGAGATCCATATGTGTATTCCAGTGTGGAGAGTGGACGTCTGTACCTGCGAGTACATCGTGACGTCTCTGAGTGTGCGGCATTGATTCATGAGATAGACTCGGTTCAAACCAATCAGCGCGCTCTATTGTGTATGAGGTGCAACTTCATTAATATGCATGATAGCTTTGAAGATTGTTTACCTGCTACAGTGTCAGACGGCAAAAAGACGCCACACTGTGTTGCCAAAACAAGTGGAAGAAGAAGAATTGTTTGCAGACACAGGTCGCCAGTGTTGTGTTTATAAACAAGCTCCAACGAAAGTTTTGATTTCGTTTCCCGCTATGAGAGCGTAGCTGGACTCACGGTGGATTACAGCGCACGCGACAGAAATGCGTTTGTAAGGAACATTTTTACCCGAGAGCTTTCCGCATGTGGAAGTGGTGAAATCCCGATTTGCCGCTCGTCTCCTTTTCAAAAAACAGCCGCGGTCCAGTTGGTGTTGACTGTCCTGTCTCTACAGATGTGGTAAGTGTGAGAATGCTGCTCTCCGAGTGTAAACATACAAACACCCTAATCAAACGGTTGCTGTTGTGTAGAATTTTCGGCGCATCTTGTGACAGGATAGTCTAAACACACACAGCTTTCTTACGCTGTTACCGAAAGTTACCGAAAAATGCGGAGGTTTTTTTTTTCTAACATACACCGTGCGGTCTAACACACTCCGTTAAATCTGCACTCCTCCAGCAGTTACTCACATTTAATATCTCGTTTGTCACGAGGGACACGCAGGAAATCTTCCTGAGGAAAAGTGAAAGTGCCAAACTGCAGTTAAAGTCGACAAATTAATAATTTTGCAAATAATTGGATGACTGATGTCAATGTAAACAGTCACTGTCTTTCTCCCCTGCGTCTGTGTTTGTGCGTTGCGTGTTTGAAAATCAGCGTGTGCCCAAATAGAAACTCCCATTTTTATGCAAAACCTTCCCTCTTTCCCTCCCCGACACTCCCACCTAAACAGAGCTGGACACACCCACTTTCCTGAGCTTTTCCAGACTGTAGGTGTGAAAACATCCTGCTCAGACAGGGGGGTTTCGTGGCCCTTTATTGCTGCAAACTGATGATCATCAGTAAACGATACACGTTTTAACTCTTCCCAACAGGGAAAACCAGCAACAATCAAAAGCACATGATTATATGCTGTCATGGCTTTGCAATCAGAAAATGTGATTACATAAAAAGTCAATGGGGCAAAAACAGCCCCCAACATAACCAAAGCGTAGTCAGTTTAAACAGTACACAGACAAGGATTGAAACTGTCGTCTTGTTGTTTCCATGTAACTCAAAGTGCTTCATATTTCAGCTGTGTTTTCAGTCTGCTCCAGTGATGTCTCAGAATAAAGGATATACCCGTTTTGACAATCCTGTGGATGATCCTCCACCACCGCCGGGTTTCGTGATGCCTCCTGCTTATGAAGCCGCTGTTCAGTACGGGCCTCCAGGCCCTACAGTTCCCGTGGCTGTTCCCGTCGGTCCGCCGTACGCTTACGGGAGTCCTGCATATGGACAGGGAGTATCCGGATACCCACAGCAGCCGTATCCAGTGGCTGCTCCTTACGGCACAGATCCATACATGCAGCCGCTTCCCAACGGTAAGAGTACTGCTTCACTCAGGTTAGTGGGCTTGACAAACCACCTGTAGACACACTCTCCTATGTCTATTTATTTAATCGTCTTGTGTGTATTGGCCTTTCTTGTTCAATCGCTGAATGCTTCCTCAATGGTAAGCCGCTTTGGATCACATTTTGAAAATATAAAGTCGATATAAACAAATGAAGCTAGCAGTTAGTCACCTCCGCCTAAATAGATCAATGATCAAAACTTATGACCCTTCAAATCTTATGACCAATCAAATGCTCTCCAGTGTCTAAATTATTGATCATTTGAAACTAGTTTATGTAAATTTGTATTCCCACACAGGGTTCAACGCTACGGATTTTTTCTACAGGCCCGATCGGGCTAGTGGTTCAGATCTTTACTTGCCCTGCCAAAAGTTTCACTGGCCTCACCAAAAAAAAGTAGTTAATAGCTGTTTCTTAGCCACATATTGTAATTAACGTGTCAAAAACCAGACATAATTGTATATGTCATAATTTTATTCATTCATTTATTCTATTGATCTAATCAATCTATTTAAAAAATGTTGGCTAGAATTATGCATTGTAGACTAAAATTATAGAGAGAAATAACAGATGAAGCGGTGTTGTGCTAAGAAACGCACCCTGCCGTAAACTGCACCCTCTCTGAAATGTGCATATATTAAATTAATTTAAATTAATATTAGAGTAATGACAACAAATGACAGTGACTGAGGTGAGTTTCATGAATGGAACCTTTACCTTACAGAAGATATATATTTAAATAAATAAATAGATTTAATTTAAACACAACACTGATTAGATTAATTAAAGTGAATTGTTTAGTGTGTTTTTGTTTTTGTTTTGTTTAAAATCGTCAAAATGCCTAGTTTTAGAAACAGGCTCATTACATCAGTCGCAGTCAATATTTTTATTGTTCATTTATTTGTAAACCTAGTTTTAAAATGCTTTTCACTTCTTGTTCTTGCTTGATCCATCAAAACAATCATATCAGCCTACGATTTAATCAATTATGGCCTTTGATATGTATATATGTATATATATTTTTTTAAATGTAGACTGAGAATGCTAAAAAAAGTCTATGAAGGGGGCGCATTTCTCGGCACAAGTCTCGGGACTACAGTCAGATCATGAAGCAGATCAATGTTGATCTTTCTTTCAAGGTGTCAGTGCAGAAATGAACAAAACAACAGGCCTAATACAAAATATTATACCATTAAAATATGAAAAAACGATTTTGCTCAATTTTCCTAGCAGGTAAACAGCTCTAATATTTCAGCATGCTTTCACTTTCATATTCAACATGAAATGCACATTTACTGGTAAGAGTGATGACATCCCGCCCGACTCATGATTCACTCTTCATATGGCTATTACACAACCATAATACACTGTGATATCCTCATCCAGGCGATCTCCGACCAATTGATTTGGCGCGAATCCAAGCGCGATTGCGGGATTCACAAATGCTAGACGAACCGCACTTACTGGGCAAACGAGACCGGTTCCCAAAGAAACGTCTAGGTGTTAAAGCACCCTGTATTTGCACGCAATTGACAAACAGTCGCAGCCAAATTTCACTTTAGTAACAAGGCAGCACTGGCCTAATCGGGCCAGTAACCATCCTGTATACTGTCCCGAGTGTCTCGCACGCTGGCCCCAGGCCATCGGGCAGTCCTTATTGTCGAGCCCTGCCACATGTGTCAGTCCATCATTGGTAAACAAGTGTGTTATGTGTGTGTTTATATATTAATATAGTGGTGGCAGTGGGTGAAGCGGGACAGAGCGACGATCCTCCAGAATATGACAGCGAGCAGTTCAGCAGCTCTGGACTGGACAATAAAGCCGTCAGGCGCGTTTTCATCAGAAAGGTAAACATTAGAGCTGTGCAATATGATAATGTATACCGTATGGACAAAATATAAGGTCTGTCGTTTCATATTATGCTCTATTATGGATTATGGCATCCTGAGAAACTTGCACTCTTGCACAAGAATACATTTAGCATTTTAATTAGCCCTATTTGCTTATTTTTATGTTGGACCCATTCGTTTTTTGACAAGTATTTTCTATTTTATTAATATTTATTTTATATTTCTGTAGTTGCCTTGAAATATGATCACAATACATTTCTGATTATATACTTTAAAAGGTAAATAAGAAGGTCAGTACAAATATTAGTCGGTATGTGTTAACTATTAACAATTCATTGATTTAATTTACAGTAATTGTATTATGTTCATTCATTCATTCATTTTCCTTTGGCTTAGTCCCTTATTTATCAGGGGTCGCCACAGCGGAATGAAGCGCCAACTATTTCAGCATATGTTTTACACCGCGGATGCTCTTCCAGCTGCAACCCAGTACTGGGAAATACCCATCACACTCATTTACACACACATACTCGTTCACTACACCCAATTTATTTAATCGATGCCCCTATAGCGCATGTGTTTGGACTGTGGGGGAAACCGGAGCACCCGGAGGAAACCCACGCCAACATGGGGAGAACATGCACAATGCCAACTGACCCAGTCGAACCAGCTGTCTTCGACTCGACAGCAGCAATCTTCCCTGCTCGAGCCAGCAATCTTCTCGAACTCGAACCAGTTCCTTCGTGTTTAGGAGTTTGGTGTGTTTGTGTGTGTCAGTTCAGTTTCTTCATGTTTAGAAGTCTGATGGCATGTGAGAAGAATTGTGCAATGTTTTGTCATTTTTATTTATTTACTCTGCATCATTTCTTATTGAGTGAGAAAGTAATTATTATGCAATATTCAATTAAAATGTACTTATAGTGCCTTTCACAATATTTATCCTTCCAAAGCAGCTACACAAAAATAGTTTTTAACTCTATTAGTCTTGCCATGAAATCGTTGTGATTTGGTGATGTGGCAGTTAATTAAAGGGCACCTATTTTAAAAAATCTACTTTTTAAGCTGTTTGTTCAGACATATGTGTAGGTATAGTGTATAGACGGTCATATTGGGCTGATATAAACACACCCAGTCCTTTTTTTTCAATTGAACAGCATAAAAACGGTGGACCAATTGGAGCGGTTTTGAGGCCGACCGTAACTTTACGTAGGAGTGCAGCCCCCCCGCCCACCGAATTGATTGACAGCTGCGTATTAACATGTCTCCGTAGTAACGCGTATAAACATATCAACAAGACAGGACGTGCACAAAGCAACCGGGAATAAAAGATCTGTTCAGAGCTCTGTGATCATCAGTCATCATCAGATGGGATCAAGAGTGAGTTTCACAAGTTTAACACGTGTTTAAAACAGTGCATGTTAATGAACTACAGTGATTCACTTCAGCTTTACTTCATCAGCACAGCCGTGTGTCAGCAAAAAAGACGCTTCAATCTCGGTTTGTTGACATTAAATCAGGTTTATTTAGTACATTAACATAACAGATGTCCAAACAGCAGTGGATATTAACCTGCATCCTTTCACATTTGCTTGCAAAAGCAGTGCAAAGCTCAACGCTCTGTCTGTGTGTGTGTGTGTGTGTGTGTGTGTGTGTGTGTGTGTGTGT
>CAIGQQ010031697.1:7047040-7057495 GCA_903798035.1 Danio albolineatus
CCAATAAGCATAGAGCCAATCAGAGTAGAGCCATTTGACCAATCAAAGTAGAACTATTTGACCAATCAGAGTAGAGCCATCTGACCAATCAGAGTAGAGCCGTCTGACCAATCAGAGTAGAGCCGTTTGACCAATCAGAGTAGAGCCATCTGACCAATCAAAGTAGAGCCGTTTGACCAATCAGATTAGAGCTGTCTGACCAATCAGAGTAGAGCCATCTAACCAATCAAAGTAGAGTCATTTGACCAATCAGAGTAGAGCCGTTTAACCAATCAGAGTAGAGCCATCTGACCAATCTGAGTAAAGCCATTTGACCAATCAAAGTAGTACCCTCTGACCAATCAGAGCAGCGCAATCTTAACCAATCAGAAAAGATCCATCTGACTAATCTGAGTACCGTTATTTAACCAATCAGAGTAGAGCCATCTGACTAATCAGAGCAAAGTGTGGTCATTTTATCTGTCCAATTGGAGCACAGTGTGGTCATATGACCAATAAGCATAGATCAATCTGACCAATTAGAGCAAAGTAGTGTCATCTGAACAATCAGAGTAGAGCTATCTGACCAATCAGAGCTAGGTAGGGTCATTTAACCAATCAGAATAGAGCCTTTTGACCAATCATTGTATGGAGTAGAGCCATCTGACCAATCAGAGCGGAGTAGAGCCATTTGAATAATCAGAGTAGAGCCACCCGACCAATCAGAGAATAATGTGGCTATCTGACCAATCAGAGCAGGGGAGGGTCACTTAACTAATCAGAATAGAGCATTTTGACCAATCTTTGTACAGTCATTTGACCAATCAGAGCAGAGAAGGGTCATTTAACCAATCAGAGTAGAGCCATCTGATCAATCAGAGCAGAGTGTGGTAATTGATCGATCAGAGCAGTGTGGTAATTGACCAATCAGAGCGGAGTAAAGCCATTTGAATAATCAGAGTAGAGCCACTCGACCAATCAGAGAAGAATGTGGTTTTTGACCATTCAGAGCAAGGTAGGGTCATTTGACCTGTCAGAGTAGAGTCATCTGACCAATCTAAGTTAAGCCATTTGACCAATCAGAGCAGGGCAGGGTCACTTAACTAATCAGAATAGAGCGTTTTGACCGATCACTGTACAGTCAATTGACCAATCAGAGTAGAGCGTGGTAATTTGACCAATCAGAGTAGGGCGTCTGACTAATTAGAGCAGAATGTGGTCATTTCACCAATCTAAGTCGAGCCATTTGACCAATCAGAGCAAGATAGGGTCATTTAACTAATCAGAATAGAGCGTTTTGACCAATCACTGTACAGTCATTTGACCAATCAGAAAAGAATGTGGTTAGCCAATCAGACTAGAGCCGTCTGACCAATCAGAGCAGAGTAGGTTGACAGTAAGGAGAGGTTTAGGAACACACTTCAGCTCAGTTCAGTTGATTGGACGCAGCAACTCCAAATGGAGGCTAAGGTGAGGCTAAAAACCCTGTATATAAATGTAAAGAGTCTGCTGAAAATCCAGTTATGACATATTAAATAAACATTCAAAGGCCAAAACACACAATGACATCTTCACAGTGACATCAACAACATGCATTAATGGTGGCCTTTCATTTTGAGTCATCTAAACATGACCCATAACCGTAGGATTAGCTCTAGATTCACTAAGAAAATAGAGAAAGGCCAACCAAAGGGAATGAAAGCAGGTTTCTCTGGTTCAGCAGGCTGTGTGGACGTCATTGTGTTTGACAAAGCCGTTCGCACAACACGTGCACTGAAAGTGAAAGAAGCAGAGAGAGTCGACGGCTGACTGTTGCTGTCTGCTAGGTTATCTGCATTGCCTTTTCAGAATTGTACTGTGGATTATTGTTTCAAAGAGGATTTTACTGTAGTTTCAGGTCAGTTTGATGATTTTTTTGTATCATTTCAACTTTGGAAGGCATTAAGGTGTGTTGTTATTCTTCTCTCATTCATTTCTGCACAATGATTATACCTGTGTGCGCAGGATATCTAGTTTGACTTTCAGAACTGTATTGTGGATTATTGCATTTAAGAGGATTTTAGGTGAGTTAGATGTTCTAGATCAGTGGTTCTCAAACCTTTTTCATCAAGTACCACCTCAGAAAGAAGTTGTCTCTCTGAGTACCACCATAATGACGAGGCAGATTAATTCCTATTAGTAGGAATAATTATTATTTTCAGCCACTTTAATCATTATAAATAGTTTGAACATCAAAGGGGTGGTCAAGAGTGTTTTTTTAAAGGGCCACGAAACCCCTCTGTCTCAGCAGGGTGTTTTCACACCTCTAGTCTGGAAAAGGCTCAGGGAAGTGGGTGTGTCCAGCTCTGTTTAGGTGGGAGTGTCGGGGGAGGGAAAGAGGGAAGGTTTTGCATAAATATGGGAGTTTCCATTTGGGCACGCAGTGATTTTGATCAGGGGAGAAAAACAGTAAGTGTGTTTACATGGAGATCAGTCACCCAGTTATTTGCCAAATTCTTAATTTGTCGACTTTAACTGCAGTTTGGCACTTTCACTTTCATTCAAGAACATTTCCTGCATGTTCCCCGTGACAAACCAGATATTAAATGTGAGGAACTGCTGGAGGAGTGTTGTTTTAATGGAGTGTTTGATACCGTGCGGCGTGTGGGAAAAAAAAACCCTCCGCATTTCTCGCTAACTCAGATGCACTCGGTAGGTAGCGTCAGAAAGCCGTGTGTGTATAGACTATCCTGTCACAAAATGTGGCAAAAATACTACATGACGGTAATAGTTTGATTGTGGTGTTTACATGTTTACACTCAGCATTTACAGCGGATCTTTCAGTCTATAATACTGTAGTGATGTTAGCGTGCTGTAAACTCAGTAACAGTTCTAATCACTCTAAGGTCTGTGTTTAAACACTGAGAGAGTACTGCTGACGATACAAACTAACTTTACTATCTAAATAAACAAACACAGAGCACTGATCGCTCACCAAATCTGTAGAGCAGGACAATCAACATAAACTGGAGCAGAGTGTTTTTTAAAAGGAGACGAGCGGCAAATCCGGATTTCACCATTTCCAGATGTGAAAAGCTCTCGGGTAACACATGTTCCTTACAAACGTATTTCTGCTGCGTGTCGCGTGAGTAAAGTTGCGCTCTCATAGCGGGAAATGAAGACTAAACCTTGGTTGCAGCACATAAACACAACACTGGCGACCTGTGTCTCCAAACAATTCTTCTTCTTCCACTTGTTTTGGCAACACAACTTGGCGTCTCTCTGCCGTCTGAACACGGCAACAGGTAAAAACATGAAGCTATCCTGCATATTAATGAAGTTGCGCCTCATACACAATAGAGCGCTCTGATTGGTTTAAACCAAGTCTTTCTCATGAATTAATGCTGCACACTCAGAGACGTCACGATGTACTCGCCGGTACAGACGTCCACTCTGCACGCTGGAATACACGCAAGGATCTCATCGGCGTGACGCAGCTTCAAAAATTCGTTTCAAACCGGAAGAACAAATTTGACCACACAGACGGAGAGCGAACCCTAACCCCAACCTAACAGTCTACTTATAATCTAACGAGAATTAGTTGCAATGTAACTTAAATTCAACAAACGGACCATCAAAATAAAGTGTGACCTTTTGTTTTTTCTGAACACTACCTTAATATACAAGTGGCTCAAACCTTCTTATTTGAGGCGGGAACAGGCGGACGTGCAACAACTTTAATAATAAGGTAAACACAGAACAGTTTCCATCTAGAGCTCCTTCACGGTATTCAACACTTGTAAACACTCGCTCCATCGGGCTTGTGTGGCTCTCAACCCCGCCCACACCCATCAGCGCGACCAAGCTGACCAATCACAGCGTTGTTTCGACGTGTAGTTACATTTTTTGAGAAGTGCGCGACGGCCACGGCGACCCCGCGTACCCTGCACAATGTTTCCTCTAGGATTTTTTCCAGCTGTGGCGGCAGATTCTGTTGGGCCTTTTACACAGACCTACCAACTACCAGTGGCGTTATTTCAATGACAAATGTCGTGAGCGCAGTATTACAAGCCGAGATTGCATTTATGTATTACAAGCATGCGAATCTATTTGCTTGCGCGCCAGTTACCTCTGTTAGTGCATAAAACTTTTTGCAGCCCTCAAATATACGCTGCTAAATTGCAGGTTTTGTGGGCACTCAAATAAACGCTGCTGAAGTGCGATTTAGTGCATTAATGTAACCAGTATGTCTCCAACTTTTATTAGATTTGCTAGGAGTAAGAATAAACGTGTCCAATAGACCTACCGAGCGGCATTAATGCATCCTGAAGTGAAACGGCCATAAACTTCAGCAAGATTTCAAGAGTTCACACTCAGCTGATGATTGATTATGAAGCGTGTTTGGCATGCTGTCCCGGGAGAGAGCCCTGAGCTCATAAGATCCTCGAGCCCGGGGCTCCCTCCCGTTTGCAGGGCGAGAGGAGAGTTTGAGCTCAGGTAGATCTGGAGAACTCCCCTGCTGTAGTAGTTGATGAACAGATAGTGATCGCTCTTCAGAGATAACCACTTACTAGAAGCATGTCTATGGTGCTGATTTGGATTAGTCAATTAACTTAAGCTGCATGTTTTTGGAGGGTGGGAGGAAACCGGGGAACCCGGGGGAAACACACGTGAGCACGGGAAGAACGTGTGAACTCCACACAGAAAGGTCAGCTGGCTTGGTAAGGACTAGAACCAGTGACGTTCTTGCTGTGAGGCAACAGTGCTAACCACTGGGCCACCGTGCCGCCCATCTAGGAAAGGAGGAGGAGTAGGGGTGGAAGGGGGGATTCTTTAAATGAAGATGGTTGTATTATGGAGCTTAGGGTATTTATAGTGGCTCAGGAATCGTCTGATTGGTGAATCATAAATTGAATAATGCAGCACCAGCTGTGATCAATCATAAGCACATGATCCTCTCCAAATTAGTTTATAAATAAACTTCACAAAGTCATTATCTAAAATTTAAGTATTATAAAGCATTATCTAATTATGAAAACTGTGTTCATCTTAACTGCAAGCTGCGCCGTGTTTGCTAGCCTCACGCATCATGCACCTGTCAGTCAGTCACCGAGCATGTCTCCTTAATGGGTTAAGCAAATGACGCACAGCACTAAGATTACAGAAAAGTTCACTCTGTTATAATTCATTTACCTTTTAATACGTTTTGTGCGATTATAACCCGCTACTAAAAAAAACAATGATGACTGAATGTTTTGAATGAGTAGTAGGCATGGGCTGGTATAAGATTCTGACGGTATGATAACCTTGGATAAAAATGTATTGACAGTATTGTGATTACTGCTCTAATATAAATTCTTTTTTAATGTCTGGCTAAAAAACAAAACCTTTTTCCCCCTTTGAACACATTATATTTTATTTTGAGAAACATTTAAAATATTTTGGAGCAGTAAACATGTGAAGCTGAATAATTCAAGTGAATCCTCAACTTCAGCTGTCTTCATTTGTTTCAAAAACACAGGTTTCTTTACAATTTACACCTAAAAAACAAAAACAAAAAAAATCTAAATAAACAGTCTTACTCTAACCCTAGGAACGGTATAGCAGAAAATGTTGGCGGTATGAAAACCTTGACTTATCTAAACCGCGGTATACCTTGAAAACAGTTATCCTCCCTTGCCTAGTTTCAGCATCGATATTGCAACATGCGCATCCATATTAGTCACGTTACAGGATCTGCAATATTGAGTTGGGATTATACAGCCACACAGGGGGCATCACGGTTGCACAGTGGGTAGCACTGCGCCATTAAACAAATTTAGGCGAAATAAATGGAAAATGCTGCAATCTGCAATTCTGAAATGAATCACATACAGGCAAAATGATTCACCCTCCTGTGCAATATCTATTCTTTTTTAAATAGTTCTCAGCAGATTAAGTAAATTTTGACAGTATTTCCTCTAATATTTGTTCTTCTGGAGAAAGTCGTATTCATTTTATTTCGGCTAGAATAAAAGCAGTTCTTAATTTTTTAAACCTATATTAAGGTCAATATTATTCGCCCCCTTCAGCAGTATTAGTGTTGGATTGTCTCCAGAACAAACACTGTTATACAATGACTTAGCTAATTACCCTAATTTTACCCTAATTACCCTAGTGAAGTTTTTAAATGTCACTTTAAGCTGAATACTAGTGTCTTGAAGAATATCTAGTCTAATATTATGTGCTGTCATCATGGCAAAGACAGTAAATCAGTTATTAGAGATGAGTTATTAAAACTGTTATGATTAGAAATGTAAACAGAGTCTTCTCTCCGTTAAACAGAAATTGTTGAAACAATCTAATTCAACAGTACAGCATTGCGAACTTAATTTCTGTGCATTATTTGTCTGCAGATTTCAGCTGTGTATGTGGACGATCTGAGATGATCTGGCGTGCGGCGGCGCTGAGTTATGTCTTTAAGAGAGTCTCCTTTCCCCAATGGTTTTTTGGAGGGTCTCCATGCTGTAGGATGGGGTCTAATCTTCCCGTGTTTCTGGTTCCTGGACCGCCTGATCGCCGTCTGCGTCTCCACCACACTGGAGCGCATGTGGAGGCACGAGCAGGAGTGTTACCTCCATCCTCTTAAACTCATCTTCGGCTCCATCCTCTTCTTCATCCTATTCATCATCTCCACCCCGTTCGCACTTTTAGGATTCATACTATGGGCTCCACTGCAAGCAATACGCCGACCGTTCTCGTACCACAAACAAGAGCAAAGCATTCCCATGGAAAACCGCAATGCACGATGGGAAGAGATGGGGAAAATCAGCTTTGGTTTCCTGACTGCAAACGTATGCTTGCTTCCTGATGGAATTGCACGCTTTAATAATCTCGGACATACCCAAAAACGTGCGTTGATTATCGGGAAAAGCATCGTTCAAGGTGTCACCCGTCCACACATTCGCATATTTGTGGATTCTCCGAGTAGCTGTGGGACGGTTACACCTTCAAGTAGTTTAATCCCGCAACCGAATGCGTCTTCATACGGATCTGTGGATGCTTCCGGAGAACTTCCCGATGCAATTGAAGACGGTGAAGTGACTTCCAAGCCCAACTGCAACCAAAACTCCAACCACCAAAAGCATCCGCCTCGTTGTTTACGAACTCTTCAACGAGATGCCGATATACCGATGGAAGTGTCCGCGTTATTCCCGCCGTCTGTGGACATCGTTTGCCTTCAGGAGGTTTTCGATAAAAGAGCTGCGCTGAAGCTGACGCAAGCTCTCGGACCGCTGTATGGACACGTTCTCTACGATGTTGGAGTTTACGCGTGTCATCCTGCTGGATCGTGCTCCTCTTTTAAGTTTTTTAATAGCGGTTTGTTTCTGGCTAGTCGCTTTCCGATTATGGAGGCCGAGTATCGATGCTTTCCTAATGGTAGAGGAGAAGATGCGCTGGCGGCTAAAGGACTGCTCGCTGTGAAGGTACTACAGATGCACTATATAGTGAAGTTACATTCTGCAAAACTCTTTGCCTTGGATTTTACTTGCTGTATACAGTGGTCCAACAAATGGGCGGGGCTTAAGTTCCATATTAATGTCATGCGCATTCAAGTGTAAACACGAAGCCTGTGGCCCCGTTTACACTAGTGCGTTTTAGTTTTAAAACGGCGTTTTAGCATGAAAACGATCCGCGTCCACACTAGCGTTTCACCCAGCGTCTTAACAGATCTCCGTCTTCACTACGCCACCAGAAACGTATATCACGTGACCATTCGCGCACTCTGGGCATGCGCGTTCAAGTATAAACAGGAAGCACGTGTCTCGCTCGGCATTTGGTTATTGCTAGTCAACAAACGCTGGTTGAACGATGAACGCGATGGTAAAGAAAGCAAGAGAGGTCTTTTTGTGGACAGACGACGATGTCGAGTTGTTACTTAAAGTAACAAATGAATATAAAACATCCATGGCTATCGAAAATACAGTGTTTACAGTGAAGGCTGGTCTGCCGTCTGCCAGTGACGTTATAGCCACGTGTGCTTGACGAATAAGGAAAGGATACGCAATGACCCAAAGCCCCAATCATGTAGCGAATCTTAGCAGCCACGCCTCCGTTTATATCCGTTTCCCTCCATCCACACAGAGACGCAACAGCAGCGTTTTAGAATGAAAACGCTCTCTCCAGCGTTTCTAAAACGCTCCGTTTTCGCACCTCGAAAACTCCGGCGTAGTGTGGACGGATGGCGTAACCGTAGCAAAACTTATGCGTTTTAAAACGAAAACGTACTAGTGTAAACGGGGCCTGTGTCTCTCTGGTTCTTGCCGGTGTAACCCAAAACCGGCGTTCTAAATAGGGCTTATGCCGCTTGAAATGCGAGCGATTAGCGAGTGCTGGAACAGTAGCTTGCCTCTTGCGAATATATGCAGCTGTTGTAGTAAAAAAGGCAGAGTTTAACTGCACAATGGCGCCTAAAACGGACAATAGTGCAAACAACGCTCCCATTTCTGTGTCCAGCAGCCACGGCTCCGTTTTCAGACGTCTCTGTTTCCCCCATCCACACTGAGACGGAGCAGCAGCGTTTTAGAATGAACACGGCCTCTCCAGCGTTTACAAAACGCTACGTTTTTGGGGCTCGAAAACCCTGGCGTAGTGTGGACGGATGGCGTAACCGTAGCAAAACTTATGCGTTTTAAAACGAAAACGCACTAGTGTAAACGGGGCCTTAAACACAGCAAACTTTCAGATTTAAAGGGGAAATGAAGCACTCAGACAAGTTTACCCTATTTTGTACATTGGATTCCGCTTTAATAAAAATATATTAACTCGATTAATGTGACCATTTAGCAGAAAACGGCATGTTTTACTCTAGATTTTAGACCTAGGGCGCCGCCATCTTGGAATGTTGCTGTGTCTGATGTCACGGGGTTGGTTCCGTTCCCTCAGCTGAACAGATACAGTGGAAGTAAAGGGCTGAACACAGAGTGCTGGACAGCCTAATTTAACCCAATGCGGGAAGTTGTGGATGTGGAGCTGGTGCAAATACAAGCATCAGATGTGGGTCTAATATAAAAATACACATTTATTCTATTTTTCTTTTTTTCTCTTTTAATTACCGATCATTTGATGTGCTTTGAGTCACTCTCTGTATTACGCTGCCTGACTGCCTGTCTGGGTTTCAACCAATGATTGTAAAAATGACCAGTCATTGGTTTCAACCAGGTCCGGTGGTGGCGTCATGGGGCGGGTACTTTCACTTTTTACTACTACAGCTGCTCACCTCTGCTCGTGTTCAAACCAAACTAAGATCGGTGCGGTTTGTCACATGGCTGGTGATTACGTCCTTCATACATGTTGAGAGATCGCGTCTTGACATAATCCCCACAGACGTGATTTAGTAAAGCATGAAGTCATTTATCATTTTAATCGCTGCATTAGTCTGAATGTAAATCCCCTCGTCAGGCAGTGCTGCACCAGCGTGAGAGAGCGGACCAATTCAAGCGCATCAAACCCAAGGTATTAGCAAAAGAAAAATACACAACTTAAGACATTTAAGACACATGCTTCTATTTGTTGTATTTGCACCTGCTCTGCGATGCTCGTCCACAACTTCCCGCAGTGTGTTAAATTAGGCTTTCCAGCCTCTGTGTTCAGCCCTTTACTATCACTGTATCTGTTCAGCTGAGGGAATGGAACCAACCCCGTGACGTCAGACACAACAACATTCCAAGATGGCGGCGCCCTAGGTCTGAAAGCTAGCGTAAAACATGCCGTTTTCTGCTAAATGGTCACATTAATCAAGTTTGTTTAATATATTTTCATACACTTCAAGAACTGTAGTCTTCCACAGTGAGTAAAAGGGCTCGCAAAATCACCCTGGACGCCTCGCACCCAGCACACTTCCTGTTTGAACTGTTACCGTCTGGCCGGCGCTACAGAGCACCGAGCACAAGAACAGCCAGACACAGGAAAAGTTTCTTTCCTCAGGCCATCTACCTCATGAACAGTTCATATTTCTCCTATTGTGCAATAAACGTGCAATACTTTCTCACACGCACTTGTACACAGCACATTATAACAATATACAATGCAATACTTACGCTTTTGTACACAGCATCTATCTATAACAAATCTGTACATACATTTCAACATCCAGATCTTCTGGACTGACTGCATCTCTGTTTAATGTCTATCGTCTTCTTTTTTTAAATATATTTATTCTGTGTTGTCACTTGTCACTTTATGTACACTGGAAGCTTCTGTAGCCAAAGCAGATTCCTTGTGTGTGTGAAGCACACTTGGCGATAAAACTGATTCTGATTCTGATTAAAGTGGAATCCAATGTACAAAATAGTGTAAATAGAGTCCTTCATTTCCCCTTTAAGACTTAGAGCTGTGTTAAACACTGCATGGAGGGTCATTTTCAAAAATCCATAATGGGGCTCTTTAATGTCTGTCTGAGAAAAGTGTATAAAGTGTGTAGTGAGGGGTTTACAGCCTTAACGCATCTATAATAAT
>CAIGQQ010031697.1:7101878-7116924 GCA_903798035.1 Danio albolineatus
TGTGTGTGTGTGTGTGTGTGTGTGTGTGTGTGTGTGTGTGTGCGCGCGCGTACGCGAACTCTGTAACTTGTGTGTGACTCATCGTTGCAACTCCTTAACAAACACATTAAACAGTCTTTGGTAAAGTTCTTACTGTTGTATTTCTCAAACGTAGTGAGATCTGCTCTTTACATCTGTTCCTGTTAAATCTTTCTGTCTAACGCAGCCGAGGGCGGAGATTGAGGCACGCTGACGGGAACAGTGGGCGGGGAGGACTATTCTTAAAGGGCCAGCGCCAAAAACAGCAAAAAGTTGTAATGGAAGGACTTTAGGCAGCTATAATTAATAATCTGATGGGTATTTTGAGCTGAAACTTTACAGACAAATTCTGCTGACACAAAAGACTTATATTAAATATAAAAAAATCAATTAATTAATATTAAATCAAACTTTGATGCATCACTTGCTTTTGTTCATATCTTGAACAGTTTTACTCATTAAAGTTTATTAAAATATTAATGATAACAGAACGTGGGCTGCTCAGCAAATATATTTTTTATTACGGCAAGAATAAAAGCAAAAAAAGTACACTTACTAAATATTACAGATGGGTTTTTTTTAGATTTAGCCCTCTCCACATCTCACACAGTACTGTCTGGTTAGTTTCTGTCCTCTACTTATGCTATAAAGGCAATAATAATCCAACACTCCTGACCATTATCACCAATAAAGCCTAGAAAAACAGGCCATCAGTATATTGTAAACCGACAGGTTCAAATATTCCTTTCCAGTTATATTCCTTACTTAACTAATGGAACCTTATTATAAAGCATGACTCAATAAATATGCTTCCCAAAAGCAGACTGTGTGTAAAATGCATCTTCTGCTCAGTGAAGGTCATGATGTTTAAAGTAGAGACTATGAAAAGATTAGCAGAAGTCATTTTTTCTCACCATTTTTGTATATTTTTTCAAAATCTGCCTGTTCTTCAATCCTCTGGCCCACATGTAACACTCCCATCCTCTAGAAAACAAGCAAATAAAAACATCACATGCATGATAGTCATATGAAATCAAAGCAGGATAATAAAGGACAATAATAAAGTCAAGCTGAACTTTATCGTCTACATGTGTGGAGATACAGTGAAATGTAATGTCGTATCTCGCAGGATCACGGAGATACATAAACAAACATAATCATAAATATGAACAACACTGGACGTAAAAGTCAAAATTATCAGCCTTCCTGAATTACTAGCCCTTAGAAGATTTCTTCAACACATTTCTAATCATAATAGTTTTAATAACTTGTAGCGGCATTTGGCTAATAAAATGGGTTGGGCGCACTACATTATCTCAATTTAATTAAATGAAAAATAATAATAAATTTCAACAAATGCATGATTTAATCCAGTAAACCAGAATCAAATGTTCATATATATACACAACCAAATCAATGTAATAAAGAAGAGAAACAAAAACAAAAGAAACAACAACAACAACAAAGCAAACAATCCTTAACTTCAACACATTTTAGTTGAACTCATCATAAACCAAACAAACTTAAATGTCCAGGCCCAGGCACAATACCTATTAATTACCTTTTACAAAACAATAAACGGGAGATAAATTAAACTAGCATAACAATATAAATCAAATAAATCACCTCAGAATGTACAAAAAACTATTTTAATCAAAATTTTCCACGACACAAATAATAATAATAATAATAATAATAATAATAATAATAATAATAATAATTCAAGGCCAAAATCAGCAAACCTTAAACTTCTACTATAACTCAACTATAACTTTCACATATGCCTAATAACTGATTTCTTTTCTCTTTGCCATGAAGACAGCAAATAATATTAGACATATTATTAGACATATCAGAGATATATTTCATGAATTTTAGTAGTTATAGGGCAGGGGTGTTCAAAGTTTTTGGGCCGAGGGCCAGATTCAAAAAACAAAATAGTACAATTTTAATAGACACGCGCATATATATGTATGTGTGTGTGTATGTATGGATGTGTGTGTGTATGTATGTGTGTGTGTGCGTGGTATTATTATGGAATTATTTTCTACATTTTAAAATCAAAATATATTTTTTCTACACCATAAACTCTGTTAATGTGAACAGTGATGTTGTGCTTTCGACTTCAGAATTGATGCCAAGTCAGGAGTGAGTTGTGTAGCAGATATACGCAGCAAATCACAGAGGTGGCTGTCAGTTAGATTGGTTCTCAATGAACTTTAGATTCATCAGTGAAAATGTTTGCTCACATATATATGAGGAGCCAAACAGACTCATCATCCTTTTTGAATGGTGTTTTATCAGGGGAAATTTGGATGAATCCAAACTCTTGTAAAACTCCGACATTTCCTGCACTCACTGTTGATTTTCCTCCTTGTTGGTGCTATGGCTCACCAAAACGTGCTTATCAATTATGTTTCCCTCAGTTTGATCGGTTCGTTTTATGTCATTACAGAAAATGCTGCCTAATTGAAGGCACATGATAGCGACACCCGGTGGTCAATTATTGAATTACGGTTATTTTTGTACTGCGGCCAGATTCTATTGATATTTATGAAAAGCCTCGCGGGCCGCCACTAAACTGATTGCGGGCCACAGATGGCCCGCGGGCTGAGTTTGGACACCCCTGTTATAGGGTAATTAGGCATTAATTATTAGTAATAAGTAGGCCCATACGGAATCTGCCCGCGCAGATTTCCGCAGATTTTTAGCCCATCATCCATTCTGTTTATTTATGTGTGTAAATGTATATTTATTCAGTTTTTAAATTAATTTCAGTGATATTACTGACTAATATGAAAACATTCATGATTTATTTACAATACAGTTGGTAAAGTACTATTTTCTGTCTTTTAGAAGAGATTTTATATGAGAGGCTTGCTTTGTTTACTAAATAAGTGGATCTGATTGCATTTGTATTGTAACCATTAAATAAAAGTAAAAAATGTATTTCTTTTTATTTCATATATTAAGGATTTAGTTATGATACTCCCATATCATTCTGCATGAATCTGCAGATTTTTAACAAAATTTTGCGCAGAAAAAGCAAAAAATGTCCGCAGATTCCGTCTAGCCCTAGTTACAAGTCATTGTATAACAGTGGTTTGTTCTGGAGACAATCCAAACACTAATATTGCTGAAGGGGGCTAATAATATTGACCTTAATATGGGTTTAAAACAATTAAGAACTGCTTTTATTCTAGCCGAAATAAAACAAATAAAACTTTCTCCAGAAGAACAAATATTATAGGAAATACTGTGAGAAACTCCTGAATCTGAGAAACATCATTTGGGAAATAAATGAGAAAGAAATTCACAGGAGGGCGAATCATTCTGACTTCAATTGTATCTTAAACCTATACATAACTAACAAACCGGAGCAGTAAACTAATGGCCCGTTTCCACTGAGTGGTACGGTTCGGTTCGGTATGCTTTTATGGCATTCAGGTGTTTTATTAATAAATTCACAACAATTTCAAAAACTCTTTTTCCACATTGTCATTACGGGGGATTGTGTGTAGAATGTTGAGAAAATAAATAAGACCCTCACGAGAATTACTTGTATTATTTATTAAATTTCCCATTTGTTGTATTTTATTATCGTCTACCCCCACCCCAACTCTAAACCAAACCATCACAGTAACCTAATAACAGTAGTTGTACTGAGTATTATTTATGTTATCTATTAAATTACCCAATACATTGTAATTTTTAACGCCTACCCCTCACCCCAACCCTAAACCCAATCGCCACAGTACTGTAAAAATATTAATTATTGTTATACAGTGTCATAAAAAAGCAGCTATATTAATGTGCATATCGCACTTCCGGCTGGCCGCATATCCTTTCTAGCCTTTACACCATACCTGTCAACATTGGGATGTGAAAATAAGGGATCACCCCCCCCACCACCACCAAAAAAATAAATAAATAAATAAAAAAACAGATAAAAAAAATCCACTTATTAAATATGTCCTTCTGGAGCTGTTTCAAAGTAAATAAACAGTTAAACAGTCAGTAATAATTTTTTCTAATTATTTACAAAAGAAAATTTAGTAGCACTTTATAATAACTACACGCTATGAATCATCTATTAAGCATTAGCAAATAGTGAATTCATTATTTGTTAAGCATTAACTCTGCATTAATAAACGTTTGTAAGCAGTTAATTCCTGCAGCTACAAATGCTCTATTCTTGACTTATAAGTACATTTATAATGTGCTTTATAATTGTGTTTTCATACTTTGTTAAGGATTTATTTTTCATTACTAAATTAAGTACCGCATTATTTACAAACCATTTGTATTTAAGAGTAGTTGATGGTTTTTAAGATCATTCATAATGAGTAAGTAAACGATTAATAAACTATTAAAATCAACATTTATATATTGTATTATTCAGGCATGACCTAATCTAAAGTGAGGACTGTTCATGCTTTATAAATCCTGTAATGAAAAGGAAAGGGAATCCCGCCGTTTTTATATTGATTTCAAAGTGTTTCATGCCTAAATAAACCGAAAGCACAGAACTGACTCACATTTAAGAGCGAGGGGCGCCCCCTGGTGGTTCGGCGGTATGGGTTGTGTATAGGGAGGATTGGCTCTTTAATGTTTATTGACACCCGTCGGGGAACGACTGAAAATACGGGAGAAATACGGGAAAACAGCTTTACGGGATGATAGCGGGATAGAACTGTAAAATACGGGAGAATCCCGGGAAAAACGGGAGGGTTGACAGGTATGCTTTACACTAAGAATGGAAGAATCACGTTCAGCGTGATCAGCCCTTAACTATACATTTACCATGAACATATACAGGATAGAGGGTTTGTGTAAATAATAACGCACCTCCAGCTGAGACTGCAGCGAGCGCCGGGCCAGCAGACTCTGGATGACATTGGTTCGGTCCAGACAGTCCATACAGTTACTCCTGAACGTCCCGTCCTGCTGCATCTGAACAGAGCCGTCCGAATCCACCAGGAAGTAGCTGATGAAGCAAATGCAAAGATAAAAAAATAAATCACTTAAAGGAGACCTATTATACCCCTCTCTGATGTCCCTAGTGTGTGCGTGTGTGAAGTTTCAGCTCAAAATAGCACACAAATAATGTTGTCTAGCTCTCTGAAACTGCCCTTTTAGGTTTTGATGCTAATTGTGGCGTTTTGGTGACTGTCGCTTTAAATGCAAATGAGATTGTGGTGTTTTTAAAAGAGGGCGGAGCTATAAATGCAAGTGTCACCATAGCAACAGATTAAAAAACAGTGTGTGTGTTTGTGTGTATCACATATACATAATAAATATACATAACACACACACCCATATTATGTCAAATCTTTTGGATGCAATTCATCATGATTAATCTCTTCCCAGTACTATTTAAAATCTTAATATACAAAATATTAATGTATTAAAGAAAATAAACATATTGCAGTGTCATTATTTCCGTCAATATCAGCACACAAGCGTCACGTACCCGAACTCATCCTGCATTTCCGCCACCATGTCCACCAGGATCTGCAGGCGATGCCAGCGCATGCGACTGCACTCCTTGTGGAAGTCAAACGCAATGTACCTGTAGAAAAACACAAGATATGCCACGCTTTTAAACATGTCATCGTTTCAACTTCCACCGTCAGAACATTTCTAAATATTGCAATTTTTTTCAATATAAATTCTGGCAGATTTTGTTTAAGACCAAAAAAATAATAATAATTTTTTTTTGGAAAATTAAAATAATAAAATAAAATTAAATAATAACATTTAATAAAATTATTAAAAAATGTAAAAAAAATAATAATAAAAATAATTAAATAATAAAATTAAATAAAATTAAAAATAATAAAATTAAATAAAATTAAATAATAAAATTAAATAATAAAATTAAATAATAAAAAACTGTAAAAAATATATATAAAATAAAAAATAAAATGAAATAATAAAATAAAATAATAAAATTAAGAAAAAATTTAAAATAATAAAATAAAACAATAGAATAGAATAAAATAAAATAAAATTTTGGCGCAGTGGGTAGCACAATCGCCTAACAGCAAGAAGGTCGCTGGTTCGAGCCTCGGCTGGGTCAGTTGGCATTTCTGTGTGGAGTCTGCATGTTCTCCCCGTGGTTGCGACCCCGGATTAATAAAGGGACTAAGCCGACAAGAAAATGAATGAATGAATGAATAAAATTTTTTTTTTTTTTAAAGTGAAAATAATAAAATTAAATAAAATTAAATTAAAAAATTAAATTAAATAATACAATTAAATAAAATAAAATAATTAAAAATAATATAATAAAATAATAAAATAAAATAATTAAAAAATAAAAAATAATAAAATAAAATAAAATAACAAAATATTTAATAATAAAATTAAATAAAACAAAAAAAATTAATAATAAAATAAGATTAATTTAATTAAATTAATTAAATTTAGGCGCAGTGGGGAGCACAATCGCCTCACAGCAAGAATGTCCCTGATTCGAGTCTCAGCTGGGTTAGTTGGCATTTCTGTGTGGAGTTTGCATGTTCTCCCCGTGGTTGCGTGGGTTTCCTCCGGGTGCTCCGGTTTCCCCCACATGTCCAAAGACATGCGCCATAGGGGAATTGGGTAAGCTAAATTGGCCATAGTGTATGAGTGTGAATGAGTGTGTATGGATGTTTCCCAGAGATGGGTTGCAGCTGGAAGGGCATCCGCTGTGTAAAACATATGCTGGATAAGTTGGCGGTTCATTCCGCTGTGGCGACCCCAGATTAATAAAAGGACTAAGCCGACAAGAAAATGAATGAATGATTAAAATAAAAAACAATTTATGTGCCGTTTATTTATTATATCTTTTTTTCTATCTCTCTCCTTATCTGCAAACAGGCACTAACCTTGAAATGACAATGATCAATATTACTGCATTATTTGGTATTATTCTTAGCAATGTGTGTGGTACATTTTATACAAGTAATTACCCAAACACACATTAACTGCAGGCATGTTTGTGTTGTGTTTGTTTGTGGGTTGTCTTTTGTGTGATGTATTTTATTTTGTGTGTTGTGTTTTGTTTTGTTGTTTTGAATTGTGTTGTTTTGGTTTGTGTGTTGTGTTGCATTTTGTCCAAAAATAATTTCAAAATGTGTTTTATTTATCATTGAGCTAATATCGTTGCATACACTTTTGTATTAATGTGCTACAGTGCATCCGGAAAGTATTCACAGCGCTTCACTTTTTCCACATTTTATTATGTCACAGGCTTATTGCAAAATGTATTAAATTGATTTATTTCCTCAACATTCTACACACAATCCCCCATAATGACGATGTGGAGAAAGAGTTTTTGAAATTGTTGCAAATTTATTAAAAATAAAACACCTGAAGAATCACATGTACATCAGTATTCACAGCCTTTGCTCAATACTGTGTTGATGCACCTTTGGTTATTTGGTTATTTGGTTCGATTAAGTCTTTCTGAATATGATGCTACAAGCTCAGCACACCTGTCTCTGGGAGTTTTTGCCCATTCCTCTGTGCAGGACCTCTCAAGCTCCATCAGGTTGGATGGGAAGCGATGATGTACAGCCATTTTCAGATCTCTCTAGAGATGTTCAATAGGATTTAGACCTGTGCTCTGGCTGGGCCACTCAAGGACATTCACCGAATTGTTGTGAAGCCACTCCATTGATATTTTGGTGGTGTGCTTTGGGTCATCGTCCTGCTGGAAGATGAACCGTCGCCCCAGTCTGAGGTCACTCTGAAGCAGGTCTTCATTCAGGATGTCTCTGTACATCGCTGCATTCATCTTTCCCTCTATCCTGACTAGTCTTCCAGTTCCTGCTGCTGAAGAACATCCCCACAGCATGATGCTGCCACCACCATGCTTCACTGTAGGGATGGTGTTAGCCTGGTGATGAGCGCTGCCTGGTTTTATCCAAGCTTAACGCCTGGCGTTCACTCCAAAGAGTTCAGTTTGAGTCTCCTCAGACCAGAGAGTTTAATTTCTGATGGTCTGAGAGTCCTTCAGACGCCTTCTGGCAAACTCCAGGCTGAGGAGAGGCGTCCGTCTGGCTGCTCTACCATACAGGCCTGATTGGTGGATTGCTGCACAGATGGTTGTGCTTCTTTAAGGTTCTCGCCTCTCAACAGAAGACGCTGGAGATCAGACAGAGTGACCATCGGGTTATTGATCACCTCCCTGACTAAAGCCCTTCTCCCCCAATCACTCAGCTGAGACGGCCGGCCAGCTCTAGGAAGAGTCCTGGTGGATTTAAACATCTTCTGCTTACGGATGATGGAGGCCGCTGTGCTCATTGAACTTTCAGAGCAGCAGAAATGTTTCTGTAAGCTTCTCCAGCCTTGTGCATGGAGACAATCCTGTCTCTGAGGTCTACAGATGATTCCTTTGTCTTAATGCTTGGTTTGTGCTTTGACATGCATTGTCAACCCTGGGACCTTATATAGACAGGTGTATGTCTGTTCAAATCATGTCCAATCAGCTGAATTGACCACAGCTGAACTCCAATGAAGCTGCTGAAACATCTCCAGAATGATCAGTGGGGACAGATTTTTTAAATTTCCTCAGTGTAGAGCTTCACTGCTGTGAATACTGATGTACATGTGACTCTGCAGGTGTTTTATTTTTTAATAAATTTGCAACAATTTCAAAAACTCTTTCTCCACATTGTCATTATGGGGGATTGTGTGTAGAATGTTGAGGAAATAAATCAAATAAATCCATTTCGGAATAAGCCTGTGACATAAAGATTTGGATAAAGTGAAGCGCTGTGAATACTTTCCAGATGCACTGTATGTGTATATATATATATAAATATAGATGTGCATAAATGTAAAGCTTAATATTCAATAACTTAATGTAAAAATGCTTTTATTTATTAACACAATACCATGATACATTGAAAGCGTGATTTAAAAAAAAAAAAAAAAAAAAAAAGTTACTCACTTGATCATGCCGTTTCCCAGACTGCCCACCATCTTTGCAAAGGCCTGTTCCAGCGGCTTCTCTGAGCCTTTCTGATTCACCTGGAGAATTAAAAAAAGACAAATATATCTATCCAGAGCAATAAGTAAGCAATAACTGGGATGTTAAATTATTAGTAGTAAATAATGCACACCCAAGATGATGATTTGATGAAGCGGTGGCTGCTACACCTTAACTGTGCATTATTTTCCAACAATCCACCATCCCTGAGTGCATTATTATAGCTTGCACAGCTAAAAACACTGTCCTGTAACACTTTATTTTGATGGTCCATTTGAGTATTAGTAGACTGTCTGCTTAATATCAGCTGGTACTGACATTCAACAGACATTTAACTGACTGTAAGACACTTTGCAAGTACATGTCAGCTTACACTAACCCCAACCTAACAGTCTACTTATAATCTAATGAGAATTAGTTTCAATGTAACTTAAATTCAACAAACAGACCATCAAAATAAAGTGTGAACCACTGTTCAGATGTTGTATTTGAGAGTTTATTAGTCAGGTGTTTATCCTCCTCAGACGTCTCCTGTGTGTAGCACTAGTGTCCTCCACATCTCCTCCTTCTGTTGTGTTCTGATGTGATTTCTGACTGTTGTAGCTGTGAGATAACTCTAATCATTCAGTGGAGTGATATGGAGCTGTAATGCGCTCAAAACCTGCCGGAACTACTTTATCAGTGCGTTATCTGACAATAACCAAACACCTCAGAATGCTCATCAGCCAATCAGAATCCGGCATTCAGCAGATCTGTAGTGTAATTAAAGATGTTTCTGAATGTCAACGCACCAGATTGAGGATGACTTGTTTGCCGTATGTGATGATCTGAGAGTCAAAGTGTCTCTGGAAACCGTCCAGCTGGAAATAAACATAGAAATATAGTGGTTGATAAATGAACACACAGCACACTACCTGATAGAAGTCGATCCCAGCTGTAAGAGCAACTAAAAATAATTTGACTTCTAGTTGATCATGTGTAAAAGTGGCAGAAGGTGGGTGTTTCCCATGAATCATCTGTTGATCTGCATCTCAATCACCACCAATACTGCAGAAGACCTACTGGAACCAGCATAGACCAAGATTCTCATAGAAATCAGTCAAGTTTAGTGAAGGAGACATCATGGTTTGGGGTTACAGTCAGTATGGGGGCGATGAGAGATCTGCAACATCAACAGCCTGAGGTATCAAGACATTTGTGCTGCCCATTACATTACAAACCACAGGAGAGGGCAGATTCTCCAGCAGGATAGCGCTCCTGCTCATACTTCAGCCTCCACATCAAAGCTCCTGAAAGCAGAGAAGCTCAAGCTGCTCCAGGGTTGGCCAGCCCAGTCACCAGACATGAACATTATTGAGCACGTCTGGGGTAAGATGAAGGAGGAGGCGTTGAAGATGACCCAAAAACCCAAAGACTCTTGATGAACTCTGGGAGTCCTGCAGGAACGCTTTCTCTGACGTTCCAGATGACTTTATTAATGCGTTATTGGAGTCACTGCAGAGATGTGTGGATGCAGTCCTCCTCCAAGCTCATGGGAGTCACACACAATATTCATTCTGTCTCCACTGCAGCAGGACTTTATTTTCTATACTGGACATTATTGAAGGTTCAGTGACGAGACTTTAGTCTAAGTAGAGTCAGACCGCACTGTCCTCATTAAATCAGTCAACATCAAGACATGATCATATTTTACTGTGGTAAAATCAGCGTAATATAGAGGCCTCCGCCTTTCATATAAGCCACTTCTGATACCAGATGATCAACTAGAAGTTATTATCTGTTGTTCCTACACATTGGAGAGGTGGCACGACTTTTGTCAGGTTGTGTACATTAAATTTGACACACATTATAATATCTATTTATTATATAGTGCCTTTAAAACACCCAAGGACGCTTTAAAACAGCACAATTCATCATTAAATATATATAAAAAACACAGATATGGACAGATGGAGAAGTGAATCTCACATGACTGATGCTTTTGCTGATCTGCGGTTTTGGTTTGTATTTGAGGTTCGGCCTCTGGGACCAGTAGAACGGGATGGAGCCTCGAGTCTGAGGAAAAACACAGATTTAATGCATTATTAATCACTGTTAGACACTGAGTACACTTTAAAAACAAAAGTTGACAACCTAAAACTGTGAGGCAACTTGCTGCAGAGCTCTTTTAGTCAACTTAAAGAGTACCTATAATGCAGAAATCACTTTTATAAGAGGTTTAAACACAGTTGTGTGTCAGCAGTGTGTGAATATAGCCAGATTCTAATGGCAAAACTGTATTTAATTGTATTGTTTATAATCAGACTTGATGAAAACAGTCTGCAGAAACACTTTAGCTGCGTCCCAAATGGCACACTATGCACTTATGCACTATGTACTTATGCACTTACACATTCAACAGTATAGTATATGTATGTAGTGCTGTCCCAAATGGAACACTAATGACTTTTTTACTAAGCGGAAGTTCAAACTATTTCCCTGATGACGTTTGCCTGGTGCCAAATTAATGAAATAAACGACCCAAAAAACAAATATTACCTGGCATGAGTATAACCGCATTCACCATCGGGAAGGGCTATAATCCCTCTCGTAGGAGAATACTGCTCTCACAGTCCAAAATAAATAGAGTTATTCAACATGTGCGCCTGATAGCTCCGCTCTTCCGGTACGTGAGCAAAGCTGTGGTCGTTGAGTGTGTGAAGTGTCCATCATTACACACTTCATATTACCGGCTGAATGAGCACATCATCCGGGTAATTAAAGTGCACTTATTATTGTTAGAGTTTTCAGTGTGAACGCACTACTTACACTATTTATACTACACAATGGCATAGAATAGTGCATAAGTATGCGATTTGGGTCGCAGCTTTTGATTGACATTCTCCCTTTATACATGTCATCAGAGGGGGAAAGCCCCGCCTACTAGTGACCATCTCTCCCTAATTAGCATACGATGCTGGCCTTGTTTTTGAATCTGCCACTATGCTGACACTTATTTATAACTATAAAGGCATTTATAACTCCTCCCTTTTCTGAAAAGAGCACAATCTCATTTGAATTTAAAGTGACGGTCACCAAAATGCCACAATTAGGATCAAAGCCTAAAAAAAGTCAGTTTCAGAGAGCTAGGGCATACTCACACTACGCTATACGAACCGTGCCCAGGCGCGTTTCCAGGTTTGTTTGAGAAGTGTGAGTGCTCTGAATCAGACTCAGGTCAGGTTTGAAGAGGTGTGCCTGAGCGCGGTTCACTTGGGCTTTGGCGCGGTCCGCTTGTAGTGTGAGTGCAGAGCGCGCCTGAGCCCCAAACTGAAGAGGAGACGTGACTTTAGGGACTGTTTGATATGGATTTCTGAATCATTCTTACTGTTTAATGAACACAAACTGTGGGAGATTATTGTGGACACAAACCCCTCACTGCACGACAGCTGCACCTTCAGCAGACCTCCTCATTCCTGCAGCACGAGGACGTCATGAGTGTTTATGAGTGTCAGCAGTGGCTGATCTGTGAAATATTTATCTGTGTGTCACTGCATATCAAACCACTGAAACGATATAATGATAGAAAGAAATGTCCACTGTGCTGAGCGAGATGCTTCTCTGACACTGAACAGCGCATCATCCATAACGGAAGCCTGCTCAGGCCACAATGTAATGTGAGTGCAGGCTGTCAGGGGAGACGGGAGGGGGGACAAGCGTGCTTGGGCATGGTTCAAGGCAACTGTACATAGTGTGAGTACACCGCTAGAAAACATTATCTGAGTGGTATTTTCAGCTTAAACGTCACTACACACACTCTAGAGACAACAACATAATAAGTGCCCTTTAAATTGAGTCAAGTGCAGTACTTGGGTTAAAAGTTGGAGCTGTCTATAAAACAAGCCACTGTTGTCCAATAACATGCCTAATTACCCTAGTGAAGCCTTTAAATGTCACTTTAAGCTGAATACTAGTGTCTTGAGGAATATCTCGTCTAGTATTATGTGCTGTCATCATGGCAAAGAGAAAATAAAGTACTTCTACTGAATGAGTTATTAAAACTCTTATGATTATAAATGTGCTGAATAAATCTCCCCAGCAGTGGTCAGATTAGAGGTTTACCTGGATGAAGGAAGCTTTTGCTCCATTATACTGAATAATCTGTTCGGTCTCCACAAAGTTGGCGGCGTGACCCTCAGAGTCGATACCTGGAGGAAAGCAGAGCGTTTAACAGTCGATCGACAGATCTGATCAGCCTCTGCAGACGTACTGGGTTTACCTCTGACGTAATAGCGGACACCAGCGCGGAAACAGCTCCTGCGGGAAATCAGGTTCCAGTCGAAGACTTTACCGTTGATGCAGCAGGACTTCATAACAATGACTGAGAGTGACCATCAAGGAGCAAAAACTATCAATATAATGAAGACGGAGCATTATATATTTTTTTATTAGGAATTATTCATTCATTTTCCTTCAGCTTAGTTCCTTATTAATCAGGGGTCGCCACAGCGGAATGAACCGCCAACTATTTCAGCATGTGTTTTACACAGTGGATGCCCTTACAGTGGCAACCCAGTACTGGAAAAACACCCATGCACACTCATTCACACACACATTACGACATACATTACGGCCAATTTAGTTTATTCAATTCCTCTATAGCGCATGTGTTTGGACTGTGGGGGAAACCGGAGCACCCGGAGGAAACCCACAGTGCTAACCACTGAGCCACCATGTCGTTCTATTTTTTAATAATTTTACATCTTTATTTTTAATTATTCAACTTTTTTTCCTTTTTTTTTTAATTACTTCACATTTTATTAATTTTTTTTTATTTAAACAGGTAATTATTTTAATTTTCATCAGTTTTTTTATAATTGAAACTTTTATAATTAGATTTTATAGTGCCGCATCAGCAGCATTGGCTATTCATGGCAACACTGGTAATAAATATCCAATACATAATTTACAAACATTACAGTTTCTTAATGAAAGAAGCATTTTACAAATACAGTGGACAACAAAACCGATAAAACCTCATATAAGGTATTTCAATGTAAAGTCAGTGATAAATAATTAAAAAAAGTTCAACAATGTCCCTTAAATTTCTTTCTGAATAAAAACATTCTCTAATACCATGTAAAAACACAAATTCTATTATTTTATTGATTATATCCTTTGAATCTTTTTTTTAATATTACCCTGCCTAATTAACCTAACCTAAATGTCACTTTAAGCTGAATACTAGTATCTTGAAGAATATCTCGTCTATTATTATTTACTGATTAGAAATTAATTATTAAAACTATTATGATTATTATGATGTGTTGAAAAAATCTGCTCTCACTTAAACAAACATTGGAGAAAAAATAAATAAACAGGGGGGCTTCAACTGTATGTATATTATTAAATTCAATCAAGTTTACACATACATATATACATATATACACATATATTGAAATATATATATTTGTTAAATAAAATGTGTATGCATCACTTGGAAACTATCACTAACTGCCCAGGCAGTGGCAAACAGCTTTAATTTAAGATTTAACACACTTAAGATTGACAGTATATTTTAGTAAAGGGAATACTGCTATAACACGTCTTAGTTGTTATTGCACTTTTATTCATATTCCAGAAATTTTTAAATCATTGTTACATTTTGCACATAAGAATGTAATTAATGATTAATTAATAATGCAGATTAATATATATATATATATACACATATCATTAATAGAATTAAATTACAAAATTAAAATCAATAATTTGAGACATTACGATTAGAACAATATACTTAAAAATGTATGAACAAAAGTGACTTCCCTATTATTTAAAGTAATATTATTTATTTACCTTCAACTTACATTTATTATATTTGTTTCTTTATTTTATTAGTTTTCCTTGCACTTAGATCTCTTAAAGGTTTATTATATTTCAATATTTATAGCGTTTCTTACTGTATTTGACCTTGTTACAGAGTGTCTAAATTTTTTGTTGTTTTTATGATTCTTGTATATTAAAACCAATAAACCAATAAACAAATATTATATATATATATATATA
>CAIGQQ010031697.1:7166924-7190621 GCA_903798035.1 Danio albolineatus
TATTAGACTTCTTGCCTTCTAAATGTGAAGGGAGAGGTGAATATAACAAAATACAGTGTTGTAAGGTGATTCAGTGAATTGGGGAAAAATGAGTGGTAATACGGAGAGTGGTAATTAATTCTAAACCAGATCATTCTTGTTAGCTGTACACAGCTTAAGCTTTTTTGGGGGGTAAATTAAATGAATAATATTTCGCACATAAACGTGATGAAAAGTCATCTAGTGTAAACAGTATAGTATGGAGTATAGTATATAGTATATTGGAATTGTTTCCCCTTTCCCATCAATCAGAGCAAAAGCGGTGCGGAAGGATGCCTTCTTGCTTTCTTCGCGAGAGGCCACAGCTTGTCTCGTGCTGCCCTGTCATCTGGTGACAGTCTCCAATAGACAAAGTCTGTTATCAGCAAGAAATCTGCACCCCATTAATGTCACGAACGCAGCGCGAAGAGGATTATGATCGATCTGGCTTTGCCATCAGCGCGTTTGGGACCCACACGGTAAGCAATATCAACACTATCCTAAAGAGCATCTGGAACGACCTTTCCAAATATGCTGAGAGCCACATATCGGACATCTACAACATCTTTTTGGGTAACACCATGTAGCTTTAAGCCTATAGTTTATACTCGACGCGTCCACTAGTTCGCTTGAGTGCGCGGCAAATATGACGTCATCGCGGAGCTTCCGGATGTTCGCTTTGGGTGCACGTGACATGATTTCGGCTGGCGGAGCGCACAGAATTTTTTGAGACTCGAGCGAACAGCGCGCGCGGCGCCACGTCTGATTTGAGTGGTATATGAATCACTTTGAAGAGATTTAGTCTGAAACAGATACGACTGTACAGACATATTCATGATCAGTGATCAGATAACCAGATGATCAACAATTCTTGGCTAAAAAATTCCAACAGCCGTGAGAAAGGAGGTAAGTTTATGTTAAAAGGTTTAGAAAAACCTGAGGGATGAGTTTATTAAAGCCAAAAGAGGCCAATGGAGACACAGATACACCATTACTGAATATGTTTTTCCACCATTCATAGGTTTAACACTGATGTATATATTACAATTGAATTTAAAACAATTTAATATTAACAAAACTATAATGAAGTAACAAATTATATCTTTGATAACTGGACAGGAATATTTGAACCAATCGGTGTACAACATGATGCTGTTTTTCTAGGCTTTATGGTGATTATGGTCAGGAATGTTGGATTATTATTTCCTTTTTAGCATAAGAAATGGACAGAAACTAGCCAGACAGTAATGTGTGAATTGTGGAGCAGCTTAATAAATAAAAAAAAACATCTGTATTATTTAGTAAGTGTACTTTATTGCTTTTATTCTTGCCATAATAAAAAAATATATTTGTTGAGGAACCCGTGTTCTGCTGTCATTAATATTTTAATACACTTTAATAGGTAAAACTGTCCGAGATATGAATAAAAGCAAGTGATGCATCAAAGTTTGATTAAAAATAATCTTGAATGGTTACAAAAATCTTTATAATCATTAAAATGTATAAAAATAGCTAGTTTAATAAACATCAATAATATTAATGATGTGACGTAGTTCCTAAAACTTTCTTCTTCTCTGTTTTTCTGTCTGACTTTACGGTCATTTTCATTTGAGCGCCCCCTGTCGCTTTAAAGAATATCACAACGGCGAACGCGGCGAGTATAAAAGCCTCGAGGTGCGCGCGCGCTCAGCGGAGGCGCGCGATGCGGCGCCAGGCGAAAATCCTCGAGCGAACAGCGCGCGCGGTGCCGCGTCTCATTTGAGTTGTATATTAATCACTTTGAAGAGATTTTGTCTGAAACAGGTACGACTGTACAGATATCTTTATGATCAGTGATCAGATTCCTTGGCTAGAAATTGCAACAGCAGTGGGAAAGGAGGAAAGTTTTTGTTAAAAGGTTTGGGAAAAACCTGAGGGATGAGTTTATTAAAGCCAGAAGAGGCCAATGGAGGGGGTTGTTGCTATGGTTTTCATTAGACACGAGCCCTGCATGTATGTGAGAGTAATGTACTCTGTTGCTCCGTTTATTTTCATTGTCTTCAGTAACCTTGTGTGTGGCATTTAGTTTGTAAAAGACAGTATACCCTTTTCCTGGACAATAAACCACTACCTGAGGGAAAATCATCTTTGCAAACTGGTTATTTTGAGGGCTATCCATATTGCTCCTTACGCAGGCCGTTACAAGGTGTCAAAAGAGTTATATAAAGTCCACACGTATTTTATAATGTCATCTCCACTCTTAAGAAGTAGGTTATTATACCACTTCACCTTTCATACCCTAAAGAATAAATGCAACTACCTACAGTACAGCGCCGCCATGTTTGGTCTTCCTCTACGCTTCGTCACCTGACTAAATAGAACGCGCTCTGTGCTGCGAGTGTCACACCTAACCAGACGTCTGACAGAGTAGACCTGTTTTCAGAAACTCGGACACTCAATCAGACTCGACTTTACCATCAGAGAATTAACTGCAGTAAATTGATTCATACACCTTAGAGAAAGTTATTTACTGATAATAAAATGGAACAAAGTATGTTTGAAGTTCCAGGTCCTTCGGGACGAAGCAGGCCGTCATCAACGCAGGGAATAGGGCCTTCTCCTGGTTCTGGTACATTTAACCTCCTAGGGCTTACAGCAAATTTGAGCTCTTGTGTCCTCAATTGTACAATTTAAATGTTTTATATTTTGTTACAGACACACAGTTTCATCCTGCAACTGTTTTGTAGCATATGAAATGTCCCAAACACTATTTTTAATTGTCCGAAATGGGCAAAAAATGTGTTTTTACTCTGTTCAAAACATGTTAAATATGTGTGTATGTGTTATTACCCACGAGTCCACATATATGGACATCATTTTTCTCTTAAAGTACATCATATCAAAATATGATACTTAGGTTTTATTCTAATTAGGTCCCAATAAGCCCAAATAGCAAAGAGAAATAAAAAAAAAATGCATGCAAAAAAACAGCTTGGGCCTTTAGAGGTTAATGTTTTTTATTTTATTGAATGTCTGTTCAGGCATAACAAGAACCTGTCTAAAATTAACATTAAATTTACCTTTCAGTGCAAGAAAAGTATGATGTGAGAGACCTAATTGGAGCGGGCAGCAACGCCCAGGTCTATATCGGATACAGAAAAGCTGATAGAAAACTGGTAAGTCTATTCTCTAGTCCAGTTTAGATGACATCAACTTTGATGAAATCATGTTTGATTGCTCACTTGCGTTTTATTCTACTTTTCATCCACAGTTTACCATCAAGATGACTGATTCCGATATTGACAGCGATGTGGTAAGTCTAAAAACATCATCCGTGAGTCATATTCAAAGCTTCACAAAATACACTTGATATACGTGTCTGTCTATGACTGTGCAAGTAATAGGTACAAACTCTGTACAAATATCTGCGAATTATTTTGTGATTCACTGCTGTTTTCTGTTTATTTACGACTATGATGGGACCTTTATCTGTGCTCTGCTAAGTTTTGATGCTGAAAATTAAACTCTGCAGTGACTTTTTTTAATGCCCTTTATATTTCTCTCTTATATATATATATATATATATATATATATATATACACACATTAAAGTCAGAATCATTAGCCACCCTTTTTTTCTCTCTCTCTCTCTTTTTTTTTTATATTTCCCAAATGATGTTTAACAGAGCAGGAAGTTTTCACAGTATGTCTGATAATATTTCTTCTTCTGGAGAAAGAATTATTTGTTTTATTTCGGCTAGAATAAAAGCATTTTTAATTTTTTTAAATACCATTTTAAGGTCAAAATGATTAGCCCCTTTAAGCTAGTTTTTTTGATAGTCTACAGAACAAACTTTTATGTTTAGAAATGTGTTGGAAAATAATCTTCTCTCCGTTAAACACAAATTGGGGAGAAAAATAAACAGGGGGCTAAAAATTCTGACTTCAACTGTATTCGTAACAGAAAAAGTTTTTTAAGTTTATTTCTAGTAATCATATATATGATAATAATAAACATGCACAATATCGTTGCATCCAGCATTCCATGAATAATTATTATTTACATTTTTAAAGTGTCTTTTAAGAATATTCAGATTGTTGTATTCTGCAACACACTGAAGACTTAATAGGCCATTTATTTTCAAACATGAAGATAGTCTCATGTTAATCTGGGCTCCGACATTGAAAATCCAGAGACCATTTGTCTTTTGTTTGTTAACTCTGCACAGTACGGTCCTCTTGTTAACAACAGTTAATTAAAACTTAAGTAGTTTAGTTTATACTTTATTTTACTGTTACCTGTTGTACTTTATAATCTTTTTGCATGTATTTAATAAGCAATATACTAAGTTATTATACCTGTTAAAATAATCTGTTTCACAGCTTAGCTAATTAATTTGATAATACCAAACTTTCCACAATTCATCACATGAAAATCTTATACTGTCAGAAGCCGAATTACCAGGTTTTTACACCACAAATGACAAGTCCAGTACAGATAATGTATATCAAGCTCCCATAATACAATTCAAATGCATAAATAAACACACACACACACAAAAGACATGAATCACAAGATAAGGAAAACTGCTAATTTACAGATTTTCTTTCACAGTTACAGTATATTTAAAAACAAGATTATATGTTGTTGATATGCAGCTAATGTGCGCTTTATCTTTAGCCTGGCTATCCGGGAGAGCTACCAAAGGAAGTGGCAATGATGACGATTATGAGAGATTCCACCAGCCCGCTGCTCATAAAACTGCATGAGTGGTTTTTGGAAAAAGAGATCAACGGGGTAAGTCTGTTTATACAGCACATTTCATGCACAATGCACTGCAAGAGGGTTTGTTTCATTTCTTATAGTTGTCTTGGTTTTATAACAAAAAATTCTTAAATCAAGAAGCGTTTCCAGACATAACTTTGTCTTGTTTTCAGAAAAAGCTCGTGGGTTTATAATAAATCAGTGTGGTAAGCGAAATAAACTCGTTTCTACTTTAAAATCTATCCTGCCTGCAACTGGAACTGCTGTCATGTGCTTTATTTTAAATTATTGCACTTGCTTTCAGGGAGTGAAGAAGACAATAGCGTTGGTGATTGAGCATCCTGGCCCATGCAGAACACTAGCGGATTTCCTGAAGGAGCACCGACACCTGGAGGAGAGAGACGCGCACACGCTCATCCTGCAGATCGTCAAAGCAGCGCAGGAGTGCATAAGCCGGGAAATTTGTCATCATGATATTCATGAGCGTAATATTCTGGTCATCGGCCCGCCTCTGGAGATTAAGCTCATTGATTTTGGATGTGGGATGCACATCTTCCATGGTAAGTCTGATTATTTAAGAAGGAAACGGTAAACTTTTTCATTAGTCGCTATAATCAGTCGAATGGGGTTTTAGCTGAACAGTTACACATCTCTTCCTGACAGATCCAGAGCAACACCCGCGGCCAGAAACGAGGATATCTCCAAAGAAAGCGCTTAAAACCACAATGAATCAGCTGTTTAACATCGTGCAGGAAATAGAAAGACATTGTTCCAGCATACCTACAGGTAAGATGATGACTAACTAACACTGTTGACTTATGGGTCAGAAATGACCCAGGCCCCATTTTAACAGCAGAAAAAATGTTTAACAGCTTAAACAATGTTTTTATTTATCTTGAGGTTTGGTGTGTTTCTAAAATGAGGCCAACATTAGAACAAAAAAAACAAACAAAAAAAACAAATCACTTTCTACTTTTATATTTTCATGAAGGCTGAAAACATTTAGGGCACAACGGGGGTCATTCAGGTCAATTTTGAGTTGCCAGCTCAAACTACTGACACACACACACGAGAATCTGCTGCTTTATCTTTTATGAATACTGTCTTGCTAAACACTCTTTACACTCCTGCAGGTTCTTTTATCATGATAAAATCCCCCATATACTTTAGTGAGAGTCGAGCATTGAACATCACTCAAATACTGCACTCTGATGAGGGGAAAACCCAAACATTCACAGAGTGTGTGTGTGAGATGAAGATCAGCTTGCTTCATGCTGAATAGATTTGAGGATTAAAATTAAACTGATCTGCTTTATTTTAAAGGTTTAGAGACAACAGGAGGGTTAAGTCTTCTGTGTGTGTGTGTTATATTTTCACACATGTCAGTTGTGTGTCCACGATTAACCAATTTTTTTCTTTTAAAATGTTACAGAATTCATGGGATTTATAGCTACCTGCTGGTCCCCTTTGAATGCTGAAGAAGAGATCCAGCATACAGTGGAGGAGATTCTGAATCAGCCATGGCTAACAGACTAGTACAAATAAAGACTGTTCGAGGCAATTCGCGAACATGAGTAGCTTACGCTTTCCATCCTGATACAGGACCTGTTTTAGAGGAGATTTTAGATGACATAGACCCCATCAGCTGCTGTGGTGTATGGAGGAGTGGACAGCATGAGACTGATTCCTGTGACGCTCCAAGGACAGACGAGTCTCGCTGACGTCCAGCGTTCTCCAGCGCCTAGACTGCAGCTCTACACAAGACGTCTGGCCATAGGAGAAATGGTCGTGCCCAACTGAGCCTGGTTTCTCCCGAGGTTTTTTAATTCTTCACTTTCGCCAATTGGTGAAGTTTTTTCCTCGCCGCTGTCGCCACTGGCTTGCTTGGTTCGGGACCTGTAGAGCTGCGCATCGATGGATTAATCTTCAGTGTTTGGACTCTCAGTAGTGAATACTAAACCACACTGAGCTAAACTGAACTTCATCTCTGAAAACTGGACTGACACTGTTTCAATTCACTATAATATTTAATGTGAAGCTGCTTTGACACAATCTACACTGTAAAAGCGCTAAAAAAAATAAAGACGAATTGTATTAAATCAGCAGCAGGAAACAGGTTGTTTTCATACTTCCATTTTTGTACATTTGTCGTTTTGCAGTTTTCCGATTCTGCTTCCCAAATTCTGCATGTAAATGAGCTCTGATTGCACACAGCTCGCAGGAGGAAGAGCACAATGTGGGAAGCAGAAGCGGAAAACGGCATAATCTCAGAAAACAATGGAAGTATGAATTCCTCGTTATTTTATTTTATCACGGACCACACGTGTGCTGCTCTTCCTATCATTTCTGTGAAATTGTGACTGTACGCAGAGCAGCCTATGACCCCTATGGAGTGTTGAAGGTGTTTTCTGCTGATCAAACTGTAAACTCTTCTCTTCAATAAAGTGTTTCTCTGACTGCTGGTCTTTGTTCATCACACCGGCTCCTTGCATTAACATAACTGAAATCATTCAGCGTAGTGATAGGGGATTGTAATGCACTCAAAACTTCTTTATCAGTGTGTTTATCTGACAATAAGTGCGAACACAAAACAATACATAGAATATCTTTTTACGAACTGCATACGCAATTTAGCCTTTATATTACAATATTCATGCATCATGTGATGTTTAAAGCACATTGCCCTGCCATTTGTATGAAAATGTTAAATATAAGAGTGTGTTGATTGATTTGAGTAAACCAACAGGGTTTTTTCAATGTCTTACCACCAAATGTTGAGGTTTAGTCACATAACAATGGTTAAAATGGAAATGCCTTCATTTCACAACAGTTTTAACAACGCTTGGAAAATATTGTTGAAAGTTTTGTAATGGAAACACAATTATACTTCAGTTTGATCTAGCATTACAATGAAAACTGCCATTGTTTACTCAAGTGAAGATCTTTTGAAGAATGCCGCTAGCTGAACTCAATAACATGTATACCAGTGGTTCTCAAACTGTGGTACATGTACCACTAGTGTTACGCGGGCTTCCTTCTAGTGGTACTCGGAGGAATCGCTGAGTTAAAGTTAAAAAATTAATACACTTTAACATGATGTGTACAATAACACCGATGTGATCAGTAAATTAATTTTAATAGGCAACACCTTTTATTTTATTTTCAATTTTCTAATGTTTGTTATGTGTTCTATCATTTGAAGCAATATTTGTAAGGGTTGTTGGGGGCGTATCTCTCATTTTTATATCCCAGTGTTGACAGGTACAGTTTAATCTAAGTCTACTCTAACACGCAGTACGCAGATCTAATTTCTAATTTAAACATGTGAATCCAATTCATGTTTAAAATACAAGTTAATGACTTTAAAGACATACAAATAAGTCATATATACACATGCAACTTGCAAAAAGAGTTTATTTATGAATATGATGACATATGGCCTATATTTATGAGGTCCAAGGAGCTTGATGAATAGGCTACTTTATGATCATACTTTAGTTTTCTTTTTACTTTTTAAGAACAGTGCCATTTTTAATTAACTTTAAAAGCACATTTTAGTGTAAATGTTGACATTTATTTATTTATTTATTTATTTATTTTACCTATAAGCACAGTACAGTGTTAATGCACAAACTATGTAGAATGTTTATAGTGGCTGACAATAATAAATACTCATAATAATGAGGCAGAATTAATCTGCCTACTTTTTGAACTGTGCAGAGCTGTAGCTGCTTAATTAGGCCTACTATGCTACTGTATTTCAGTACCGGTCATTATGGTGGTACTTGGAAAGACCATTTTTGGGTTGGGTGGTACTTGGTGAAAAAAGTTTGAGAACCACTGATCTATAGTATTTCCTTTGCAACTAGAAGTCGATAAGTGCCAGATAGCAGCATTCTTCAAAATATCTTCATTTGTGTTCAAAATACTTGAGTAAACGGGGTAAATTTATTTTTTGGTGAATTCAACCTTCAGGACGTCCACGACTCAGTTTAAAGGGGAAATGAAGCACTCAGTCAAGTTTACCTTATTTTGTAGACCAATTTCCACTTTAATGAAAAATATATAACAAACATGATTAAACATAACCATTTCGAAGAAAAGAGGGTGTTTTATCATACATTTTAGTGCAAGGGCGCTGCCATCTTGGAACGCAGCAGCGTGTGACGTCACGGGCTTGGATCCGTTAAATAGATAGACAGGTACAGTAGCAAAAAACGACTTAATGATGGAGACTACACAGTCGAATATCAAAAGGCATATAAATAGACAAAAGGGGGGCACTGCTGTATTGCCCCTGGATGTAAACATGATTTTTACAGTGTCAAAGCGAAGGCAAGGCAAGGCAAGGCAAGGCAAGGCAAGGCAAGGCAAGTTTATTTATATAGCACATTTCATACACAGTGGCAATTCAAAGTGCTTTACATAAACAGGAATAAAATTGAAGTATACAAAAATAAAAACAAATAATTTAAAAAAACAGATAAAAACAGATTAAAATGAGTTAAGACAAGTTATAAAAGAAAGAAAAGAAACGAAAGACACAATAGTGTGATCTGTCGGACGTAGCACAGTGCTCATTCAGTAAAGGCACAGCTAAACAGATGTGTTTTCAGTCTTGATTTGAATGTGCCTAATGTTGGAGCACATCTGATCATTTCTGGAAGCTGATTCCAGCAGTGGGGGGCGTAATAGCTGAATGCAGATTCACCCTGCTTTGACTGAACTCTTGGAATTTCTAGTTTATGTGATCCTAAAGATCTGAGTGATCTATTAGGTTTGTATTCAGTGAGCATATCTGTAATGTATTGGGGTCCTAGGCCATTTAGTGATTTATAGACAAGTAATAATACTTTAAAATCTATTCTGAATGTAACTGGGAGCCAGTGTAAAGACCTGAGGACAGGTGTGATGTGCTCTGATTTCCTGGTTCTGGTCAGAATCCTGGCCGGGATTTTTTACGAAGGGTAAATTAATTCATTTTCAGAAACTGCCGCTAAAACGCAGAACACTGCTTCACTGGCTAGCGGCGATAAAAAGAAAAAACCCTCTAATGGGCCCGGAGGCATGACCATTTTTTAGAGCACGATTACACTGAGAAGAAGATCTTTAAGTCAGAAACATTAGTAAGTCGTCGCACCAACAGACTGAGACCTGAAGCTGCTCCGTCTGTTTTCAGTTTCTCAAGCTATAACACGAGCTCACCGGACCTCCCAACTTTGTCAAAAGTGACGCATCAGTCCGTCGAAGGGAAAGGGCTCTAAAACGTGCCAGCCAGGTAATGAAGAGACCAGTATGTCCATAAAAACGTCATGTATTCAACAATTGTACAAGACTGAGTGCTTCATTTCCCCTTTAATACTTTGCTAGTGATACTGGAAGCACATATTATAAAGCAGTGTTTCTGCTTTATAATATGTTAACAGGTTTTAACTGGTGGGTCAGGACCCAAAAGTGGGTCGCAGGAACATTTTCAGTGGGTCGCGGAGTGTGTGGTCAAAAAACAACAACAAAAGTTTCATTTTTAACTTGTTTTGTGTATACCGGACTTTTATTTTGAAATGCGCGCACGACAACCGATCCCTTTGGAATCAACGTGGAAAGCGTCATGTTGCCGAGCAACACAGAGAGTCAGCTGGTGGAGCTGTCATGTGATAAAACGTTGAAAAAGAAATTCAGTGAAATGCGATCAAACCCATCCCATTCAGAACTACGTATCTGTATGAAAGTGGCTTCTCTTCCTTGGTGCAACTTGAGTCAAAGCAAAGGAACAGGTTGTACATAGAGCGCGGTCTTCGGGTAGCACTGTCTACCATCACTCCTGACTTTGAAACTCTTATCACATCAGTAAAGCACATCCTCAGTTATCTCATTATCTTCCCACATTACTGTTAAGTGAAACAGATGTTTATAATTGCTGTCATATTAGATGTAAAAATGCTTATGGATGTTTTATTCATTTACAATTTGCTGGTTTGTTCTGTTCAACAGGATCAGTGTTAATGTTTTATTAACAGTTCAGTTTCCTTACCCTAACCGCTGTTTACAGTGTTTGTCGTTTTTACTTTGTAATATTTCTATAATTTGATACATTTTGTTAAATGTCAGCAATAAAATATTGTTTATTTGTAAGTCTTGATGATTTTTGCTGTATTGCTGAAACGTGCTTATCATTTAACTTACATTGATGTCGTTTTGAACACTGAAGCCCTCAGAACCCCTCATCTGTGGTAATTTGTAGAAGGATTCTTTTGTTTATCAAATTGTTCTGTCTACACTGTTTATAAAAATAAGTGTATCTCACAAACGAATTGATGTAATTAGTCCAAATCAGTTGTATATAGTTTCAAAGGGTTTTATGCATGTTTTTTTACATTGACAAGTTTGAGGTTTACATTTGTGTTATTTCTGTATATAGTAAAAACTCAAATAAAAACTAAGCGATTTTCAATTTTTTTTGTGGTTTATTGCACTTTTAAGCTATTTAACTAGTTAATATGGATTTATGACATACATAAACTTAAAGTTGGGGATGTAAGGATTTTATTGATATATAGCATTTGAAAATACTCAAAAGAATGACATCACAGCATGTAAAAATACTAAGATATACCCTGGCAGAATTGTTTTATGGCAGGTCTTAAAGGGTTAAAGAGATTTCATTCAAACCCATTCACAGAATATATCCTTTTAAAAAGATTTAGATGCAAGATGTAGCTTTTGCAAGCAGAAGCCAGAGAGCGCTATACATTTGTTTTGGAATTGCCCCCATGTGTCTTTTTTTATTTTTTTATTGGCAAAATGTAATTGACTTTATTGCTTTCAATATTGATGAAAACATTAGGCTACATTGGAAAGATGTTCTTTTAGGAATTTGTGAAAACTCTAGAGACAAAGTCGCATACATTTTTCACTAATTTCTTTATTTTAATGGGCAAATTTCATATTCATAAATCTAAATTTTCACGTAAAAATTCCACATTTTATTGCATTTAAAAATGAAGTGAGGCATTACTTTGAGCCTGTATTATCCTCTAAAAATCAAAGCTACGTGAATTGTACAAGCTTGTATATAGTTTAATGTATTCCTGTGATATTGTTCATATTTCCCCCTAGCCTTTGAAATTGTTGTAGCATTTATTTGTACTTGTATTTCTTCAAGAAAAAAAACAAACAAACAAACAAAAAAAACACGAATTTCTTCTATGGTTTTAGAAACAAGTGGTGGAACAACTTCCCTCTTGACATAAATCATCACACTCCCCTACTATGATTAAATAAAAAGTGCTTACCTGTTGTCGAGACGGAGATTGGTGAGTTCCGGAGGATATTAAACGTGGAGGGAAACTGAAGCTGTGGTGTAGCCAGGGCCGCTGCTGGCCAAAAGGGTGCCCTATGTGAAATTTTACTGTGGTGCCCCCCACAGAGAAACAAAACACATGAACATATGCATTTAAACATGTATTTATTTATTGATATACATGAATATGCATATAAAGACTCAAAATTATACTTAAACATTCAAATATTTACATTACAAAATAATAGTTTACATCAAAATAAACACTGACATGTCTTCTGCAGAAGCATTCTTAAATTCAAACATTTACAAAAGGTAAGGAATAAAACCCTCTCTGTACCTGTAGAGATGAACGGTCCTCAGTGCTGCATCCTGTATCTGTACCTGTGCAGCTGCTGGAGACCACCTCATCTTCTTTTGTGACAATTTTCAGTATTGAACCTTAATGTAGAATACAGAAGAAATTAGTCATTTAAAGAAAAACTCCTGACACACCATTAAACAATGAGCTGGTCAAGCACTCTTCATAATGTGTCTAAACTACTATCAAAATTTGGATTTTACTTGCACTATAATCTATGGTGACAAACGCTGATCCTTGCTGTCAGTATAAAATTAAAGACATTTGTGGTTTTTCAGAATTAAAGTGTTACAATTAGTGTATTTTTAAACAAAAACTAACTTTCAGAAAGAAATAATCATTGAATTCATGCAATAAAAATGGTTTCTGGCCTGTGGCTTACAGTAATTTGACTCATTTTATATTATTGATCTTTCAGAAATCAAAGAATAAGTCAGTTTTGTTATTTCATATTGTAATGTACAAAAATGAAAAACCTAAACAAACCAATCCACTGATGTAAAGACTAAAAATACTTTGTCATTGCAGTGATACAAGCAATAAGAACAGCAGCAATGTATAAAAATAGACAAAACAATAAACGATAACTGCAAAGAATAATATAACATAACTATATAATTATAAATAATGCATACAGTGAAATAATTGTGCTGTGCATGTGTACAGGGGCGCCGCTAAGGGGGGGAAAGTTAGGACGATTCACTCGAAGGGCCCATGCACTCTAGGGGCCCACAGAGATCTGGTTTATAATTAATAACAGTACTATAATGTTATGTAAATTATGAATGTGTCTCTAAATTACAAGTAAAACTATTTATTAGAAATAAAAAAAATAAAAATACAGCTTATATCTGCTTAAATATCTCTTATATCTCTTATATATTTGACAGTCTGTCACTGTCAAATTGCACCCCTCTCCTTTCGCTGTATGGTTCAGTCCGTCAGTAGCGAGAAGAGAGTTGATGCTTTGTTGAGTGCGATCGTCAGGTAAACTGTCAAAGCAGCGATGTCCTCGAGGTTAACATCAGCTGCGTCCCAAATCGCATACTTGTGCACTATTCTACGCCATTGTGTAGTATAAATAGTGTAAGTAGTGCGTTCACACTAAAAACTCTAATAATAAGTGCACTTTAATTACCCAGATGATGCACTCAGCATCATTTATGGGTCTAATTGTAATATAATTCTGTGTCTTATTGATTTTTGTCACTGCTCCAGTGTATTGCACATTGTATGAGACACTATTGCAGTACAGTTATTTAAATAGCTACACACTGGTGTTTTGTGTGTTTAGAAATGTACAATTTTCAGTGAATATTTGATTACTGTTCCTTTTTTGTACTACATTTACATTTGAACAGTAAATCATCTGCTAGCTACAGTCATGGCCGTTCTCTTACTAAATACTGATAAGTAGTGGACAAAATCAATAATAAAATGCATAGGTCAGTACAACTACATTGCAGACAAAGAGTTTGGATAGCTAGCTTGGTAGTAGGGGGCCCATCCTCATATTTTTTCATGGGGCCCAAAATTGCTAGCGGCGCCCCTGCATGTGTATGTAGCTGGTGTGCAAACAGAAGTGTAAAGTATTGCACGAGTTAATAAAAATAACATGGGGAAGAGGGGCAAACGCAATAGAAAGTCATAGAACATGTCCTGTCAGAGTTTAAAGCACAATGCATAGCCGCAAAGCAAGAAACTGAACGTAAACAACAACAAATCAGGCAGATTTGGTTCAGTTGTGGAGATGTTAAACATTAGCCTCACTGATTTACTTGAACAACCAAAAATATGTTCTCCAGATTCATGGTTACCTGAAAGTTATGCAGGCAATTCATCTTGTGCTTTTTCCCCTTATCTTGTCTCCAGACTGCTGTTGTCTTTTCCCCGCCACTGAGCTGCAGCGAAACTAGCCGCAAAGATAAGTGGACCGAACGGGACCGCGCCGCGCGCACGCGAACTAATATTACGTCACGTTTGTTTTTGCGCTCGTCATAAAATTGTTTTTTTTATATATATATTGTCGACAAGAGAACTGTGTGATGAGATATGTTGAGTCGATGATCGCAGAAATGTCCTCTTGTAGTATTAAATAACTGGTTTTGTCCAATATTCCGTCATTGGCCGCCATTGAGACTCGCGAGTTGTGAAGAGCTACCGTCACCGTGGATTGTGGTGGTTATTATGGTCAAGAAGTGAGAGAAAGATACGTCCCAGATAAGTTAAGACCTAATGTTATTATACGACGTCCTAACAGTATGAACTTTCTCAAAAGAAACCGTACTTCTGAGTGTGTAACGCAAGCTTCGGGACAAACTACCGTTATTCCTCTTTAACGGACCGTTATGTTGCCTAGTTACGAGTCCTGTCAATCATCTCAAGTCATCCTCAGCAGCACGATAATTATGCATTCATAAATTAATGGCAAAACACGTCTTGTTAAAAGTTCATATTGTTGTTCCTGATCAAATATAACGCGGAAAACGTTGTTTAAATATTTTCCAGTATTCAAACATCTTTACCGAAGCCTCTCTACGTGACCTTTGGTCGCGCCAGTCCGCCATGTTTGTTGTTTATATAAGGGCGTCTGTAGGCTGATTCTTGATGCGTCCAGTAGGTGGGATGAAAGACACGTGGCCAAATAATACATTTGAAGTAAACGCTTACACATTATTAAATGTCTTATTCATAGATATACTGTTTTTATTACTATTATTTTTAGTTAAATATAGAAGCCAAGTTAATGTATCAGAAAGTGAGTTTAAATATACACACATGATACACATGATGCAGCATACTACCCCTTTCACACAGCAAGACTGGTAAATATCTGGAAAATTACTGGCAGGATTGGGCAAAAATACATTGAAATAAATTTTACAATAAAATACCTCAATTTTAAGTGTATCAAAATAAACAAAAAAAAAAAAAAACCATAGCCACAAATGTATCGAAATAAAATGCTATATTTTTGTATTTTGAAAATACTACAAAATACTTTACAAAAGGAGCATATGGCATTTCTCTGCAAACCTTCCATCTATAGACTGATTTCACGAGGCCGCCATTTTGAACAGTAAAATCGAGGCTGCGGTGGGAAGAAACCCGGAAGTATCGCCTGAGTCACACAGGAATGTTGTGTACCTGGCTGTATATCTTATCAGCGAAGAGGAAGTGACACATATTTATACTTTCACCGCCTCCCGACTGACCCAAAGGTTTGTTCTGAATGAATAGTGAAAATAAAAAGGGATACATTGGATCTCATTTTCAGCTAAGTTAAGGGAAATGGCGCTAGTTAGCTAACGTTTTCTGTCCCAAATACACGTTTTAGATGCCGTTTATCAAACTGAAATCCTGAAATGTAAAAAAAAAAAAAAAAAAACTCAGTTTCCCGTTAACATTTAAGGCACTGTTGATGGCGTGCCATTGTGATCACATGCTCAACAGAAATGACTGTGATTGGCCGTGACGGTCATCAGTTCACCACACTTGCGGCACTTCGCTGATGTTTACCGAGTGCAAACACAGACGAGCGATCCGCTTGATGAGTCGACTGATCTTCACGGCTTTAAAACGCTCCAGTGTCCGTCTGTCTGTGTTTGCAATCTGTGAAGAGCGGTTAAAAGATGACCTTCACTGTCATTCACAGTCATTACTGTTGAGCACTGGTGAACACTATGGCAAATCAGCACTCAGCAGCTTAAATGTTAGTGGGAAATGGTCGTTTTTAAAACTTCAGTACCGGGACAACACTATTACAGACAACACAGGAGTGTGCTACAGGGGACTGCAGTGTTAAATCTCTCATCGGGTTACATAGGCTGAAGCAGTGAAGCCCCCACGGTGTTTACCTGCTGCCATGAACTGAAGTCTAAGACACTTCAGCGTATTCCTCTTAAAGTGACGTTGTTTGATGCCTTATATGCTTTTAATTGTTTAAATTAAACTGAACTGATGATATTAAAGTGATGTTTACACCATTTCTGCATTTTGAAATCGCAGCAGCAGCAGCTGGTGGTTTGTAGTACACAACATGTTGCTGCAATGTTTACAGCACTCATCATATACTTTAGGGTTTCTTCCCACCACAGCCTCACTTTGGTGTTTTAAAATGGCGCCCGCATGAAATAAGCATATATAGGCCTAATCGATTAGTCCCTTCACTATTAAACTGACTTAGTGAAGTAAACAAGACCGCAACAGCGTTTTCGAGCAAGTTAGCCTCTCTGCACCTCATTCACCTCTACTGTACATGAGGTGGTATTTACAAAAAAGTAACTTGTGTTTCTCTTTGATTTTAGCATATATTTTGTAAAAATATTATACAGAAAGTCCTGTCTTGAAGCTTCACATAGAAGATTATAGTAAATGTAAACAGTGTCAGTCCAGTTTTCAGAGTTGAAGTTCAAGTCAGTGTGGTTTAAGATTCAATACTGAGAGAGTTCAAACACTGAAGAGTAATCCATCGATGCGCAGCTCTACAGGTCCCAAACCATAAGTTCTGGACGTGTCCATCCCTAAGACCATTTTGGTCAGCAGTGTTTGAGACTTTCTTATGTATGTGAAAAGGAGATACAACCACATCCAATAATGGCAATATTTAATGTCACACCTGAAAACCTTGCACTACACTCTAAAAAAAAAAGGGTGCTAAATAGCACCAAAACTGGTTCTTTGGTCGTAACGAGGGGGGAACCTTTTTTGGTGCTATACAGCACCTTAAAAAAATAGGTGCTATATAGTACTTTTGTCAAATGGTGCTATAAAGCACCTATATTTTAAGGTGCTCATAATGTTACTTTACCCTTTCCGCAAATAAAACCGGCATAATAGTTATGAGAATTAGCTATAAGAACAAGTGCTTACCAGTAGTAGTGGTGCTATAGAGCACTTTAAACCCCCCAAAGAACCACTGAAAAGCCTTTATGTTGCTTTAAAGGTTCTTTACACAGTAAAAGTGCTATATAGCACCCTGACCACCTTAAAGAACCACTGAAGAACCTTCATGGTGCTTTAAAAGTTCTTTACACAGTAAAAGTGCTAAATAGCACCTCAAATATCGTAAAGAACTACTGAAGAACCACTGAAGAACCTTTTTTTTTTTTTAGAGTGTACCAGGTCAATTAAGTGCACTAGCTTTCTCTTCTTTGTTGGCCCGAAGGCTTATACTTCTGCAGAGGAAGTCAACTAAACCACCAAAACATACTAAATGGTTATAAAAATAGGAAATAGCAAATTTTAGGCTAGAAAAGCTGAGATATTGCATCCAAGGCTCAAATAATAGATTCGTCAAAGTTTGGAGACCATTCCTGTCATACTTTGAGACCAGATTTATTCCAGATACTTGAATTGCAAACACCGCACCAAAAAAAAAAAAAAATTAGTTATTACTCCTTGTGGTTTCTATAGTTTTTTTTTTCTTCATGTACTTTGTTCTTGTAGATGTTTGAGTTGCTCTGTTAAGATCTTCAGTTTGTTATGAATGTTAAACAGTTTTTCCTGGCCAAATCATTAAAAAGGCTTGTCTACCCCCTGTCCCTGTCCACCCACCAAAAACAAGAGAAGTTTTAAATTAACAAAGGACATTTCACTCTTTACTCATACATAAACTAATTCACATTAGTGGCAAAAGTAGCACACGAGTTACAATGCCCTGTGTCTGGCGCAAAACAATTGAGATGTGTGGTCTCCCCTCTCTTTTGGCTTCTGGTCTGTTGCAGCCAATTTATATAGAGTGGACAATTTGCCGTGCAGATTTAAATCAGGTGGCATCAATCTGCAGAATAACAAACAGGAAACAGAAGAACAGAAACCACTGCAATATGGAAACTAAATAAATTAAATCACGGGACGTAACACTAGTCCAAATAGCTACAAACAGTCAGGAGTGGAAAATGATGAGCCACAAAACATGTCATGTTATTTGATATATTATCTGGACATACATGAAACACATTAAAAGAGCTTTTTAAATATTTGATTAATGATGGAGGGATTTTATGTGTTGTATCTCTCAGGATATGTTCACAGTTTAGGGGAAAACAAAAGGACTAAATCATTATTATTTATTTTTTTGTTATTTGCAGCTGCAAATCATGATTCTGATCTCCTCATATTTAACATGTTTAATGATGTTCTTTGTAATAATTTCTGTTACCATTAAACATTCTGCAACAGTAAGTGAGCAATATTCACAAATACACATATATAATGTAAAGAAACTCACAATTATATGTGGTCTGCTGATATTGTTCATAGCTATACAGTTTATTCCTTCATTCATTCATTTTCCTTCGGCTTAGTCCCTTTATTAATCAGGGGTCACCGCAGTGGAATGAACCACCAACTTATCCAGCATTTGCTTTACGCAGCAGATGCCCTTCATACACACTCATTCTCACACATACACTACGGACAGTTTAGCTTACCCAATTCACCTGTACCGCATGTGTTTGGACTGTGGGGAAACCGGAGCACCCGGAGGAAACCCACGCAACCACGGGGAGAACATGCAAACTCCACACAGAAATGACAACTGGCCCAGCTGGGGATCGAACCAGCGACCTTCTTGCTGTGAGGCGAACGTGCTACTCACTACGTCACCGTGGCGCCCCAGCTGGTAATTCGTCTATACTGAATGAGAGAATGATTAGGTGCACGGTGAGACACAGGTCTAACATCAACCGTGTGCACTCCATTCATCTGTAGTTACCTGATTATCAGGGAACTTTAAATGGTTTAAGTCATACTTAAATGACCGTTACCAGTTGTGAATATTAATGGACAGCTTTCACAAGTAGGCATGGGACGATAACCGTTTTCCAGGTATACTGCAATTTAGAAAAGTCAAGGTTTTCATACCGCCAAAGTTTTATTCTATACCGTTTTTAAGGTATGTGCAAGATTTTTTTATTTACATATTTTTAATTTTTTTTTAGGTGTAAATTGTAAAGAAATCAGTGTTTTTGAAACAAATGAAGACCGCAGAAGTCAATGATTGACTTGAATTATTCAGCCTGACATGTTTACTGCTCCAAAAATATTTTAAATGTTTCTCAAAATAAAATATAATGTGTTCAAAGGGGAAAAAAGGGTTTTGTTTTTTAGCCAGACATTTAAGAAGAATATATTTTAGAGCAGTAAACACATTACGTGAAACCGTGATATATTTATCCAAGGTTATCTCATCGTCAGAATCTTATATCAGCACATGCCTAATCCCAAGTCAGGCCAGTAAAGTATGGGGTGCCTCAAGGATCAGTTTTAGGCCCTTTGTTGTTTACAATATACATGCTGCCCCTGGGAGACATTATTAGAAGACACAGGATCAGCTTTCACTGCTATGCAGATGAAACTCAATTATATATTTCTACTTAACCTGACGAGACGTCTAAACTGTCTAAACCAGGAATGCTCAACCCTGGTCCTGGAGATTGACCATCCTGCTGAGTTCAGCTCCTACCCTGATCAAACACACCTGAAGCAATTAATTAGGACCTGAACAGCACTAGATAATTACAGGCAGGTGTGTTTGATATGGGTTGCAACTGAAATTTGCAGGATGGTCGATCTCCAGGAGCAGGGTTGGTCACCCCTAGTCTAAACTAACTGAGTCTATTAAAGATGTTAAAGACTGGATGACCAACAAAACTGAACTATTACTTATAGGACCTAAATCCTGTACATAGCAGATCTCACAACTCGACCTGCAACTAGAGGGATGCAGAGTTAGCATTAGCTCTACTGTTAAAGATCTGGGTGTCATATTAGACAGCAATTTAACCTTCGAAAACCATATCTCCCATATCACAAAAACTGCATTCTTTCATCTGAGAAATATTGCTAAGCTACGAAGTATGCTATCCATCTCAGATGCAGAAAAGCTAGTTCATGCTTTCATGACTTCTAGGCTGGATTACTGTAATGCTCTGCTCGCTGGTTGCCCAGCCTCCTCTATTAACAAACTTCAGCTAGTACAAAATGCAGCCACCAGAGTTCTTACCAGGTCTAGAAAATATGATCATATCACCCCAATTTTATCCCCGTTACACTGGCTGCCTGTTAAGTTTCGTATTGAGTTCAAAATATTACTTCTTACATATAAAGCATTAAATAATCGAGCTCCTGTTTATCTAACCAACCTTCTGTCTCGCTACAATCCAACCCGCTCTTTAAGATCTCAAAACTCAGGACTTCTGGTAGTACCCAGAATAGCAAAGTCAAGTAAAGGGGGTCGAGCCTGACCACTGTCTGAAAGATTTGACACATTACATTGCACTGGAAAGAATCACCTACAGCATGAAGGGCAAATTAAAGGAGTACTATAAAATTTGAGATCTGTTCATACAATTTTTGGAACAAAACCATACAATGGCACAAGCAAATACCTCTTACGCTACTGGTTAACTGAATGATATGTGTATATGTGTATTTTTGTATGTGGAATACGTTATATGTTGCCTCAGCCCATGTATAACAATACATTTACCTGTTTAACTGAATCTGGATGCTTTAGTGGAGGGAGGGGGAAGAGTTAAAAAGTTTAAAAAAAAAGTGTATTTTCACGTCAATTTCAAGTGTTTTTTTTTTCTACAATAAAAAAAGGCGTCGAGCCTTCTCATTTATGGCTCCTAAACTCTGGGATAGCCTTCCTGATAATGTCCGAGGCTCAAACACACTCTCACAGTTCAAAACTAGATTAAAGACCTATCTTTTTAGTAAAGCATACACACAATGCAGCACTTAGCGGTATGATGCATGAATGTGCTCCACACCTCTCGTTTATATCACTATGAACAGCAGCTACGCTAATTATTCTCTCTATCCTCTATTTCCACCTATGGATGCTCATCCCGAGGCCCCCAGAGACTATGCAGCGCCACGGATGCGATCCAAGACCTGCGAAGAGATGATCCCAAGGTTTCCATAATCCTGGACCAGGCCGTATCCTGAGCAGCTGCTGTGGTCATGGAGGAGTAGGGAGCATGCATCTGATTCCTGTGAGACTTCAGGGACAGACGAGTCTTCGCTGACGTCCAGCGTTCTCCAGCCTCCGGCGCCTAGACTGCAGCTCTACATAGGACGTTTGGCCATAGGAGAAATGGTCGTGCCCAACTGAGCCTGGTTTCTCTCCAGGTTATAGATGTATGATAGTTTTAATATTGAATTGTTTGAACTACTAATGGCATTTCATTAATTCTCCTTCAGCTTAGTCCCTTTATTAATCTGGGGTCACCACAGTGGAATGAACCGCCAACTTATCCAACATATGTTTTACACAGCGGATGCCCTTCCAGCTGCAACCCAGTACTGGGAAACACCCCCACACACACACACTCATACACTACGGCCAATTTAGTTAATCAGCTCCCCTATAGCGCATGTGTCTGGACTGTAGGGAAAACCGGAGCACCCGCTGGAAACCCATTCATTCATTCATTCATTTTCTTTTCGGCTTAGTCCCTTTATTAATCCGGGGTCGCCACAGCGGAATGAACCGCCAACTTATCCGGCATTTGTTTTACGCAGCGGATGCCCTTCCAGCCACAACCCATCTCTGGGAAACACATCCATACATTCTCATTCACACACATACACTATGGACAATTTAGCCTACCCAATTCACCTGTACCGCATGTCTTTGGACTGTGGGGGAAACCGGAGCACCCGGAGGAAACCCACGCAACCACGGGGAGAACATGCAAACTCCACACAGAAATGCCAACTGGCCCAACCGGGACCTGCCCCAACCGGGGATCGAACCAGCGGCCTTCTTGCTGTGAGGCGAACGTGCTACTCACGCGCCACCGTGGCGCCCCGCTGGAAACCCACACCAGGAAAACATTTCAAGAGTGTCCTGGATTTATTGTTATTAATGATGTATTAATGTAATCTAATGCTGATATTGTTATGCCCTCGCTGCTCTGACTGACATGTGCACATTATTCTGTCAGAGGTTGTGTGTGTGTGTTGAGCTCTGATGGACTGGAAGTAAATGTGTGTAATGATGAGCAGATCAGCAGGATACGCTGTAATTAACATCACCACATGATCACCTGTGCATTAACAACCCTTCACTTAACAATTGGACACTATTTCAGAAACAACAATATTTTTATTTAACTTTTTTTGTTTATTTTTTTAGTTGCTCTTTTTAATTATATATATTTTTTAGTTTTTTTTTATTAGATTATTTTAGTAAGTATTATATCTTAAAATGATTTCATTTAAAATATGTATTATTATTATTAAATAATACTTTTGGTTGTGGTTTCATTTTACTTTAAAAAAAACATTTTCCTTTTTAATTTTTTTATACAATTTTAGTGAGTCATGATTACTTTAATACTTTTTATCTTCACACTTCAGGAATCACACACTACTGCTGATGTTATATTTCAGCTTGACTTTAATAAGGTGCAGGTATTAATGCCACAGTTTACAAACAAATATGAAAACACCATAGAAAATCTGCATACACCGTTAACCGCATATTAAACGTTTTAAATCTCGTTCTACATTTCACAAAACTACAAATCTAAAACTACAAATCTAAAAGTGCTTATTAATGCACATGAATGAGTTTTTTTACATTCATGTCGGTTTGAAGTTTATTTGCTCATAATTTTGTTTTTATAAAGCCTGTCAATAAAATAAATACTACAGAAAATCTACAAGAAATAGACCAACTTAAAGGAAAAAAGAGGACAAAAACCTAAAACTAAACATTACTAGAAGATTAATTCCAGACTAATATATATATATATATATACACACATATATACACACTCACCGGCCACTTTATATGGTACACCTTACTAGTATTGTGTCGGACCCCTTTTGCCTTCAGAAACACCTTAATCCTTCGTGTTGTAGATTCAACAAGCTACTGGAAATATTCCTCAGAGATTTTGCTCCATATTGTCATGATAGCATCACGCAGTTGCTGCAGATTTGTCAGCTGCACATCCATGATGCCAATCTCCCGTTCCACCACATCACAAAGCTGCTCTATTGGGTTGAGCTCTGGTGACTGTGGAGGCCATTTGAGTACAGTGAACTCATTGTCGTGTTCAAGAAACCAGTCTGAGATGATTCACGCTTTATGACATGGAGCGTTATCCTGCTGGAAGTAGCCATCAGAAGATGGAGACACTGTGGTCATAAAGGGATGGACATGGTCTGACACAAGGCAGGATGATCCATGCTTTCATGTTTTTGACACCAAATTCTGCCCCGAGCATCCGAATGTGGAGCAGAAATGGAGCCT
>CAIGQQ010031697.1:7283351-7293967 GCA_903798035.1 Danio albolineatus
TGGGACGGTCCTCAAATGGTTTGGATCGTACCTTGAAGGGAGAGGTTACTATGTCAGTATAGGTGACCATAGGTCGAGGTGGACACCCATGACATGTGGAGTCCCACAAGGCTCAATTCTGGCACCTCTCCTGTTCAACCTTTATATGCTCCCTCTGAGCCAAATAATGAGAAAGAACCAAATCTCCTACCACAGCTATGCTGATGACACTCAGATCTACATAGCCTTACTGCCTAATGACTACAGCCCCATTGACACCCTCTGCCAATGCAGTGATGACATCAACAGCTGGATGTGCCAAAACTTCCTTCAGTTAAACAACGAGAAAACTGAAGTCATTACATTTGGGAACAGAGATGAGGTTCTCAAGGTGAATGCGTACCTCGGCTCTAAGGGTCATACAACAAAAAATAAGGTCAAGAATCTTGGTGTGACTCTGGAGTCAGATCTGAGTTTCAGTAGTCATGTCAAAGCAGTCAATAAATCAGCATACTATCATCTCAAACACACTGCAGGAATCAGATGCTTTGTTTCCAGTGAAGAAATGTTAAGATGTTGATTATGAGGGAAATGTCTGGGGTTGAATATGCTGACGGTGCTCAGAAAGAGACTTTGGACATGCAGTTTGTCAAGAGACTCGATTTAATAGGGTTAAAATACAACCAAGCTTCACTGAGACGTCCTTCACGAGACCGAAAGTTACTGACGTAGTTTATGAGTGCACTGAAGCTTTAAATGTTCATGATACAGCAAATGTTCACTGTCTACAGCAATATTCAAAGACGCCATGATGATTCTTACTGCTGTTTACTGTATGTTCCTTCAGCTTAATCCCTTATTTATCAGGGGTCGCCACAGCGGAATGAACCACCAACTATTCCAGAATATGTTTTACACAGCGGATGCCCTTCCAGCTGCAATGCAGTACTGGGAAACACCCATACATACTCATAAACGACAGGCCAATTTAGTTAATCGATGAATTTCCCTATAGCGCATGTGTTTGGACTGTGGGGAAACCCACACCAACACGGGGAGAACATGCAAACTCCACACAGAAACGTCAACTGACCCAGCCGAGGCTCGAACAAGCAACCTTCTTGCTGTGAGGCCACAGTACTAACCACTGAGCCACCGTGCCGCCACATTTCTACATTATATACACAGATAATAACAACTCTTTCCAGCCCCTATTAGAAGAAACATATACTTCTGTACACGATGTAAGCAGACTCAAAGCTGCTACCTGACGTCTGTTTATGAGTCTCTACATGAGACGTGATAATTATCTGAACAAACACACACACATTAAAACACTCCACAACACACTCAGCATCTTCAGTACAGAAGAGTAAACCATCATTGAGAGACTGAATAAAGCGTCAGCGAGTCTCTGCACGTCTCCCACTGGAGAAGCAGATGTTTCGACACCAACACATCAGCAAAGACTAGAAAACCATGTCAGAGCAGGAGCAGAGATAATTACAGCATTCATACACATCCAAACACACACTCTCAGCAGAGCGCATCACTTTTTTCTGTTGCCATTAATACACTTATTTCACGCGGGCGCCATTTTAAAACGCTACAGCGAGGCTGTGGTGGGAAGAAACCCTGAAGTATAGGATCAGCGCTGTAAACATTGCAACAACATGCTGTGTACTACAAACCTCCAGCTGCTGCTGCGATTTCACAATGCAGAAATGGTGTAAACATCACTTTAATATCATCAGTTCAGTTTAATTTAAACAATTAAAAGCATATTAGGCATCAAACAACGTCATTTTAAGAGTAATACGCTGAAGTGTCCTCCTAGACTTCAGTTCATGGCAGAAACACCGTGGGGGCTTCCCTGCTTCAGTCTATGTAACCCGGTGAGTGATTAAACACTGCAGTCCCCTGTAGCACACCCCTGTGTTGTCTGTAATAGTGCTGTCCCGGTACTGAAGTTTAAAAAACCTCCATTTCCTGCTAACATTTAAGCTGCTAAACGTGTTCATAATCAGCTGATTTACCACAGTGTTCACCAGTGCTCAACAGAAATGACTTATTGACAGTGAAGGTCATCATTTAACCGTTCTTCACAGATTGCAAACACAGATAGACGGACACTGGAGCGTTTTAATGCCGTGAAGATCAGTCGACTCATCAAGCGGATCGCTCGTCTGTGTTTGCACTCGGTAAACATCAGCAAAGTGCCGCAAGTGTGGTGAACTGATGACTGTCACGACCAATCACAGTCATTTCTGTTGAGAACGTGATCACATCGGCACGCCATCAACAGTGCCTTAAATGTTAACGAGAAATGGAGGTTTTTACATTTCAGAGCCGAAATTTAGTATGGTGACGAGTCTAATATAGTGAAAGAAGCAGTTCATTAACTTGAATTTGATAAACGGCATCTAAAACGTGTGTTTGTGAAAGAAAACTTTAACCAACTAGCGCCATTTCCCTTAACTTAGCTGAAAATGAGGTCTGATATCCTTTTTTATTATCACCTGGAAGTATCGTTTGAGTCACACAGGAATGTTGTGTACCTGCTGTGTATCTTCTCAGCGAAGAGAAAATGACACATATTTATACTTTCACCGCCGTCCGACTGACCTGAAGGTCCGTTCTGAATAAATAGTGAAAATAAAAAGGGATATCAGATCTCATTTTCAGCTAAGTTAAGGGAAACGGCACTAGTTGGCTAACGTTTTCTTTGCCAAACACACGGTTTAGATGCCGTTTGTCAAACTCAAGTTAATTAGACTCGTCACCATACAAAATTTCGGTACTGAAATGTAAATAAATGTCCATTTAAGGCACGGTTGATGGCGTTCTTAAACACCGCTGATTTGCCATTGTGTTCACCAGTGCTCTACAGAAACGACTGTGATTGGCTGTGACGGTCATCAGTTCACCGCACTTTACTGATGTTTACCGAGTGCAAACACAGACGAGCGATCGGCTGATGAACCACTGATCTTCGCGGCTTTAAAACACTCCAGTGTCTGTGTATCTGTGTTTACAATCTGTGAAGAGCGGTTAAAAGATGACCTTCACTGTCAATCAGTCATTACTGTTGAGCACTGGTGAACACTATGGCAAATCAGCTGATTATGAACGCGCTCAGCAGCTTAAATGTTATCGGGAAATGGTCATTTTTAAAACTTCAGTACCGAAGTTCAGTAAAATGAATTGTGTCTCTACTCACCGTTGTATGTGACGCGAGGTTTGGTCAAACACATGACCAGATGAAGGTCCATCTCATCTGAAGAGATAAACTTGGAGCAAACCGGGCACTTGAAACCTGTGGAGCAAAACAGAGATATAATGTGAGCTCCTTCGAGAACAATCAGGGGCTGCAAATACACATGTTTACGTCCCCGTTTACACTGCTAGTTAAATGTGACCCAATTCTGATGTTCTGCTCATATGTGACGCAGATCAGATCTGTTCTGTGACCGTGTGAAGATGAAATAAACTCCTGCATTGGGATACTTAGAGATGAGTTTCAGGCCTCCTTTATATGTGGAGATAAATCAGATATAAATGGGAGATGTGACGATGCGACTGTCATGTAAACAGGCAGATGGGGTTTATTGAGGCGTTCTGTTCTGTATGTCATTAAACTTGTGACAAGGCGTAGGGCTAAAGGGAAGGGCTAGATACCCCTTGAAAAGGAGATTTTTCAGGACCACACTCGAAACCAAGGGGTACCAAAATTTCCCAGAATACACCAGCTACAACAGCAGCATGGCTGCACACGGAAGTCAGGAGATGCACAAATTGGTATTTTTGCATTATTACAAAGTTTTACAACAAACAAGCATGTTTAATACTTTCATATCCGCGCTCGTGTTTTATCATCATGCTTCAAAAGAACACACGCTAAATTTTGCTATCTAAAATCTATAGCAGGGATGTCAAAGTCAAATATCACAGAGGGCCAAAAAAACAAATTTGCTACAAGCCGAGGGCTGGACTGGTTCAATGTTTCATTCATTCATTCATTGTCTTTTCAGCTTAGTCCCTTTATTAATCCAGGGTCGCAACAACGGAATGAACCGCCAACTTATCCAGCATTTGTTTTACGCAGCGGACGCCCCTCCAGCTGCAACCCGTCTCTGGGAAACATCCATACATGTTAATTCGCACTCATACACTACGGACAATTTAGCCTACCCAATTCACCTGTACTACATGTGTTTGGACTGTGGGGGAAACCGGAGCACCCGGAGGAAACCCACACCAACACGGGGAGAACATGCAGACTCCACACAGAAACACCAATGGACCCAGCCGAGGCTCGAACCAGCGACCTTCTTGCTGTGAGGCGAACGTGCTACTCACTACGCCACCGTGGCTGGTTCAATGTTAATTAAAACATATTGAAATGATTGCATATAACCTATTGAATCAAGACCTAACACAGTGCATATTATTTAATGATTAAATGAATAAAGCAATATTTTCTTATGGCTCCGTCAGTAATTTCAAGTTAAAACTTTTTTCAACAGGACAAAAACGAACTTCCTTCACAGAAAAATCAAGTCCTGTACATTAAATGAATGAAGCAATATTTTCTTATTGCTCTGTCAATGTTTTCAAGAGATAACATTTTAAACAGGCAAATAGCAAAAAAGTAAATGTCCTTCAAAAACAAAATATGTTCCTTAATATCAAGATAAATGCATAAATGAAATTGCATGCATTATAAAGGGAAATGCACTATTGTGCTGCTCTATGATCCTACCAATCACTGCTTTCAAATAATAAAAGGAAAAAATAAATAAATCAAATGGCGCCACGGTGGCGTAGTGAGTAGCACATTCGCCTCACAGCAAGTAGGTCGCTGGTTCGAGCCTCGGCTGGGTCAGTTGGCATGTCTGTGTGAAGTCTGCATGTTCTCCCCGTGGTTGCGTGGGTTTCCTCCGGGTGCTCCGGTTTCCCCCACAGTCCAAAGATGTGGTACAGGTGAATTGGGTAAGCTAAATTGTACATAGTGTGTGAGTGCTAATGAGTGTGTATGGATGTTTCCCAGAGATGGGTTGCAGCTGGAAGGGCATCCACTGTGTAAAACAAATGCTGGATAAGTTGGCGGTTCATTCCGCTGTGGCGACCCCGGATCAGTTGTATTCTTTCTCATGGCTCTTATCACTGCCGCGACGACTTAAGGCCTCGTTTTAATTCCTCCACCTTCTGTATCCTTTGTTCCGTGTCCATATTCTTGTGTTTGTCTTTATGTTTCTGAGACGTTTCATGGTGCCTTCTTAGATTATATTCTTTCATTACAGCCAAACTTTACAGCCAAAGACACACAGGTTTGCCTTTTACCTCCGTGAACATGTACTCTGCCTCCCACCTGGCTTGAAACGCCCTGTTCTCAGCGTCCACTTTCTGTTTAGATATTTTTGGGGAGGGGGGGGTAGCTGAAAATTGACATCTGCTCTGATTTCTGATGAATAATGAAGCAGACGCCCGCTTGCTGCGCTGTAGTGCAGGGGTCACCAAACTTGTTCCTGGAGGTCCGGTGTCCTGCAGAGTTCAGCTCCAACCCTAATCAAACACACCTGAACAAGCTAATCAAGCTCTCACTAGGTATACTTAAAACATCCAGACAGGTGTTTTGAGACAAGCTGGAGATAAACCCTGCAGGACACCGGACCTCCAGGACCGAGATTGGTGACCCCTGCTGTAGTGAGTTCGTGGGCTACCGTTGCATTGTGGGGAATGTAGTGTTGGTGCCTGCAAAACACCAGCAGGTGGCTGCGGCCTGTGAGCCGGTTTCAATAGTAATTAAATATCATCCCGGGGGCCATAGATAATTCATTCGCGGACCGGACTTTGACATATGTGATCTATAGTAATAACTCCTGTTTTATCATATTGCTTAAAAAACACACACTAAATAACATGAATGTTTTTAAAATATTGTACTGTATATCAAACATTGCATTATTTAGCATGCTATCACATCACATTTTTCTTGAACGTGTCTCAGCGCTGTCCTGAAATGAACACTAGTGGAGGATTAGTGTGAACACAGCAGCTGAAGTGCTCTGATTTCTCTGAATAATAGAGTAGAAGCAGTCAACATTGTTCACCTGTGCAGGTACACAGAACCAGCTTTACACAGCAGACAAAAGCAGAGCAGAAACTGGACTCCTCATCATCTGCTCTCGTTACAGCAGTGTTAATGCGGACCACTGACTGTTATTTACTGACAACTATTACTGTAGCAGGACCCCAGAGAGACCGAAATCAGACATGCAGCAATACATAGACAGAGGAGCAAGTAAACTAGGGCTGCATGACTATCAGAAAAATCTGAATTATGAACATGCTTGTATTGACCATTATTAATTATGCAATGAGTTGTATATATGCACGTTATCATATGTGAGCATCAAACTAAATCTTGAGAGCAATAGCACACTGAAGGCCATCCATCAGTGTAATGATTTATTCTGAATGAAACATAAGAGGCTTAACACAGACCTGATGGATGTGTGTTTGCTGGACAATCCCTCAACAGCCACATTCAGACGGGTAAACCCACAGAGAACGGGCAATATATTACAGCATATAACCTATTTACTTACTTACATACACACATACATGCATACACACATACATATTTATATATTCATATACATACATACATATAGGCATACATACATACACACACATACACACACACACACACACATATAAATATATATATATATATATTGCTGTACGTTTCAACTGACAGATCCACTAGACACAAAGCAAAGCTGAAATACTGCTATAATGGCCAAGATGGCGGCGCGTGAACAACGCGAGGCCCAGCGTCTCTCCAGTTTTTGCAATTTTGCAGTATTTTTCCTGCTAATTTCGGGTCTGTTCGTGCAGAACAGTTGTGCCTTTACATCGTACACCCGACAGGAGATTTTGGATATTGGTTTGTGCATTCCGGACAGTTTTATCAGCAATCTTCGACTCATTCCAGCGATCGCTAGATCAACCGAGTCTCAGCGCTCTCCCCGGCCGGGCGGAAGTGCTCGAAGACGGCGATGCGAGCGTAAACAAAGGAGGGGAAAGCGTGGAGGGCTAAGAGCTAAGCTAAAGCTAACGCCACACCGGCTCTCTTTACCCAGCATTTTCCTCGCAAATGTACGGTCTCTGGTGAACAAAATGGATGAGATTCGACTACGCATCACCCACAGCAAAAGATTATGGAACTGTAATGTCATGATTTTCACAGAAACATGGCTAAACGGCGGGATACCAGACAACGCTGTATCGCTAACTGAGCACCACACATTCCGAGCGGACAGAACAGCGGATGACTCCGGTAAGACCAGAGGCGGAGGATTATGCATTTATGTTAACAAATCTTGGTGCACAAACTCTGTCATCGTTGGGAGACATTGCTCTGTTAACCTGGAATTTCTAATGGTTAAATGCAGACCGTTTTATCTGCCGCGGGAGTTCACCTCCACCATTATAACTGCTGCTTATATTCCTCCCGATGCTAATGCTACGTTTGCAATGAACGAACTCCATGCGGCCATCAGCAAACAACAGACTGCTCACCCGGAGGCTGCCTTTATTGTTGCGGGGGATTTTAATCACTCAAACTTAAAGACAGTGCTCCCCAAATTCCATAAAAACATTTTGTGTCACACCAGGGGAAACAAAACTTTGGACCAGGTGTACACAAACATGGCTGACGCCTACACGGCGACCCCCCTCCCCCACTTGGGTCAATCAGATCACCTTTCGTTGTTCCTCACCCCCAAGTACTCACCCCTCATCAACCGTGTGAAGCCATCAGTGAGGACCATCAAAGTGTGGCCAGCGGGGGTAGACTCAACGCTCCAGGACAGGTTTCAACACACAGACTGGAGTATGTTTGCATCCCAGGCCACCCGCGGCTCTCACACAGACATTGACAGTTACACTTCCTCTGTTCTGGAACACATCAACTCTACCATAGACAGTGTTACTACCCAGAAACAGATCACCACATACCCAAATCAAAAGCCATGGATGAACAAGGAGGTGCGCCTCCTGCTGAAGGCACGCAACACTGCCTTCAGATCAGGTGATGCACAGGCCTACAGCACTTCTAGGGCTAATCTGAAGAGGGGCATCAAAAAGGCCAAGCACTGCTACAAGCTGAAGCTAGAGGAGCACTTTTCCAACTCTGATCCTCGGCGCATGTGGCAGGGCATCCAGGCCATCAGCGACTACAAACCCAGCCATTCCACACCCACAGCCACAGATGTCTCCTTCCTGAACGAGCTAAATGACTTTTATGCCCGCTTTGAAAGAGACAATAAAGAACCCTACACCAAGATCACTTCCTCAATCGACCACTCACCCATCACACTCACCTCCTCAGAAGTCTGCACCGCACTGAGTCGGATCAATGTGCGTAAGGCTGCTGGACCAGACGGTATTCCTGGGCGCGTCCTCAAAGCATGTGCAGAACAGCTCGCTGGGGTATTCACAGACATTTTCAACCTGTCCCTTAACCTAGCAGCTGTACCTACATGCTTTAAAACCACCTCCATCGTGCCAGTGCCGAAACACTCTAGCCCAACATGCCTGAATGACTACCGCCCTGTAGCACTCACACCCATCATCATGAAGTGCTTTGAGCGGCTGGTCCTGACACATCTGAAAGACTCTCTACCACCCACACTGGACCCACATCAGTTTGCCTACCGTGGCAACAGGAGCACAGAAGATGCAGTCTCCATAGCACTGCACTCTGTACTCACACACCTGGACAATACAAACACTTATGCACGAATGCTGTTTGTTGACTTCAGCTCAGCATTCAACACTGTCAGACCCTCTAAGCTGCTGATCAAACTTAGAGAGCTGGATATCAACACGTCTCTCTGCAACTGGGTTATGGACTTTCTGACTAACAGACCTCAGAATGTTAGATCAGGCCACATCTGCTCCACCACCATCACACTCAACACTGGTGTACCTCAGGGCTGTGTGCTGAGCCCCTTCCTCTACTCCCTTTTTACCATCGACTGTAGGCCCATGAACAGCTCCAACACCATCATCAAATTTGCAGATGACACCACAGTGATTGGTTTAATCAGCAACAATGATGAGACTGCCTACAGGGAGGAGATACAGCATCTGGCCACTTGGTGCACCAACAATAATCTGCTCCTTAACACCACCAAGACCAAGGAGCTCATTGTGGACTTCAGGAAGGGACGAACAGGCTCACATGATCCCATCAACATCAATGGGATGGCCGTCGAGTCTGTCTCATCCTTCAAGTTCCTGGGGACCCACATCTCAAGGGACCTCTCCTGGACCACCAACACCTCCAGTCTGGTCAAGAAGGCTCACCAGCGCCTATTTTTCTTAAGGCAACTTAAGAAGAACCAGCTGTCATCAGCCGTCCTGGTGAACTTCTACCGCTGCACAATAGAGAGCATCCTGACCAACTGTGTTACAGTCTGGTATGGAAACTGCTCTGTTGCTGAGCGCAAGGCCCTGCAGCGGGTGGTGAAAACTGCCCAACGCATCACAGGGACTCCACTTCCTGCTATAAAAGACATCCAGGAAAAACACAGTCTGCGCCGAGCTCGCAGTATTCTTAAGGACTCCTCTCACCCTGCTCACAGACTGTTTTCTCTCCTGCCTTCCGGCAGGCGCTTCAGGCTTCCTCGGACTAAAACCAGCAGACTGAGGAACAGCTTTTTCCCCAGCGCTGTCTCCCTTTTGAACTCTGCCACCCACTGACTCTTCTGACCCCCACACTCACCCCCCACTCTCCTCATAACTTATACTCCTCACAGTTACTGCACTACTGAACATTTGCACATTTATAAATTGCACATATTCATTGCACTGATTCACTTATCATTGCACTGATTCATTCACTTATCTGAACTGTACGCACCCACTGTACATAGACATCTGTAATTATGTTTATCTGCACACCTTTGATTATTAATAAGCAACCTACACTGCACTGATTCATTTATGTGAACTGTACATACTCACTGTACATATACATTTGTAATTATGTTTATCTGCACATTTTTGATTAATAAGCAACCTGCATTGCACTGATTCATTTATTTGAACTGTACATACCCACTGTACATGTACATTTGTAATTATGTACACACCCACTGTACACATACATTTGTAATTGTTTATCTATCTGCACTCTTATTATTAATATCAACCTGTACGTACAATCATTTATTGTAAATCTGGGCTCATAACCAAGTCAACCTGTATATAATGTTCATAGTACATCCATCTGTAAATATCACCATAGTTTTTCTATAACTGCACCTTATAATTTATACCTGTATTCTGCACTTGCTGCTATTGCACTTCTGGTTAGACCTAAACTGCATTTCGTTGCTTTGTACTTGTACATGTGTAATGACAATAAAGTTGAATCTAATCTAATCTAATCTAATCTAATTATTTAAGTGTACATTATTGAACGTTTCAGATAGTAAATCCACTAGAGGGCGCTGTCTACAATTTTGTGAATCCGAATTATGCCACTTAGGGTACTTTTGTTATATGTTTCAGATGGCAAATCCACTAGAGGGCGCTGTCTACAACTTTGTGAATACGAATTA
>CAIGQQ010031706.1:14135-37063 GCA_903798035.1 Danio albolineatus
ATGTTTTTGTCTTCAGCGGATCCGGTGTCGGTCCGACAAACTCCTCATCGGAACCACGTGCACAAGCAATCGGAGAAGACCACTCGGGTGAGGACGGTGCTGAACGAAAAGCAGCTCCACACTTTACGAACGTGCTACAACGCAAACCCGCGGCCAGATGCGCTCATGAAGGAGCAGCTGGTGGAGATGACAGGCCTGAGCCCGCGGGTCATTCGAGTCTGGTTCCAAAACAAGCGCTGCAAGGATAAGAAGAGATCCATACTAATGAAACAGTTACAGCAGCAGCATGGCGATAAGACGGTGAGTGTCCCGCTAATGCACTTTCGATGTGAGAAATTCACCAAGTGCCAAAAAAAACAGACTTTGAGTAGTGCGGGTCTGAGTGATCCCTGACATTTGATATCAACCGAGATGATTTGAAACGAGACTGCAGAGTTGGCTAGAAGCAGTCCACTTAGTATTCAGTGCTCAGTTTCATGATACAAACAATTGTAGCAAAACTGTTTTATGACGTAGGCTATTGTCTGTCGTGAAAATGACATTGTAAAAGACAGATGTGTGGTTTCTTTTGGTTCAGAATCTGCAGGGTATGACGGGCACTGCACTGGTTGCAGGCAGCCCAATAAGACACAGCTCTTCAGTGCCAGGACACCCGGTGGATGTGCAGGCTTACCAACCACCATGGAAAGCGCTCAGCGAATTTGCACTTCAGAGTGACTTAGATCAACCTGCCTTTCAACAGCTGGTGAGAAAGCAAAACAAATTGGTTAATTTAAAATACCTGTAATAATAATAATAATAATAATAGTATGGATAATAATAATAATAATAATAATAATAATAATGACAATAATAATATTGACAATAATAACAATATAATATTGTTAATATAATTGATTGACAATTAGCCTTTTATTATAAACATTATTATAAGGCTAGGCTATTATTATTATTATTGTTATTATTGTTATTATTTATGAGTGATTATAATCATTTGTTAATAATGATTACACATAATTATTCTTAAATAATGATGATTATATAATTACAATAACTAATATTGCCTTTTATTATTGACTATTATTATTGTCACTAATGTTATTATTTATGAATAATTATATGTTAATAATTATAATAATAATAATAATAATAATAATAATAATAAAATAAAAATATGATTAATATTATCACTATTATTATAATATAGTTTATGTATTGTTAAATTTGTCTTTTCAATTTCAGGTCTCTTTCTCGGAATCAGGTTCTTTGGGAAACTCATCGGGCAGCGACGTGACCTCTCTTTCTTCACAGTTACCGGACACACCGAACAGTATGGTACCAAGCCCGGTGGAGACGTGAGAGTTACTGCTCGTCTGTCCCCTGGTAAATCCCGAGAGCGGCTCTTATCACGGACGCGGGAAATTCCGTCCGCATCACCGGACAGCGCTTTATGAAACAACCTGCACTATAGGAACAGAGGATCGCGTTCTTCCTAAAATATACGTCACCAAATCCGCGCTGGGCCCGGGAGTCAAATGATGGAAAGTGAGGCTTACACTAAATGCGGGACCATGTTCACTCGAAATGGATATTCGTTATTCGTTATGATTGTATCTGTGGTTTTTGGACTTTCTTTTTTTCTGGAAAAATATCTTTTCAAAAGACTCGATTTCAGAAGATGGGATTTTTTGTTGTGAAATTTAATGGCAGATAATTGTCTTTGAACAAAGTTAAGTTATTGTTATTTATTGTCACATGAATTCGCAAAAAAATAAACAAATCAGCACAGTCAGTTTTTTATATTGTTATATATTAAATGCGTTTAATTTGTAGGCCTACAGAGATATTATAAATAGCCTTTGCATTATAATGATAACAATAGACATATAGCAATAATAATAATAATAATAATAATAATAATAATAATAATAATAATAGTGCAATCATAAAAGAAAATCGACTGTTATTTTATTTTACAATTAGGCTATTACATTTGTAAATGACACCTCTGTAAAGGAAAACCTAATTTCTTATTTTGTTTTCATAAAACATATGGCTTCGCGCATTTGTTTTAGGCTAATCAAGCAATTATACAAGTGTGATTAATAAAATAGCTAGGTTATTTTGCACGACTGGAAAAACCCTGAAGCAAAACTTTTCAATCTTAAAATCAATCCAGATTTATTTGAATCTGATTTAGCGATAGAAGTAGCCAATAATCTTTTTATTTTGTGGTCTGATATTTAAAACGATCAAGGCTCTTTTCAATGGTTATTTTACGCATCCTGTCAAATGAGGATCGCTTGAGCTTTGCATGCTGTGCCATCAAACCAACAAACAACACATTGAAAATCGCAGACGCGGAACGTTATTTGAAAAATTCTTCATGCCTTGAACTCAAAACGGCTTAAAATTTTCATTCATACAGGAAATTGCTTATTGCTTAGGCCTATTAAATCAACTAGCCTAATTTCGTTATCCGTTAAAAATCTATTAACAAGACGTTCACAAGTGCAATCCACGTGAATAAAAAACTATTTCAAGTGAAACTAAAAATATGCTGTAATTAATTCACTAAACTTCAGAGCTTATAGTAGACCTTTAGCAGATTTTTTCAATAAAATAAATAAGAGATTAATGAAACAAAAAGTGTCTCTAAGAACATTGACAGAAATTGTGTAAGTTTGACACAGGCCTACAATTTTATCGACACTTTCTTGTAGATTAAATCTTTCTTAATAGATTAAATATTGCAAGAAAATCCAAAAGACAGCAAAGCAAAAAGCTACTAACAACCACGCTTATATTTAACCCTGTTATTTTTTTAGGCTATATATAAACAAATCTCCCTAACACTTGTTTTAGTGGCATAATCAATCGGCCAAAGATAGGAAGGAAGGAAATGGAAGGAATGCATTCAAAGATGAACCTTCAGGATTTAGAGATGCTTTGAATACGCTGTGAGCTCGCTGAACATTTAAAAGTCACGCGCAGCTCCATTCACAAGATCTGAGGCAGAAATAAGCAGCTGCAAAGGGACTCAAACTGTGTTGCCAGTTTCATAGATTCGGTTTACTCACAGAAATACTTTTCTGACATTTCTTTTAATAACACTGAGAGCGTATGTTAATGTTCACACAGACCTCAGCAACATTTTTAACCTATTTCTTGTGATAGAACTATAAATCAAGGAAACACACCCATCTGAAGACATACTAAAAAAAATCATGAATTCCCATTAGGAGAATAAACACACAGACACACAGAGACACACACACAGAGACACACACACACACCATTAAAGGCATGGAGGGAGGTCAAAGCCACCCACTCTACAATAACAGACTATAAAACAGAGTTCAGCTTGGCTTCAGCATTCACTCTAGACTTCAGTCTTCAAGACACACACAAGCATCTGGCACGTGAGGAAAACAGACGCCTAAGAATTGGACCATGCAGAATAATATAACGCCACTGCATTAATCCATGAAGCAGAAATATAGCAAAACTTTGTAAGTGTATGTAGGGATGAGACAGTGCTGGGACTTTGGTTTCACACAGGTACGGGCGCAGAGCTCAGGGTAAATTGAAGTAGATGGTGGGGGTGAAGCGATGTGACTATGTGTCCATAAATAACCAGGATTTATTAGATCTTAAAAACACTTTTAACAATACCGACTCTAATGCATTCTATGTTTGATAATGCACTCAGGGCCTTAAGAGCGGGATAAACAGACCTATAACTCATGTTTTTTTATCATTCCAGCATGGGGAGAACACAGACAGCGTTCTACAGCAGCGTTCAAAGGGTCATCGCAATATTGCTTTCAAATTAATGGCTACCGGCACTGAAAACAAACTGTCCTCAATCTGAAGCCTTCTCTCAAATTTGACTGACAATAGTTCAACATTTTATGCAAATATTTGGAATCGATGGAGTAATCTGTCAAGATCTATAATCTAAAAACAGACAAATATTTCCATGAAAACAAATTATGTTATAATTTGTTTGTTATAATATGTTATATAGTCAAACAGGATTCGCATCATGAACAAAGGGATTGCTCCAAAACATGAAGCTATTCAAACTAATTCCAACAATTTTATTTTCAGGTTCAGTTCCAGTAAACAGCTAAGTTAGCCATGCTATAATTAAAAGGCTAATTAAATTGATATTTCAACATTTATTTTCAGCATTGTGATCAACTTAAGAGAAGCTCTATTGTCAAGCATAAAAGCATTAACAAAAATGTATCATTTAACAAAAAAATTAGCACACAAAAAAAAACATTTCAAAATCTTATCTAGTAAGACTGTTGCAACATCAGATTTTTCACTACAACAAAAACCCCCAAAGTGTCTAATTCTCTGCTGTTCTTGCCAATGAATTACACTGCTGTATACAAAGGGACAACTACAGTACACTTAGAGGAAATCCCCCCCATTGTGTAAAGCGCTTTGAGTGTCTAGAAAAGTGCTATATAAATGTAAGGAATTATTATTATTAATACTTAAAATAGTCTAAATAATAACAAACGATAAAAACGCTGTTGACTAATTTATAAATATTTTCCTCAAAGAATCAAACTATTGCATTAAACAAGAACAATTACAGTTAACAGAGGAGACCAAAACAGTTTAGCATTGCAGAGCCTTAAAGTATTATTTTTAAAGATAACATATATTTTCTAAACTCACATAATAGAAATTGAGTGTTTAACATCATATTTTCCTTCTGTGAGCTGATGTGCCTTCTTATCACAAACAAGTCAAAAATTCTATTAATCTGTGTCGATTAGCACTATACATTACAATATTCATTATCTCTATTCCTGTTTGAAGGACACATAAACAGTGTTGATTTTTTTTGTTATCAGGCAAAACATTTATATCGGCATTGGATTTAGCCAATATCGTGCTCCATAATGTCATTGGATTTAGCCAATATCGTGCCCCATAATGTCATTGGATTTAGCCAATATCGTGCCCCATAATGTCATTGGATTTAGCCAATATCGTGTTCCATAATGTCATTGGATTTAGTCAATATAGTGCTTCATAATGTCATATATGCTGGATATTTAAAGTACCCGTAAATTAATAATAAAGTTTTTTTTTGTTTTTGTTCGCCTTATCAATATCTAAGCAAGTGTGCTTCGAAACAGTGTCAAAATTTGCATTTAGAAGATATAAATATCTAAAACTTGCAGTTTGTCATATACTTCAGTTTCTCTTCTGACCAATCAAATGCTATTACACTATTGCTATGTACTTGAGCTCAACCCCTCTCACTGACAGAGTGATAACAAAATTCTACTAGTCATTTATTTAAATCAGGAGGAGCGACTCCATGTCCCGCATTGTCCTTATGTTTAAGTTCAAATTACGACAAAATGCACATTAAAAAGCACTACATGGGACAGCCTTTCCGACATTAGTGGTTTGCATGGTAGCTCATAGCAAACAAAGTCAGACATGGGAGGCAGAGCAAAGAGGTTCCAGAAACCAGGTAAATCTAAACCCTAAAAAAGCAGCGTAAGGTCACAGTAGAAGTACGCTGCCACAGTGGATTTTGTCTTATAGTTTGTCTTTGAAAACACTATTGGTTGGGTTTAGGTAAAGGGAGTGGGTGGGTTAATCGATATCAAGCTGATATTCTGCATTGTCTCTCTATTTGGCTTCTCTCACTGACACGCACAAGGAGGACACTGAGATGGGCAGAAATGTGCACAGTGGCCTCTGGCGGATTTACGAGAAATAACATGTAAGAGAAAACATGCCACAGAAACTTATTTCAGATTGTCAAAAAATGTACACGGTGCCCTGTAGTGGATTTGTAAAATCAAAAACAACGTAGAACGTAGTCCAGAATAAATATTTTCCGGTTCTCAAAAATGTAGTCCTGGGCACATATGTCTAGTGAGGCTGGGTTGGTGATCACTGGGGTGGTACTTTTTTTTTTAAAGGTAAATTTTTTTGTACAGCACAACCTTTGCACCTTAAAGGTTATATATTACCAAAAAAAATGTGTGCTAATATGAACCTGTGAGGCACAAACATTTGGAAAACATACAACCAACAGATTTTGTACCTTTATTTAAGTAATTATGAATTAAGTGAAACTATGCATTTTAAGTTGATATCACAATCAACATTGTCAACGGAACAGACCTTTCCACTTTCACAACGGTCTATTTAATTCAGTACATTACACTTAAAAACTTGCGATCATCCATTTATTTTGGTTGTGGCATTATATCTCCCAAAATACTTTTTAGAGTGATGTACAGTGAAATCTTTTGCCAGAGTTTTTACCTCACACACAAAACCTAAACTTCAAGGAAATTAAATATGTCATTTCTATTTGGATTAACAATATTCCTTTCACTAATCACTCTTTAGAAGTACAGTTCATCAAACAACGTGTAACATATTTTTTTAAACAGCATAATAACGTACCGCAGTATATTATTTTACAGCTGTCACTGGGTGTTAAAAGAGCAGTGTCTGTTAGTGAATCATCTCAATCTGATGACATTTCTGGCGGTGTTTAATTCGTATATTTTTTTGGGAATGAATCAAGGGTTCTTTTCTGTGCCAAAGTATTCTCAAAGGATAATATGAGGTAGAATAAATCATAAACACGGCACGGAAATCAGGAAATTAATGTCTTTTCAGAATATTAAAAACTAACATTGATGATGTACAAGGTAATGATTCTCCTCAGGGTATTCTGAGGACTTCATAATTATAGGAATAGAATATGTTAGATTAACGTCACATCAAAGAGATAGTAAAACGTCTTCTGTGGAACACAAAAGACATTCTGAAGAACTGCTTGTGATGTAAAAAAAACAACACCGGACCTGACTGACATTCATGTAGAGGTTATAATTATAAGTGCTTTACTGACAGTAAGTAGATTAATCAAATTATTTAGCTTTTTATGACTTACAGATTACATGATAAACATTGCAGTCTGTAACAATCTGATAGGTTACTTATTTTATCTGTGAATCACTAACTAATAACAGATTTAAATAGGATTGTAACAAAGTCAAAGACATCAACTGCATTTTAATTATTGGAATTAATGGAAATACTGCAACTCACAACTTGGTTGATAAACTGTTAATAATTTACTAAATCATGCCGTAAAAAGCAAAAATTATAATTTTTTAAAATTTAAAAATAAATAAATGAAAACATTTTAACACTCAGTTTGAAAATTGTCTGTTAACTTAGTTACAATTGTCAACGTGCACTTTATATTATATTTACTTTATCTTTGTAATATTTTCTTTATCACAAAAGGTTGGGAATCGTCGCATCACAAATGCAGGGTTCCACACAATTCATTCATGTTGTCCCAACTCAAATCGATTAAGTAAACATAACAAATTTAAGTGGATTAGAGATAAAACCATTAAGCTGTTCCAAAAATAAAAAATCTCACGAATTGTGTTATTTCAGCTCATTTTAAATAAGTAGTTCGAACAAGCAGCAAAATATATATTTTTTGAGTGCATGAACAAAAAACAATAAACATAACAGCAATAATACTGGCAAGACTTTCAGGTTTTATTTTTCAAGGGCTGTGTTTAGTAATTTGCATAATATAACTGGAAATGTTTATGAAAGATTATGAGTGATAATTTGAATGATATGCAATAACATTCATTTAATCAGTTAATGAACTTTTTAAAATGAGTAATTACCAAGTAACCTGCTAAATATTCAGAATGTGATAATGTGATCCATATTGTAATCAGTTACTACTACACAAAACAATACACTTGTTTTCTCAGTGCATCTATTAGTATCAATCTTCAAATTATGGTATCATTCGGTGTATGATAGTCAATTTAAAATGATTTCAAAATTATTTGGGTTTTTTTTTTTTTTTTTTTTACATTTTTTTAATAATGCACAAGTTCTATACATCCACTTTTTCTGTCAACAGTATATGCTTTTTCTTTTGTGCACATGTACACTAATGTTGTACATAATGGAAAGTAAAAGTAAATAAACAATAAAAAATAATAAAAATAATAATTTAAATAAATAAAAATAAAGAAAGGGCGGGGGACAAAATTATTTAGATTCAATAGTTAAAACAGTGGGTCACGACACAATGAGAGAGGGGTCACTTGGTGATTTACAAAAATCAAATGCATTACATTAAACTATTACAATTACCAAATTTTATCCATAACCTACAGAAGAAAAAAATAGTAGTTAATTGTTACATTAAAAAACAACATGCAAAAAAAAAAAGAAAAAAAAGAAAAAAGTATTTTTTCCCCCACGTCCCTTTCTACAGAGCATTTGGTGCATCATCTTGTCCTGTGATGAGTGTGATCTTGATATTTTCACACACACACACACACACACACACACACACACACACACACACGCACACGCACACGCACACACACACACGCACACACACACACTCAATGAATGGGTTGTGTCACAGACTGGCCTAGGGGTCAGCATTGCTTTCTTGTGCCAAAACTGTTTATGTTATCCTTGGGGAGAAGAAAGAGGCCGAACATGTTCCCAGCCAAACATTTATCCTGTCTCAAACTTGCACCCACCACATACCAGAAGCTGCCCTCAACATCACCCATCAGACAAGAGAAATCATAAAAGCCCAACTGCACCCAGAGAGAGATGGGGAAAAAAGGTACAAGAGCGTTCATGCTCTGAAATGAATGATCAAAAGTTATTGTTAAAGCAAATTCTCTTCTAACACATGCGCTGATGTAGTTTGTTTATAGCAAAGAGAAGACCTGTGTTTTGTGTGCAGTGCAAGGGTAAAGGGTAGTGGCTTTTTTAAGTTTTTTTGAAGTGGATCCTGTGAGATACGTCTATTCCTAGAATTTCACTACAAATGCGTCTTACATCATGAATCATACGTCAGCCAAGAAGTTGTCAAGAACACAGGGTGAAGTAGAAGCCGCAAGTTAGTAATTTAGGTTTTGAATTAAAAAAAAAAGTAAACACATCAGTCCACACTGTAAAAATGCTGGATTCCACACAAATCTTTCATGTTGTCCCAACACAAATCCATTAAGTTTAACTAAATAAATAAAAACTTAATTGTTTTTATAAGTTTAAATGCATTAAACATAAAACAATTAAGTTGCCCCCCCCCCCCTAAAAAAAAACATAAGAATTGTGTTGTTTTAACACATTTAAATAAGTAGTTTGAACAAGCAGCAAAAGTCATTTTTTGAGTGCACTTCATAGGGCATACCTGGTGGTCTATGAGTTAGCTTTATGATGGATTTACGTATGTGCTTTTGGAATTTTAAAAACACCATTATACAGCATGGAAGAGTCAGGATAAAATTGAAAACTATTCTGACTTTGTTCATCTGAAAGAAGAAAGTCATATATGTCGATGATGGCTTGAGGGTGAGTAAATTATGGGGTAAACTATTCCTTGAAAAGTGACAAGTTTGTGACAGCCTTAAAATGGTCCAGACTGATGTAATCAACCTCAGGACAGTTTGGAGTTTCATTGTTTACCATTTTATTGTAGGGTGAATTTGTCTTTCAAAAATGAACAGACGCATAACAAATAATAACAGATTTTAAAAATATATTGCTCATTATACTATAGTTAATTTTACCTAATGTTGACCTTATTATAAAAGTTTGTTCCTCGCCACTGTCGCCACTGGCTTGTTTGGTTTGGGACTTGTGGAGCTGCGCACCAATGGATGTGCTCTTCAGTGTTTGGAGTTTCAGCAGTGAAATTTAACCTAGAATTTACTAGAACTTCTATGTTATGCTAAAGAGCTATAGAAATAAAGAAAGATGAATAAACTGTTACCGTTTAACTAAAAATAACAATAATATTTATTATACTTTATCAATTATTAATTTATTATTAATTCATTCATTCATTCATTTTCTTTTCGGCTTAGTCCCTTTATTAATCCGGGGTCGCCACAACGGAATCAACCGCCAACTTATCCAGCATATTTTTTATGCAGAGGTTGCCCTTCCAGCCGCAACCCATCTCTGGGTAACATCCACACACACTCATTCACACTCATACACTACGGACAATTTAGCCTACCCAATTCACCTGTACCGCATGTCTTTGGACTGTGGGGGAAACCGGCGCACCCGGAAGAAACCCACGCAACCACGGGGAGAACATGCAAACTCCACACAGAAACGCCAACTGACCCAGCCGAGGCTTGAACCAGCGACCTTCTTGCTATGAGGCGAACGTGCTACCCACTAGGCCACCGTTGCGCCTAATTTATTATTATACTTTATTAATTATTATCAGTTTTATGAATATGTTTCCCAGAGATGGGTTGCGGCTGGAAGGGCATCATGCGTGAAACAAATGCTGGATAAGTTTGCGGATCATTATGCTGTGGCGACCCCAGATTAATAAAGGGACTAAGCTGACAAGAAAATGAATGAATGAGTTTTATGAATAAGATCATCATCAAATCAGAGAGAGCTTGAACAGAAGAATCCTTCAGCTCTCATTTAATTATGTCTATAAATAGTTTAGTACTGTAATTAACAAGCAAATTAGCCAGGACAGACAAAATACATCAATATTATATGAAAAGAAAAAAAAACGAAGTATGTTCAAATGGTTTGCACATACGGTAAAAGTCCAATGAGACATTATTTCTATGCGACCCCTGATTAATAAAGGGACTAGCCGAAAAGAAAATGAATGAATGAATATTTCTATACCATTCAGATCAGAATAAGCTTAAAGAAAATAACAATTTCAGCTCAATCCATATAATCACTCCTTTCGACTAACACAGTACGTAATTCACCTAAATATATTAAAATTCTATACAAGATTTAATGTTTACATTTTTGAGAAAAAAGCTTGAATGCCATAAAACATCCTGATAAGCTTGGCTCTTCACACCCTGAACAGAAACTGTCATAATCTCAGTCTGAGCCTGAACCAGAGCTTCATTTTCACCAGACGTCTCTTCTTTAGCAGACTGTGGAAGTGCATTAGATAAGAGCCCTTCTTGTTCTGAGATGAAAGCTAAACTCACTTCCCAGAGCGCAGAAAATGAGCTCTAATAAACTCATTAAGCAATTAGCCTAGGCCGTTAAAACCCTTAAACCGCCAATGCTGTTTCAGTCAGACACTCAGCGTACGCAAACACAGATGTGCTTATTCAGAGTTTAGAGGAGCCAGTCAAGATCATGGCCAATATTTTAATACGCGGCTTTGATTTGAGCTCAGCTAATACTCACTTCCTCTTCTAAATGCCATAGGTATGTGTTACCTGGCCTGAGGAAAGACCCATGTGTTGATACTGTGAGCGAACGGGATGCTGGGAGAGCTTGCTGGTCACACTTCACGCTTTACTGGACTCGCGGAGACTGGTATTAGATAACGTGTCACTGCCAAGTACCTGTCGGTGCTGCATGGCTAACGGAGGACAGACTGCTCTTTATGTAAAGATTAAGACCGTCGAGTTCACCTCCTGAAACAGAAACAGAAAGATCTGACTTTTAGCAAGGAGCTCAGCTCAGAGTAAAATGAAACATTACTGTAGTGTTTAAAGGTTTGGGGATTGGTAAAAAAAAACTGATGATTTATTTCAGAACGAATGCATTCGATTGTGTATAAAACGTGATTGTATAAGGTGACAGTAAAGAATGTTATGATAATACAAATGTTATTACAAATATATTGGTTTTTTTTGCTGTTCATTCAGTTCAATCAATCAATTCAAAAATGAAGCAGGACAAATTCTTCAGCGTATTAGAATAATTTCTAAAAGATCAAGTGACACTAAAGTCTCTAATAATGAGACTTCAGCTTTGTCATCACCTTGAATCAATGCATTTCTAAATATTAAAGGGATCGTTCTCTCAAAAATGAAAATTTACTCATTATTTACTCAACCTCAAGTGATTCCAAACTTTTATGAGTTTCATTTTTTTTTTGTTGAACACAAAAGAAGATATTTTTAAGAATTTTGGAAACCAGACACCATTGACTTCTATTGTATGAAAAACAAGTACTATAAAAGTCAATGGTTACAGGTTAAAACAACATTTTGTGTTCAACAGAAAAAAGAAACTCAAACAGGTTCTTGATGGATGAGTAAACAATGACAGAATTCTCTGTTTTGGGCAAATGATTGAAAACAGTTACTTACTGTAGAAACATTTCGCAATATTGCCATTTTTACAGTATATTTACTAATACAAGAGAGATACAACACAAATGTGTTTAAAACTCTTAAAAATAAAGGTTCTTAATTGGCATGAACGGATTCATGAACAAATTTAAGTGTCTATGAAATCTTTCGATTGCACAAAAGTGTGGTGCCGAAAGAGCTTAACGTGCAGCAATTTGAGAAAACACGTGCAATAAAATAAAATGAAAAAAAAACACCAGAAAATTGAGAAAAGATCTTTATCCATTTGACAGCACACGTGCTGCAAATCCTCACAACACAAACACAATTTTTTAAAAAGCACTACATTTTCGCACAACGCAAACAACTAATAAACGTGCTGCATTTTCTCAACACAACGAAAATGTTTCAAGGTGACCCTAAAATGTGATGGACTCTGCTATTTAGGTTATGGTCAATTAGGCTAATAAATAACAGACACAAGGGAACCGGGCTATTCAAATAAACAAACAAACACAAAAAAACCCCTCACCTTTCAAAGATCATCTACAAGTTCACTGACAATAGTCACAACACATTGGCATCCGTCACGTTTTTAGGTTCCTTTAAGACATTTCTGTTGCATTCTGTTCTTTTAGTGTTGTTAGAAAATGCAGCGCATTTCATTTGAAATTGTGTCATGAGGATTTGCAATGCGTGTGCTGTCAAACGGAAATTTTTCAATTTGTTGGTGTTTTTTGTCATTTTATATGTTTTCTTAAATTGCAGCACGTTAAGCTCTCTCGGCCACCGTACAAAAGGTACAAAAGAAAAAACAAAAAACAACATCAAGGGTTCCTCATCCTGTATAATAGTTTCATCATAAAACACGAATAAAATAACTAAATAATCCTAAACATAGACTATTGGTCAAAGGTTTGGGATCTGTAAATCTTTTTCTTCTTTTCAAATCCATTATGGAGTTGCTTTAATTATACTGTTTATTATTAAACGATCATAAATTATTAATAGATCATACTTTATTTGTCTTTAAACATTTTTAAAGGGCTAGTTCACCTAAAAATGATAATCCTCCATCTGTTTGGGTTTCTTTCTTTTGAGCACAAAATAATTTACTTTGAATGATAAAATGTAGGCGCCACGGTGGCATAGTGAGTAGCACGTTCGCCTCACAGCAAGAAGGTCGCTGGTTCGATCCCCGGCTAGGCCAGTTGGCATTTCTGTGTGGAGTTTGCATGTTCTCCCCGTGGTTGCGTGGGTTTCCTCCGGGTGCTCTGGTTTCCCCCACAGTCCAAAGACATGCGGTACAGGTGAATTGGGTAGGCTAAATTGTCCATAGTGTATGTGTGTGAATGAGAATGTATGGATGTGTTTCCCAGAGATGGGTTGTGGCTGGAAGGGCATCCGCTGCGTAAAACAAATGCTGGATAAGTTGGCGGTTCAATCCGCTGTGGCGACCCCGATTAATAAAGGGACTAAGCCGAAAAGAAAATGAATGAATGAATGAATGATAAAATGTAAAAAAAAAAAAAAAAAAAAAAAAATCTCTTATTAACTGAAATACAGTAAATGCAGGTGTTTAGTGGCTAAAATAAGCTACCTATGGGTTAAGGTTAGGTTTAGATGTACATTCAAAGTTAGTAACTAGTTATTACCAAGTTGTTATAATTATTGTAATAAGTTCAGTGGACAGTAAAGTGCTATATTAACAAGTGCCATAAGAATCACTTCAACTGAACAAAAAATCCAAAAACAAATAAACAAACAAACCAATAAATCGGAACAGCTCTAAAAAGCCAGAGAGATTTAACAAATACGTGTCAACAACCAGTTGAGTTTACCTCTCGCTGGCAGCCAATGACACGCAGCTGGACTACATGACATCATCACTACAACACACAGCAGCTGTGCTTAGTAAACACTCAGAAAACACTCCACGCACATCACACACTTGGACGGAGGAAACCATTGACATAAAAGCATCCTTCGAAGCGTTCGCACACTTTTCATTACAGGGAAGGCAACTTGTGTACAACAAAACTTTTCTGATCGCCAACACTCTATAAATTCATACTGCACTTGAGAGCTTAGATTGTCAGGGCAAGAGTCGACCTCTGAAACCTTCACAGAGGAATCCATGGGAATCGTCGCCACAATAGAGGAGTGGACATTTGATAGCTTCCTTTTCAGCAGAAGCCAACTGCACTAGTGCATCATGGGAGCAACGGTTCATTTGTCTCTGAGTGACAGGTCAAGAGAGCTCATTCTCCCTCCGCCCACGTGGAGACAAATCATGGCTAATTGGGTTATTAGTACGTCTCCGACTCTCCCAGGCTTTACGACAACTGGAAGGAAACGCAACATCCAAATCTCAGAACGCTCATTCAATCTATCTGTAGAAAAAGGCAAATGCTGAAACAATAGAAGTTTTAAAAAAAATATTAATGTGTTGCTAAAGCTACTTTAAATGAACGCCTTTTATTATGACCATTTCTTTGGTAGATACATAGAGTATGAAAAAACCTTGCAATAAAGTCAATAAGGTAATGTTTTATTAAATAACACTGAACAATATACATATGTATTCAATTTCTTATTTAATCAAATAACTTTAGCACAACTGTTTACAGAGTTACAGTTAGCTCAGGTCTATCAAATAATGTTATCAGATGCAATTTTTTAATTTTAACAATGTATTGGTAAATGCTGAAATTAGCTATTAATTATGATTAATTAATGATTTAGAAATATAGCAATATAGTGAATGTAATAATTTAAACTTTTTTAAAAAATCACAACATTGTAACTTTACAAAAACAAATATTTTGATCACCCCACTTTTATAGTCAGTTTTCAGTTACTGCTATCACAAAAAAACACTTTTAGGTTTAAAAATCTTCATCTTGCACATTTATTTTCCAACAAGAAATATTTTCGAGTATTTAGTAGGGCTGCATGATATTGAAAAAATCTGATATTGCGATATTTTGTTTTGCTGCGGTATATATTGATACATGAATATAATTTCACTTGATGATTTGAATAACTCTATTTGGAAATATTTCAATAATTTAGATTGACTGGGATTATCAAGTATTTTTCTATGTAGTGCATCTGCAAAGAATATAATAAATTACAAGCATATATAAATAGGACAGAGCAAAGATAAAAGTGAAATGAACAGTGCTTTATGGTTTTATAGGGAGTCTAACAGTATTCGAACACAAAAATTGAACAACCAAGCGTAAAATAGCATGGTTATCACTGTAGAGTGAATTTAATAATGATTAATAATATCTTTATCTTTCAATCTTTAATAAATAATCTAATCTCACTAGGCATGGGACGATAACCGTTTTCAAGGTATACCGCGGTTTAGAAAATTCAAGGTTGTAAAACCACCAAAATTTTCAGCTATACCGTTACTAAGGAATGTGTAAGATTTTTATTTATTTATTTTTTTTGTTTATTTGTTTTTAGGGGAACGGTATTTCCAGCAGAAAAGATATTCAAAGACAGGCATTTTGAATTGTAAAGAAATCTGCGTTATTGAAACTAATGAAGACAACAGAAGTCAATGATTTATTTGAATTATTTAGCCTATTATTATGTTTACTGCTCCAAAATACTTTAAATGTTTCTCAAAATGTTTTTCTATTGTGTTAAAAGGGGAAAAAGGTTTTGTTTTTTAGCCAGACATTTAAAAATAGTATATTTTAGAGCAGTAAACACAATACTGTCAGACAGTGAAACTGTGATATTTTTAATCAAGGTTATCATACCGTCAGAAAAATACCGGTCCATGCCTAAATCGCCATGTAACGATTGCAGATACACACACTGTGATATCGATGCTCAAGCTAAATAGTGTTCAGCCCTATTATTAAGCAATGTTTTAAACGCTGTTTTGCACTAATTTAACAAAGTATAATGTATGAAGGCTATCATACAGGTCATGAGACCACTGCTTTTTTCAGATGCACTCATTTCAAACTGATTTATGCAACTTCATAAAGTTATGTGTCAGCACTATTCAGAGTTTCTAGTTACATGTTTGCTATAATTTCACTTTTTTTTCCTACTCCTCACTTTGGCACAAAACAACTGAAGTCTGGCATTCGCCGCAGGTCTGAGGGCAGAAACTCTGTCAACATGACTACAGTGTAGACAGATCTGAACGGCAGCACAGCCTGATGACTGTAATGTGGCCAAACCCATCAAACCACAGCCTGTACCTCAACACCGTTTCTGACCTGACATGTCAGAGCTTTTGAGCAGCAATTTGGGAAAGTGACAGGCCTCCACGTCTCCTATTACAGGTCAACTATGCGCAGTTGACTTGGTGCAGCTCCAAGACACACGTGTACAGACACACACATACATATATATGCACAAACTCACACACACACACATTCCTTCGGGCTTGCTGTCAGAGTTCACATCCGATAGTGTTAGATTCAGTCAAGCGGACTCTACCTTGGACTCTATCCGTAGTGGGTGTAGCTCTGATGGCTGGCAGCCACTTCACAACGACCATATTGTTCATCTTCCAGTAATTCTGCCTTATCTTGTAGTGCTGAGATTCAGTTTCACAGTGGCTTCTTACTGAGAGCCTGAGCCTGTGTGGGTGTGTGCAGACAGACAGAGGAAGCTAGTGAACATATGTATGTTAATTGATGAGATTAATGAGTGTGTTACTGTTACTGTGAACTTTATTGTCCCCTTTTGTATTAGACTTACAACATGTATACCACACCAAACACTTAAGACAAACAATAAACAACATTATTAGTTATAAAAACAGTGGCAACCTCTTCCCATTAAAATTCAGCAAATCAATAGTACAAGAAATAAATAAAAAAGTGGAGCGAGGATTGGAAGCCATCAGCAAACAAACCGCAACAGAAGCCAATCAGAAAATAAATCCTTTTTATTTATGAACATGGACAAGGTGGAAGACTCTTGAAGCTTGATTTGCCAAATAAATGCCATCAGACACAACAATAGCTATTTGAGGAAACATTAATGAATGCAAGTATGAATTTTTCTACAAATTTTGTTAATAAAGGGCTTTAATTTTGGCCTTTTTGCAAGATGTAAAAAAATCAGCCTATTGCGTCTCCAGAATGTTTCTGTGAAGCCTCAGGTCAAAATACCCATCAGATTATTGATTACACCCTGTTGAAAATGTCAATTCTTGGATTTTGTAACCTTATAAAAAAATGTAAGTGACTTGTTGTGTTTATATCACTGCAATATGACAGTGGACTTCTATTTTTTGAATATAATTATTTTCTGTTTTTTTGTCCTGTCTCTGTAATTCTGTTGCACTGTAGAAGCTCTGTCACAAAAACAAATTCCTCGTATGTGTGTACATACCTGGCAATAAAGCTCTTTCTGATTCTGGACACACTATAACTACACCAAGTTTTGTCCAAACGTGCTCTTTTATTTCTGTAACTACTGTTAGCATTCAAACTTACTAAGAATCTTTTTGGTACATCACTGACTTTGAGGTATCAAACTCTACTTACTATGAATTCAGAGAAACTTTTTCTGAGTTGGTGTTGTTTCAGTTTAATGTGCACTGAGAAGGCTTTCAGCTTGAATGTCGCTAAATATCTGAGTGTATCAGTCTCATCAAGAGCGTGTATTTGTGTTTGTTCAGAGTGTGTTGAGTAAACACCTCTGCTTCCTCTCTGCAGATCTGCCTTACTCACTGCTGCATCCCACTGGTGTGTACACAGAAATACATAAAACATATATTTCACACACACACACACACATTGGGTTTTCATATTTTACGGGGACCATATATTGCCATATACCATTACACTTCAGTTTTACATTCTTAAAAGAGTTGATTTATGAGCCGTTTTCCTCTTGGGAAGACAATGTAGCTTATATAAAAGTTAAAAAAAATATCGGTATTATTATATTTGTGTGGGAAAATTTGGTTTCCAAAATATGATGAATGTCACATGCACATGTGCACGCTCACATTCACACACTCACAATTAATGATTATGTAGCTAAATATCTGATTGCGCATCTATGATATCAAATGAGCTCAAACAATACAAATAAAGTATGTATATCTCCAAGCAAAGAGGAGGCAAGTGATTCTGTATCTGTCTGTGTATAACTGTCCAGCATAAAGATATATTAGTACATACTGGCACCAAACCTCAGGTAAACCTAAGTATGCATATGTGTGAGTGTGTGTGGATAAGGGTCTACCTGCAGACGATGAGTGCCCCCCTCAGCTGAAAGTCAAGCTGACCTGCATTGTTCTGGGAGGGAAGAACAGGAGTTCCAGTCAAACGCAGCCAAGCGGAGCAGGGGATCACATTGCCCCAATAGAGAGAAGAGATTTACCCCTGCCATCTCTCTTTCATTCCATCACTGGCTCTCTCTGTCTCCTTCTTAACATCTCTCAGTCTCTCGTTTCTTCTTTTACAAGCCTTTGGTATTCCCTGAGAAAAGTCATGCATTGAGAATTACTCTTTACAATTTAATCGCTAAACAACTTAGCAAATATGCATTCTGAAATCTATATTTATATATCTATATCAATCAATTCAGATTAAACACAAGCAACATTATAAAAGGTTAAACAAATTGACTGAAAAGGTGTACTAGTTTTCTGAGGCTTTGTATGTGGAATTCAGAAATCCTTGTTATTAGCAGCTGTTTAATGAACTGCAGCCAACAATTTGCCTGTGTTTTAACTCATGCACACAAAATATACAGGGGACAGAATGTGATTCAAATATATGTGATATATTCATGAAAAGAAGATGTAAATACCTTTGCAGTTCTGTGCTGATAACAAACATTCAGTCCATGCTGCAGAGTGACTTTTAAATGAAACATGTGCCACAGCGTTCCTGTAAAAAACAAAACAAACATCATAAAAATGACAGAGAAAAGAGAAAATGGCAGGTTAGAAAGCATCTGATCATAGTAGTGTTTACAGATAAAGTCATTAAAATTCTAGTTATTATACACTACCTGACAAAAGTCTTGTCGCCTGTCCAAGTTTTAGGAACAACAAATAATAACTTGACCTCTAGTTGATCATTTGGTATCAGTACTGGCTTATATGAAAGGCAAAGGCATCTAGATTATGCTTATTTTACCAAAATAAAATATGATCATGCCTTGATTTTTAATTATTTAATTAGAACAGTAAGGTCTGACTTTACTTATTGAGGTCTGACTTCTATAATGTTCCTATATGTATTAATTCTGCTCTTTCTATTTTTTAGTGTTCTGTGTATTTGTTCTCTCGGCAGGAAGCAGCTACTTGCTCCTTAACATGGCCCTGTACGTATACAGAAATAATGTACAGTATAGAATATAAAGTCATGGTGCAGTGGGAAAAGAATTAATATTGTGTAGGACTCCCATGAGCTTGGAGGACTGCATCCATACATCTCTGCAGTGACTCAAATTACTTATTAATAAAGTCATCTGGAATGGCAAAGAAAGCGTTCTTGCTGGACTCCCAGAGTTCATCAAGATTCTTTGGATTCATCTTCAATGCATTCTCATTCATCTTACCCTAGACTTGCTCAATAATGTTCATGTCTGGTGACTGAGCTGGCCAATCTCAGAGCACCTTGACCTGGAACTTTGATATGGAAGCTGAAGTTTGAGAAGGAGCGCTATCCTGCTGAAGATTTTGCCTTCTCCTGTGGTTTGTAATGTAATGGGCAGCACAAATGTCTTGATACCTCCACAGGCTGTTGATGTTGCCATTCACTCTGCAGATCTCTCGCAGGCCCCCATGCTAACCTCAAACCATGATTTTTCCCTCACTAAACTTGAACGATTTCTGTGAGAATTTTGGGTCCATGTGGGTTCTAATAGGTCTTCTGCAGTATTTGTGATGATTAGGATGCAGTTCAACAGATGATTCATCTGAAAAATCTAGCTTTTGCCACTTTTCCAAATGATCAACTAGAAGTCAGGTTATTATTAGTTGCTCTTACAACTGGAATGACGACAAGACTTTTGTCAAGTAGTGTAATTTGATATCATTATGAGTTTCTTTCCTCTGTTGAATACAAAAGAATAGTTTGAAGAAAACCTGTAACCACATATTTCCATAGTAAGAAAAAATACCTGGAAGTAGTCACTCATATATAAAATATATTCATTTATTTTGAACAGAAGAAAGAGAGTTTGTAAAAGATGAGTAATGTAATTTTAGGGGAAACTGTCTCTTAAGTATATTATTAAAGTATATAGAATTTATTCTGCATGTGACAGAATGGAAGGGTGAGAGAACATCACATATCCCAGCAAAAATATCATTCATATAAAAGAAAGAAAGAATAGAGGACATAAGCAAGGAAGAAAGGAAAAAGAAAGAAAAGGAAGGAAGGAAGGAAGGAAGAATGATGAAGGACCGCAAGTTTGGATGGATGGGATCAAAAGAAGCAATGATTGCAGAAAGAAGCAACGATTACAGTAAAAAAAGAAGGAAGAACGAGTGTTGACAGTCACACAGAGTGTTGAACACACAGTCCAGTCACAGTTGAGTTGAACATAATATTTCGTGTGAGTTTTTTGATGGTCCGCCTGTTAAGAACAAAAGCAGCCCGACACGAGCAGATGAGTGGTGCTGCCGAAATATTAGAAGCCACTGAATCAATAGGGAGATGCTCATATCTCAAACGTGCCTTTTGTTTGGTGAAGAACTCCCTGTCTGTGCGTTGCCGAGACATCCTGAGGAACTTACTCTTTTAGTCTGAGACCACAAAATCAGAGCTGCGTCAGTTGTGTTGTGATGGAGTGTGTGTGTGTCTCCTCTTACGGTAATTTGACACAAAGCAGAAATAATAAAGGCACAACATATCGCACACAACTAATCAATAACATACCACAGTTTACTATAATGAAAAACCAAAGGACTTGGTTTATGGGTTTAAGAGAACTAATTGTTACAATCCCAAGTTAACACGAGTAGGCCTAGAAAGCTATTAAACGTGCTGGTCGTTTGATTTAAACATCTAACATGAAACACATCCTAATATACCACAAAATGTTCATCTGATGCGAGTGTACATGACCTTAAAAGTATTTTCAAAAGCGCCATTCATGTCCGTATGTTTGAAACGTTTTGATGAGGGGGAAAGATGACTGAGTGCACATATGCGATGATTGGCTGTAAATATTGACTTTAATTTCCGAACTGAGTTTTCTGTTCTGGCAGCTTACCTTCTTGCAAATGTTGACTCTGTGAAAAAGCACATTCCTGTAACAAACACTGCACAAACAGTGTCTGAAGTTGTGAAACAGAGCGTCCACAGCCACTTGACGGAATAAACACAAGACTCACAGTGCCGCTGCCACCTAGTGGATGCCAGATTTATGTCACTTTCTTGGCAATAAACCTTCTTGTTCACTTTCCGAACATCCTGTATCAGTACTGAAGTTACTCAACCAACAACTACATAAAGTTACATTTACGAGTAAGTACATATAGGCAAGTTTTTAAAATGTAAGGGGAATCAACTGGAGTATATGAGCAAAAGATTTTAAATTGTGAGACGACGCTTATGATAACGAGTCTAGTACAATTAAAAAACTTGTAGGCCTAATTTTTCAATGAGGTATTAAAGCAAATCTGGAATGATAAACTGAGTGACTTTTGGAATTGAAAAGTTAATAATCGATCAAAACTTTCTTCCTTTGAATTGCATGGACACCAGCTTACTTTTTATTTATTTTTTAAAAGCAATACTTCTATTTCAGCCAGAACACATTACACTGATCAAAAACAGACAGTAAATTAATTTGTGATTTTCATTTTGTAATTCTGCTCTTTATGACTTTCTGTTCATTGAAGAAATCATGACTTTTAGAAATCCATAGAAATCCATTTTCAACACTGTAATTATTTATTAACTTTTGCATCACATATTTTTCTTTTATTTGTTAAATTGGAAAAATATTAATTAATATTTCTTCACAGTATGCAAGTGTGAGTAGCATAAGAGAAGCTAGTGTAAGTATTTATGAGTCCTATATGATACTCTTGACCTCTGACTCTTTCCAACTGGATGACAGCTTGCGGAGCCTCAATATCTCCCTTTTCTCTTCTCTTGTTACATACACGTCCTTCTGGCAGCGCTCTCTCCAATCCCTCCTCCTACACCCCTGTTTTATTCTATTCCCGTGTTCCTAAATCACTTTTGTTATCTTCACTCATTCTTACCCCTCACGTTCTGGCATTTATCCCTCCTTCTTTTTCCTCCTCCCCTCGTTTTTCCAGAATCTCTCTTCTTCCTGTTTTTTATTTCTGTGCTGCACGTTCTCTCTCACTTCTTTGAAAGCAAAAATGTTTGTGTGTGTTTTTTATTTGTTATTTTATTAGTTGTTGATATATATTTTTAGATATGTCTACATAGATTTAAGTATTGTAATTTATTTGTTTTTTGTTAATTTTGTAAAATGATAATGTACTTTGGCAATTACTATAAATAAAATAAGTAAGAGAGCAGAGAAAGAAGTAAAGATAAAGGTGAGATGAAGGAAGGAAGGTAAAAGGTAGAAGAAGGTAGTAAGGAAATAAAATAAGCAAGGTAAGGAAGAGGAATAAAGGAAAGAGTGAATTAATGAATTCTTGGTAAAGAAAGAGGAAAAAGATAATGGAGGAAAAACAAGCATAAAAGACGGAAAGAAAGAGTAAAGAAGGAAGGAAGGAAGAAAGGAAGGAAGGAAGGAAGGAAGGAAGGAAGGAAGGAAGGAAGGAAG
>CAIGQQ010031706.1:39999-55039 GCA_903798035.1 Danio albolineatus
TTAGGCTTTGATCCAGATTGTGCCGTTTTGGTGACTGTTGTTTTAAATTCAAATGATATTGTGCTCCCAGTCCTTTTTTCTAAAGAGGGTGGAGCCACAAACGCTTACTATTAGCTAACATTATTTGGGTAAAATCTGAAAATGTGAAAAGACGTGGATTAGAAGAAGGTAGTCTACGGAGACTACGCTGTTCATTTGTGTTTAAAACTCCACATTTATAATGCCTCTTAAGGCTGATTTATACTTCTGCGTCAAGTACACGCATGGTCTGGCGCAGCCTTTGCAAGGTCACACACAAGGTTGCAACAACACATAGCGCAAGCTCTGTGATTGGTCAGCTTCGTAGCTGTGGCCAGTGTGGGGGCGGACCAAGAGCCACACAAACCCGTTGGAGCGATTGTTTATAAATGTTTAGTCCTGTGAAGAAGCTGTAGATGGAAACTTCTGTTTTGTGTTTACCTTATGATTAATGTTGTTGCCGGTTACCACCTCTGAATGAACGAGTTTTAGCTACATGTACATTAAAGAAGCATTTGGAAAAAACAAAACACCAGTAAAGAAACTCGACACAGAAAAACAGAAAAACCCGGTGCCTGCTGGAGTTTCGAAAGTGTTTGCGCAGAGCAACACAAACAGCATACAGAAGTATAAATGCACGACTAGGTGCAAGGCAGGCGCCCTGGGTCATGCTGATCACTCGATGCAAAAGTATAAATCAGCCTTTAGTCGCTGACATAATCTTTAGCAGGTACTGTGTGAAAACTAATGGCAGACAGCTGCTTCTCACTAAGGACTGTATATGCTAATGTGAGAGTGATCATCACTAATGGGCGGAGCTTTCCTCCTTCGATGACATGTTTAAAGGGAGAATGTCAATCAAAGTGTTTCTGCAGACTGTTTTTATAAAGTGTGATTATAAGAAAATGTAATTGATTAATTTTACCCATTAGAGGCTGGCTATATTCACACACTGTTGCCACACAGCTGCCTTCAAACCCCTTATAAAAGTGAAATTTGCATAATAGGTCCCCTTTAAATAAATAAATAGTTTTAAAAACGTATTTAAAAACTTGCTAATATTCATAGATTATATCTTTATCCCAATATTCAAAAACAATATCTCTCAAAGATTGTGTTCATAAAGAAAGGGAAAGGAAGGCCAAAAACACTGCGACAGGAAGAGAAATAGTTCTAATCTAAACAACGGCGCAGATCCAGAGAAATCAAACAAAAACATATACATCTGAGGAAACACACCCTGATCCTCCCAAACAGTTCAACCACACACACGGAAATGCATATACACACAGCCGAGCTTGCAGCGCCAAACAGCTGGGCTTCCTCCAGTCGCACTCGCATATCAGCATTTCTCACACTGTCACAGTGATGTGGGAGCAGATAGCATCTGTCTGTGTGTGTATGTGTGCACGTGTTGAGTGTTTATAGAGCTTTGGCGCCAACGCTGCTGCCCACGTATAATAGGTTAGACCCTCTCAATCACCCAAACTGACAACAGCGAGCTAAATTTGAATTATGCCACTGTAAAACACACTTTAAATTCACAATTCCAAAAGCTAGACATAAGAAAACCCTTTCAAAGAGAGGAGAAATATGAGTACGAGGATGTATGTATTCACAGGTTCAGTGGCATTATTCAGTGGTGTGGCCTGGAGAAGAGCACTCGTCTCTCTCTCTGTCAGCTCAGGTATGGAGCCGCTGACACTGATGAATAGTTCTGCACTAACTGGAGGCAGACAGACGCCAGGCGACACCGCTGACCCGAGATCAGTCATTCAGCATCCTCAATAGACGAACACAGCTGAACCTGCATCACTGAAACACGACCTTACAGATCGAGAGGGTTCAGAAAATTAACAACCTAGCATGCAAATGCACTGCATGTAGCAATTGTCATCTCAAGGTTCACTCCTGGGCAGGCCCGGATTAGAATTCAAAGGCCCCTGGGCACATTGTCTTGTTGGGCCCCCTACCTGGCCGCACCCCTATAGTTGAATAGATTTTTCTTTTTTTTAAGAAAATGAATCTATAATGTATTGTCTGCATTTTTAAAATAAATATTATACATGTAAATGATGTACATATATTTCTAGTCTACAGAGATTTTACTTATTTTAAAAAGATTTAAAGCACAATTTGACAAAAAATTAAAAATACTAGAAAATTTAGTGAAAATGTAATGGTTTTTAGTATGCTTATTCAAGTTCACTGAAGCAGTACTAAAATATATATATTGTAAAGGGTATCTGTTGTAAATGCAAATTGGTTATACTAAGATGTCATTAACATTTAACACCAGGTGGAAAATTACTGTGTATAGAATATTTAAAATGACTGTTTAATTGAATATTTAAATGCTGTTTAATACACATATGTAATAAGCTAAACCTTTATAAATACCCACGAGCCACTGGTGACTTTATATCACATTTTTATTTTCATTTTTAAACAAAAATATTCTCTTTCTATTAAAAATAAATATTTCCAATCTGATATGTAATCAGACGTTCATCAGACGCTGGATTCGAATCGTTGATCGATCGCGTCAAAATATTTTGTCACGTGCTTTATGAGCTACGCCACTCACGCTGTTATCAATTGCGCTTATTAGTTATGTTGGCTCTGTCAATCAAACAGTGCTGGGCGGAAAAAGCTTAAACAGCTTATTCCAACGAGGATATTTGCACTTAGCCTAAATAGACACTCCAACATCGGCATGTTTATGCAAAAATGTTTATGCATCATGTCCATCAATCCTTTTTATGTGCATATAAATGATAGGACAGCATGTAGACAGAGAAAGAGGAGAAAGAAGAAGGGTGGGATTACAGGGCACATACATGACCCCTTTTTTATATTTAATATAAGTCTTTTGTGTCATCAGAATTTGTCTGTAAAGTTTCAGCTCAAAATACCCATTAGATTATTAATTATAGCTCTCTAAAGCTCTTCCATTATAGCTCTAAACAACTTTTTCCTGTTTTTTGCACTGGCCCTTTAAGAATAGTCCTCCCCGCCCACCGTTCCCGTCAGCGTGCCTCAATCTCCGCCCTCGGCTGCGTCAGACACACAGACACAACAGTACCATATGTAAGGGAAGCAGATCTCACTACGCTTGAGAAAAACAACAGTAAGAACTTTACCAAAGACTGTTTAATGTGTTTGTTAAGGAGTTGCAACGATGAGTCACACACAATGCAGTTATAGAGTTCGTTCATGCACGTACGCGCGCGCGCGCACACACAGACAGCGCGCGCTTTTGCAAGCAAATGTGACAGGATACAGGTTAATATCCACTGCTGTATGGAAATCTGTTATGATAATGTACACAATAAACCTGATTTAATGTCAACAAACCGAGATTGAAGCGTCTTTTTTGCTGACACACGGCTGTGGTGATGAAGTAAAGCTGAAGTAAATGGCTGTAGTTCATTTCAAACATGCACTGTTTTAAACTTGTGAAACTCACTCTTGATCACATTTGATGATGATTGATGACCTTCGCGAACTGAACAGACCTTTTATTCCCGGTTGCTTTGCGCACGTCCTGTCTTGTTGATGTGATTATACACGTTACTACGGAGACATGTTAATACGCAGCTGTCAATCAATTCGGTGGGCAGGGGGACCACACTCCTACGTCAAGTTGCGGTCGATCTCAAAACCGCTCCAATCGGTCCACCGTTTTTATGCTGTTAAATTGAAAAAAAAAGAACTGGGTGTGTTTATATCACCCTAAAATGACCGTCTATACACTATAACTACACATATGACTGTCCAAACAGCTTAAAAAGTAGATTTTTCATCAAAGGTGCCCTTTAAGAAAGCTCTGCTAGCTGGTACTCAACTCGGAACACCTGAAGCGCAATGCCACTATATGTCGGCACGCTGCACAAGACATATTACCTGTATTTTTTATAAGCATGCAAAGTGGATTTGTTTTCCGTCCTTAAAGCACCTTCTCAAACACAGACAACACCAACCTAACTCTTCAGTCTTCAGCGACAACTGCAGTGTTTGAGAGTCAAACACTGTTCACATGAAGCAAATGAAGATATACTGGACATACTGTCTTTATGCTAATTTGTTACAGACCTACATAGGTTTCTGCAGGGATTAAGGATAGAATAATAAAGACTTAATTTAAGCTTTGGTTCTATGAGACAGGAAAATGTCCTTAACACCAACTTTATGTGCGTCCAGATAGTGAGTCTATTTCTTGACCCACAAAATTGTAAAAAATACTGTATGTTCTAATCTCATTCAGACTGAACGGATAGTAGAACTTTGTGTGGAAACATGACAGCAGATTGAGTCTATGAACATTTCTCACTGACCATTTTGATATTCTCTGGTTTTATTGCACCACCAAACTATTTACATCTAAAAAAAATCATAATAGGCCACTTTTTCAGTCAATATTTCCAAAGAGTAGTTTACAAACACCCCTCCTTTGCCATCATACACTGGTTAAAGGTACAGTATAGATTTGGTGAGTTGCTGGTAAGCAATTAGTTGAAAAGCTCTTGAAAGGTGTGAGACAGATGGATCGATCCCAAGCTTTTTGCTTCAATCACAGAGAGTGGCTATGAATCAGACTCATCTGTGACTGTCTGCAAACACACACACACACACACACACACACACACACACACACACACGCACACACACACACACACACACACACACACACACACACACTAATAATATCTACACAAGACAACTTTTCACTTGCACTGTGACACTAATGGCACAATCCAATCATGTTGTTTAGTTCTCTAGTATGGTCTCTAGTATTATCTAAAGCGATGAGAAAGTCTCTTGAAATTTGCATTAAAAATGAAAGTAATTCAATTCATAAACAAAAACTCCATCTGCACAAATTGTACATAATCCATATAATGACTTGAAAGAGAAAAGGAAATTTCAAAATGATAGGCAGGAGAAGCAGAACATTTTCCTTTGGTTTAATCACTGCCTATGTTGGTGTATTGTGAACATGCAAACACTATTATAATATCGACAGTAAGGGACTTGTATTGAAAAGCTCTCTTCTCTTTTTCATGTAGCAAAGATTATTTTCCAATTGCTTTCATTTGATCCCGTTAGATTGATTTTGACGTGAAAAGCATTCGAGACTGGCTTTATGTATAAAAAGTGTCTAAGGTTTATGACCATGAATTCAGGCCAGTGTCTTGATCAAAGATATGTAGGGTAGGGGTCAGGCTTTTGAACTGCCCCTTGACCCCATGGCCTCTTGGGTATTCCCTCTGTGAGTTCAGAGCATGGCCATATAACAAAAATGGACGTGCCCTAATGCTTTTAGTACAACTTATTAATTTTCACACACACAAAAATAGAATAATCATTTTCTGAAATAAATATTTACAAATTCCTATTTTAAGTTATCCTAACTGTTACATACTGTATATTCTGAAGCACGGTATATACATTTTTTTTACAACACTTACTGTACAGACACTTCCCAGTTATTGGTCAGAACTGGTTCCTGATAGCAATTTCCATGTCAAAGCATGTTTTGATTTTTTCATTGGCTTTGTAAAATTTTGAGCTGTTCTAAAGTGACTGAAACCATCTAACAGCAGGTTGTTCGGATGAAAGACTAAGGTATGACTCTTTCAGCCGTATAGCAAGAGAAAGTGGATGTTCCAAATCTGTAATTTCTACAATATTGTGTCTTTAGAATGTCACTAACCTATTCAAGTCCCCCAAAAACACTGGAGGACAGGATAATATGGAGAACCTCAATGAGCAATGAGTTCAACCCCAAGGTCGGAATTGCTCACCAAATCCTGGAAGCTGAAAACAATGACAGAATGAAATGGACAGCCCAGAGTCCTGATCTAAACCTGACAGTCAGTGAACCTACAGTGGAAGAAGAGTGAATCGAGATCTTGCTTTGTTTCAATTATTGCTGTTCTAAACATTTGGATCTGTGTTTTTCCAACAAAATAAATAGTTGTTGACGTGAATTTTGTTTTGTCTTCTTCTCAGATTCATGTGAATCATAATAGTATGCATCCTCAAAACCACTTCCACCTCTGACAGAGATGTTGCACAGCAAAAACCTATGAGATAGAAGGTACGTGGGAGTTTATTCACAAGAAACACTGTCACTGCATCAGTCGTTATTTATGGAAGGGAAGTGAGCAGTGTTTTATAAATAGATAGATATCAGACTAATAAAAGATAAGTTACATTATGCTTGAAGAAGTTCAGAGCAGAGCAAAGATTCTTGTTCTGTTTTACTTTTAATCAGTTTTCATTTCTTTTCCAGCCTTCCTTTTTTCTCCATGAACCATTTCTTACTTCCAAGTAAATAATTGTTTTAAACTCAAAAGAACCCAATTAAATACAACTCAGGAAAAAATACCACTTAAAATTGTTTGCCATTTGTGTTTTCAGTATAAAGTTTGTTTTTCATTCTATAAACTAGATATAATTTACACCAATCCAGTCCAAGGCACTCACAAAGTAAGACCCAATCACCCTGATGAAGTCAAGTTTAACTGAAACACGTGGGTGCAGTGCACAGTAGTGCTATTTTTTTTCTTCTTTTTAAACAATAGCTATGTCAGTAAAGGCTTTTTCACTTATTTTCCAGGTGCCTTGGACTTACAATGATTTTTTTGTGTATCTTAACAGTATGAATACCTTTCACATCAATTACTCCTGAAGCACTTTTTGTTTGATTCTGAACTCTGGATAAAATTTCTTCAAATTTTGAAATATTTATGTATAATCTATATGCAGAAAATGACAGCTATATATAACTATACACACAGACACACACACACACACAAATAATTGAATAAAGGTTACACAATTTTAAATGATTATAATACTAAATTTAATAACAAAAGCAAAAAAAAATGAAAAAAACCAACAACAACAACACAAATGCATGGCTGCTTATCCAAAAGCAAGATACACTTGTACAAAAATAAAAAATAAAATTCTTAAATCCATCACATACTTGATTAATTTATTAATTTCCCTCTCTATCAGGACCTGAATTAAGACAGAGTACACATCAAAGTTACATTCATTTACAGTAGATACACTCATTTTCTCCACCACCACAGCTGCTGGTTTTATAATAACACTGCTCAGCTTTTTATCCCACCCTTAATCCCATATTTCTACCACCCATATCATCCCAACCATACAACACAACTAAGTACAAACTACCATTTAAAATAAATAAATAGATAAATAATAAAAACGAATGAATGTACTGTAGATATTAAATAATACAGTAATTGTACAAAAAGGTTAATAATTTTTTACTATAAACAACACAGCATCTCGATGCCCCTGAGAATGTAAGACTGCATTTGCTAATAGATTTGGAAAATCCGAACCTAAATTGCGGCATGAGTCACAGGCGTTATTGCAGTAGTGGTATATATCTCCAACATTACCAGAGCTTTGTTCAGCATTCACCCTGTCAAGTTTGCCTATGGTGGCAGACGAGGGTCAGACTCTGTGCCTGAATCACACTGACAGGAGTTCAGATATACAGTGACTTTACATTCATAAACTGACTGTGGTTCATCAAACGGTGCATTTGTTATTGTTGAAAGAGGTGAGTAGGAGCCTGCTGACCCCTCACTGCGTCATAATAATCCAGACAGACCACATGACTCAACTGCTTACAACGAAAGCATGAAAGTCGGAGGTCTGGACTACCGGCTTGGTACATAGGAATACAAAATAAATTGTGATACCAAGTTTTATTGCACTTTCAAAGTCATCAAACATCAGGTAATTAAACAGGTCTGTGGTCAGCGTATCTTCACTGTTACTCACAGAACCTGCCGACTTTTACATTTTAGATCCTGTTGATGACACTGATTCTTTAATGAAGATAGTCAAGGCTGCATTTCCCAAAAGCATAGTAAGCCTAAGTAGATCATAACAATGATTGTGCGACTGTTTTTAATGTTACAGCCTGTTTCCCGAACACATGAAACTCATAAACAAGATTTATGAGTGTTCTGAAGTAGCCTAATCTTTGAAGCCATATACATGCACTCTTTTACTCTTTTTAATGATTTTCGAAATTAAATAATAAAATATGGCAGAAACAAATATAAAAATAAAATAGAAATACACATGCTTATGCAATAAATGACTGAACAACAAAAAAATGTATTAAATGAATTCATCATTATCGGAAAACTTGGTCCATACCTGGTCAAAACACTGCTAAAGAATTTTAAAGGGGATAAACATGATACTTGTTTCAATGTCCATAGCATTTAAGTGGTCGGTGCATTAAATATATGAAAAAAAATCTTTAAGTATCCTTAAAAGTTTAAATGTTTTTGGAGATTTAAATGTGTTTCAAAAAAAAACTGCTGCACTTTAAAAAAAAATGCTACGTTGCTGTACCCCAGCGTTGGGTAAAATATGCAGTAACGCAATCACTGGGCTAAAATGTGTCATTTATATTTAAAGGAATAGTACACTGGGGTGACACAGTGGATCAGTGGTTAGCACTGTTGCCTCACAGCAAGGTCACTGGTTCGAGTCCCGGCTGGGTCAGTTGGCATTTCTGTGTGGAGTTTGCATGTTCTGCCCGTTTTCATGCAGATTTCCTCTGGATGCTCCGGTTTCCCCCACAGTCCAAAGACATGTGAGATAGGTGAATTGGGTAAACAAATTGGCTGAAGTGTATGACTATGTGTGAATGTGTGAGTGTATGGGTGTTTCCCAGTACTGGGTTGCGGCTAGAAGGGCATCCGCAAATTAACACATATGCCGGAATAGTTGGCGATTCTTTCCGCTTTGTCGACCCCTAATAAATAAGGGACTAAGCCAAATGAAAATGAATGAATGACTGTTCAACAGAAGAAACTCAGATAAGTTTAGAACAAGCGAATGTTTACTAAATGATGACAGAATTTCTATTTTTACATCAACTGAAAGATTGTATATCATTTTTGGGTCATATCTCACTTTCCTGTTTAGGTGAGATTAATATGTTGCCCAAGAATGACATCTATAAATGCATAGCTGTGATCAAACGTAATAGTCATAAAAGTGTATTTGTTCAAAGTCTTAAAACAGAAAATGGAAGGACAAAGTGGAAGGGAAGCAGCAAAAGTGGAAAAAGCAGTAAGGGAACAGTGTCTTTCTGAGAGACGCCAGATTATCTGCTTCACTGCTTGAGTGAAACACATTAGCAAGCTGGATTATTCAGCTCAGTGCTTCACAGAACAAGTGCTGAAATGAAAGCATATGTGTGTGTGTGTGTGTGTGTGTGTGTGTGTGTGTGTCTTGTCTCTCTACTGTCTTCTCTCTCTATTACCTCTTCATCTGCTGTGTTTTAAAGCCACCAGAGGCATCTTCAAAACTTCAAAAATGTCCAAAAACAGATTGTAATACTCTCCATTTAACCCTCTGTATTTCCTTTCTCATCACCAGGATCATCTACCCATGGAGATTGTTTGACTACAAACTATAGGAGCGATTAGTTCAGTGAGGAGTAAATGATGACAAGGTGGTTTAGGAGGTGAAATCTGAATACCTGTGGCAGGGAGAGAGAGACTGTAGACCACAGGCTGACATTTCATTAAGTGCCCCAGTCGACAGCATATTACCGCCTCTGAAGAATAATCGAGTCTGCCAGGGTTATGTGACCTGTCACACAGACTTACGTCAGGAACTGGAAGATGTTACAAACCCCTGAAATGAGACAAGAGAGAGGGAGAAGACAGTAGGAATCATTTATGCAGAAAAAAAAGGTTGCCGGTGTAATAAATATACTTTTCACAATAAAGTCGAAATGGAAGAGAAGTTGAGTTTTATCTGATACTGTACTGATATATCAAGGGATATGGAAATTTCGGACAATACTAATAACTGGTCATTCTTTAAACAGTAAATGGATTCTGATAACCGATATAGAGGCCGATAAAAACCAATCTGGATATAAATTATTCTATTTTGAGCCTGCAAAAACAAAAGGCAAATAAATACAGTAGGCATCTTTTTGTCAATCGTTTAACAATCTGCAATTCTGAAGTTCACTCCTAAAGTTCGTGCCTGTGTCAGATCATGTGGAAGAAACTATTTAAAACACTCATGGACAACAGAACCAATCTAATGTGGCTCAACCTCAATTTATTAGCTGGTAATTTATTAGGTCCTTTGCCGACCCTTTCCCTCTCTCTGCTCCCAATACTTTCCTGTCTGTAACCTCCACTGTCCTCTCCCAATAAAAGTTGAAAAACCTCTAAAAATAATTATAAAAAAAGAAAAACAAGAAGGGCCTAAATAACTTTACAATGACATGTCTGCTTCTGTGCAGGGCAGAAGATTTGATATGGGAGGGGAGAGGGATGATTACTATTAATACACGATGTAAATATTACTGCACACCAGCTTATTAAAGAGAAGATAGAGTGATGGAACCAATTAAGGGTAGCAAAGGGTGACCAAAAGCGGTTTCGCTTTCTCACTTGCGCCCGCGTGCGCGTCAATATTTGAAATAACAAACTTCTTGAGCTGATTATAATAATGTGTGCTTGATTATTGACGTGCTTTTGAAACCCGATCCTGTGCGCTTGATTATTGACGTGCTTTTGAAACCCGATCCTGTGCACTTGATTATTGACGTGCTTTTGAAACCCGGTCCTTTCAGAATCAGACAAACGCAAGACTGACGAATGCAAACACAAAGGAGAAGCCGAAAAAAACAAAGGAGCAAATTATTGTTTCAGCAAACATGAAGAAACTGCTACGTTTAACCATTATCATCACCTTCTGGACTATTATGAACTCGAAATGACGAAATTACATTATAACAGAGGTTACATTTGCTGGTGAAGATTAAAGTTTGCACTGACTGTGGGCTATGTGTTTCGTGTTGCTTTTATACCTAAATAAGGCATAAATGTCTGCTGTGTGTAGTTTTTTCTGTAATTGGTAACAAATCGGAGACTGTAAGGGGCTGTATGTGTTAATTAATTAATTTATTTTTTATAATCACAGACAGTAGGCTATTTCGCATCATTGATCTGCAAGTATAATCAGATCATGTTCATAGAAAGGTTAGTAATGAACATTTATACACCAGTATTTATGTGTATAATAAAGCCTCTGTTTTGTGAGAAGTGCTTCTCGTATGATTTGTGAACGACCTGTACAGCTTTACTTTAAATATTTCCTCAGGCGAAAATGATCCTACCTAATCCAGGTACTCAGTCCTCAGTCCTGCGGGCAACCATGTGAGAGCTGCAGAGAGCTATAGCTACCAGCTAGAACCTGATTTTATTACTGCACGCTCATATCTGTAGAGCAGTTTTTGAAGCCATGAGCTGCTGTGCACTGCCTAAAGACCTGATGCTGCCTTTCAAATACATTCACCCCATCAGACTTTTCCAGTATCCCCCATGCTTTCCTGTAATTGAGTAAAGCACATAGTAAATTAACTTTGTAAAGATTGCATAAGGGCAAAAACGAGAGAAAAAAATGTAATGATATTAAAAAAGGAGGATGAGCGGTGGGAAAGGACCAGTGAGCTCACATATGCAGCAGCCCCAGTGGAGCCATTGATCCACAGAGCCTTACATCACATGATAGGAAACTCGAGTCAGAGAGGAACCCTGGTCTGGCAACAGCCTGATCCTCAAAATGAACTCAGATACCACTTGCCTATCTTAGACACACATTCATATCATGGGTAAATAAACAGATGTGATCTGTCAGTGTTTTAGGGTGTTTTATGGCCTAAATATGCACAAAATAATTGTTGTTTTAATAGACAAAATAAAAAAAAGATACAAACAAGTCCAATAAGAATAGCTTATAATGTACATATTTCAAAAAATGTCAAAGATAAAATACACAGAAAAGCCATTGACTTGTTTCCACTGTGGTTCTCAATAATTAAAAAAAAAAATGGATGAGCAAATCATAAATGTAGTGCAGACAACATCAGCTCAACAACTCACCGCAAAAAGATTCTCAACATCTTCCTTTCGAAAAATACTATCATCCTGAATCTCTTTAATGCTCCTAATACATTCCAAGCAGAGCTACAGTAGTAAACAAAAAAATATTAATTCCAATTACACTCTTAAATCTACAAGGATAAATGCCCCAGCTACTCACCCTAGTAGAATGATAGTGTACTTCTTAAAGTAAAACATAATAATCAAACAAATTAGCGTGTACCATTTTCTTTAAAACCTTTAACAACATCACTAATTAAACAAAAACAAAAATCACCCTTTTTCTAACTTATAAAAAAATACTTTTGCTATATTATTCATCAAGTGTCGGTGTGTCAGTGGAGGTACTTACAATTCTACAAAACTTATTTTGGGATTTCTGCAATTTATTTGACATTTTTATTAGTAATACCGCTACACCAAAATGCTGTACCATATTCAAAATGCAACTGCACTGATCCACTAGCCAATGTTAAAGTTTGGGTATCTAAGAATGCCATCTGTCTTTGCTAAAAATGGAAATCTGGAAAAAAAAATTTGAATAGGCTAAAACAGAATTTTTTTTACAATTTTAAGTTGATTGAACAGAACAAGTTGTCCTCCCCCCCAAAAAACTCAAGAATTGTGTTGTTGTAACTTATTTTTAATAAGTAGTTTGAACAAGCAGCAAAAATATGAGGTCTCCTTTACTTTACTTAATTGTTTAAAAAGAGACCCAGAAAGAAAATACAAACACAGAGTCAAACACAGAGAAATACACACACTTGTTGAGAGGTGCAGTAATCGTATGCCTTCTAACAGAGCGATCAATGATCACACAGCCCTCAGGATATCGCTCAAACTGATCCATCTATCATCATCTGAATTATTCATAGACAGCCCGACAGTGAGTGTGTGTATTTGTGAGAGTGTATCCTTAATAGGGAAGTTTGGGAGCATTTGCAGCTCTTTCTATTAGCTTATCTTTGACTAACTCTCTGACTAACCAATGTTTCCCATTACGTCACAGCCTGTAATATGAACCCTGAAAGCAATCCTTCTAAACAAAACACTGACCACAAGTATGCAGTAAATACATGAATCAAAACAGTTTACACACAGATCTCAGACTGAGCGGGCAATCACTGTACGCTGCACCAGTACAAGGATAATCCTGATCAATATCTATACTTCCTGAGGGATCGGTTTTCATAAGGATATCAATATTGAACATGGGTTTGCTAGCAGACTGAACTAATGCAAACCCCCTCATTAAAAACTAATGTTGGGGATTCAAAAAGATATGCAAATAAATCTTAGTTCTATAATGACAGGGAGATACCCACCAAATTTGTGCTGTTTAATGCACTCAAGTTACTGTACAAAACACAATCTTAAACATATCTTAATATTAGCAGAAGAAACAAGGCAAAAATAACAATGCATGTGTTCACGCTATTTTCTTTAAAAAGTACCACATTTAGTTACTCTTTTAAAGAAGTGACTTAAGATTGAAATATTACTTTTAAAGGTAACTTTATCCAACACTGATAATTACAATGTACACATTTTTCCTCTTCCATAACCACTTTATGTGAATAAAAATTGACGTATTTAGTAAACCTGGCCTCAAATGTTTACACTGACTTAATTCACTTAAAATGTAAAGCTATTTGAAAGTAATTTTAAATAAATATATGAAATAATTCATCTATAATATATAATATTTTATATATAATGTAATAAATATAATACATATATAATACATTTACAAATATATAAATACATAATAAAATAAATAAATTGAAACCTATGAATCATGAGTTGCTGTGAACTATTAACTAACTGTAATTTTTACAGAGATATATTACATTTTGCAAATATTATTAATTAGTGAAGTTTATTCATAAACAAATTTCGAGAGGATCACGTGCTTATGATTGTTCTCAGCTGTTACAGCTTCAGCTAATGACCGATTATCCAATCAGACGATTCCTACTGTAACTCCCTATAAATAACCAAAGTTTTCTTATCTCAACATCTTCGTCTTGAAGAACCCCCCCCACTTCTACTTCCCCTCCTTTCAGATGGGCGACACGGCGGCCCACTGATTAGCACTGTTGCCTCACAGCAAGAATGCCTCTGATTAAGTCCCTACTAAATCAGGTGGCATTTCTGTGCGGAATTTGCTTGTTTTCCCCGTGCTCGCGTGGGTTTTCTCCGGGTTTCCTCCCACGATCCAAATAACAAGCACTAAGTAATTTGAAAACACAATCGATATCATAGTCAAGCTCTTAACGAATACACCTCACCTCAGTCCTGCCACTAGCTGGAAATAAGCCGAGAGGGAGTTCATCGAGATCTACCTGAGCTCAAACTCTCCTCTTGCCCTGCAAATGGGAGGGAGCCCAGGGTTCGAGGATCTCATAAGCTCAGGGCTCTCACCCGGGACAGCATGCCAATCAAACTTTATTATCAATCATCAGCTAAGTGTGAACTCTTGAATCCTTTTTTAGATTGAGTTTAAAAGTTGAATACTTTTTTGATAGAGTGTAGCCTTACGTTCAAGTTTGAACCCTGCTCCCCTCACATCCTAATGTTAAAATGCTCAAATTTAAATGTGATAATTAATAAACTATAGATTATAAAAGAAAAACTTGACAAAAGACAAAAAAAGTGTGCCGAACTTTTAAAAAATGTTAAAAAATATATGCTACTTCAGCTAAAACGCCAACGTACATTTAATTTTCCAAATCAATAATTCTAAAGCGAACACACATACTGCGCGCGCACACACACACACACACACACACACACACACACACACACACACACACATATTAGTGACAGTCCGGAACGCACTCATCAGTCTCATTCACACACTGAAAGCTATTCTGGTCCACTTCCTGGTGTGACTGAGGCATTAGATACCTTAAGCCTGTTGTCTGCTGCAGGACACAAACACACTGGCAGCAAAGGTCACAGCACAGCAACGCTTATCTCAATCACTCAAAGACACACATCATGTCTTCTGAACGTATCTCACCACATCCAGGGCT
>CAIGQQ010031706.1:65039-126104 GCA_903798035.1 Danio albolineatus
CTCATTTTTAAATGCACTCAATTAGTAGTCAGAATATTGAGCTTATTCTGCAATGCAGAAGTAAGCTCTTTTCTGCGATTGTTTCAGAACTTCTGATTAGTTTGACAATGGGGAAATGGAATAGGAATAACAAACACCAGTAAACAGTCAAACTACATGCTCTAGATAGAGTTGTGTTTATGACAGCACATAAAAAGAAAAAAAATGCCAGTTTTCAACATCAAGCACCATATTGAGCTGTTTTTTTTTTACAGAAATGAACAAATCCCGAAGCCAATAAGGTTTCAACGGTTGCAAAGATTTAATGGTTGTTTAAGAATAAGGAAAATATCATATGGGACAATATAAACTAATTATTATTGAAAATCAATATCAAATCTACCAAATAAAAAAGATCTATATTATGAATAAATATATTTTACACTGCTTTTAAAATATGTCAGTTTTGCATATTTATCAGTCTGTCTTGTATTACAGGTGATGAACAGAGCTCGGTTATGCAGACAAGCAGCCAACCTTGCAGGTTTGTGCTAAGTCAAAATAATCAATCAATTAGTCATTGTGTTTAATAAAACTATTGCTCAGAATTTGTCTTAAGTAAGGTTACATTTTTTTGAGGCTTGTAAATTTATTTGATTAAAAGACAGTCAAGTATAGTCAAGTATTCAGCTTAAAGTGCTATTTAAAGGCTTAAGTAGGTTAATAAGGTTATCTAGACAAGTTCAGTTAATTTGGCAAATAATTAGACGACAGCAAATTCATTCTTTTCCTTCAGCTTAGTCACCGTGCCACCGGCAGCAGTGATTTGTTCTGTAGCCAATGAACAGAGGAGTTAATAGTATTGACCTTGAAATGGTTTCAAAATATATAACAACTGTGTTTATTCCAGTCAAGCTAAAAGAAATAAGACTTTCTCCAGAAGAAAAAAAACAACTGTGAAAAATAACTATTTATTTAATTCAGTCAAAATTGTACTGACCCAGGAAAAACTTGCATAAATTTGTGATTGACGTGAAAGCTCTAAATGTATTTGGATATTTCCAAGCTCAGTAAGTGAAGCAGTAGGCTTGCTTTGTGGCATGTTAACATTAATGGAGTATTTCTGACTTTCTTTACTTTTATTTGTTGGTTTAGAAAAGCAGTACAGATGGAATGTTGATCAACTAGAGAAAACCTGCCAGGACTGGAAGAGCACATACAGGAGCGCATGTGAGGTAAAAAAACAAAACCAAAAAAAACATGTACAAATCTTGCATAAACTGCTGAAAAGTAATGTGAACACAGCAGAATGACTACATACAGGAATAATCATGGTTAATCAGAATCAGGACCATGTCTCATAGACATGTGATTCCCAGTCATAGCACTGTGCCGTTGCAGTAGAACATCTAACTACACTGATTTAGATGAGTCAATAAATGTTATTGCCAAAAATAAAAAAGAGGAAACAGCTCTTAGTTTTTAACATATTTTAATAGGAAGTGACATCACACATTTTACAGAAGGAGCAAAAAGGGTTTATATTGATCTTTGTATCGTATCGTAGGTGTTCCAGCAGCAGGAGTCTGAGCGCATTAATATCTTGCGCTGTGTGTTATGGGAGCATTGCAATCTGCTGTCCAAGCAGTGTGTCCAGGATGATGATGTAAATATCCAGCCTTGTCCGTCTTTATGTACTGTTATTAAGAGCCCAGGCAAATATTGTTTACAAATGACAATTGTTTTGTAGTGTTATGAGGAGGTGAGGAAGATTCTAGAGCAGTGTGACATCGTTGCTGACAACAATAGCTTCATTAAGATGAAAAAGACTAGCAGTCATCCTCCAGGTAAATCCATCATCCTCTTTAAAATGATCATAATGTACTGCGGTTGTTTTTTTAGACTGACATTAGGTTAAATTATGTGATGTTGTTAAATGGAGAGTTTATTTAGCTGTAAATGTCCCAGCCATCCAAGATACTGTACAGGTAACTTTTTCTTCTTCTTCAGTAGATCATTAAAAAACGTCAATGGCTACTGGCGCTTTCATAGTTAAATAAACACATTAAAATATTGCAGGTATATATATTTTTTCCAGCATAAACCTTTTATTTTTTTATAATTCAGATTATAAAAGTTATAATATCACAAATTATATTATGTTATCTCTAAAAATAACGCATGTATGTGTATTTATGGGCATTTTGTTTTGAAAATATCAACTTAAAGACTCTCACTATTAGGGCTGCACGATATTTTATTTTTATACAATATGGATTGTGATACTGAATATATCATTTCATGAAATGAAATTAATAGCTCTATTTGGAAACATAAAACATATACATAAAATATGTGTACAAATAAAATGTACAGGGCTTTATGATTTTCGGGAAGTCTAGCAATATATAGATACACAAATTTAATAGTAAAATGTAAATCATGTTCATCAAATATACCAAAAACACAATTACTCTTTTAAAATTAGAAGCGTTATTTCTTATGGCTGAATATTTTAAACTGACTGGAATTATAAAATCACACATAAATAATACATGTTTTGATAACTTTACGGTTAAAAATTGCAATAACTCCACAAATCAATGCCTTCGAATGTGACTGCTAGTCAATTATAATACTGGTTTGACTTTGCAGATGTGCGATGTGACTACTGCGTATGTGTATATTGCGATATCGATTCTGAAAGGATATTTTGTGCAGCCCTACTCTCTAAAAATATTTTTCATCGTTTCTGCCTCCTGAATCATACATAAAGCTTTAGTTATCATGAAACAATTAGTCTATAATTCATCGATTTTTGTGTGTTTACTTTAATAAGTTATATGAACAATTGCATGAAGCATCTTTTTTCTATATTGCAATTAGTTAATTTAGTAATCATTTTAGTTTCCCAGAGATGGGTTCTAGCTGGAAAGGCATCCGCTGCGTAAAACAAATGCTGGATAAGTTGGCGGTTCATTCCGCTGTGGCGACCACGGATTAATAAAGGGAATAAGCCGAAAAGAAAATGAATGAATGAATAATTATTTTAGGTTTGTCCCTATGTTCTGGTTAACTCTATACTGCAAAATGCGATAAAAGGTATTTTTTCATGTTAAAATTAGTTTTTGTCTTAACTATCTGTGTCAGCGACTTGCAAAATTTCTATTGTAGAAGAAGTTTCTATTTCTGAGATGTCAAGGCAAAACAAGAGCATAAACTAATATGACAATTATCACTGCGGATATACTGTGTTATGTGTTTATTCAGTGTTACTGTAGATGCTACCAATGTGAGTTTGAAAATGTATTTATGACATTTATGGTCATACTACTGAAAGCAGGAGTAGATGGTTCACCTCAGGCTTTGAAAATAAAATAACTTGCAAATGGTTTGAAAATGAAAGTCAGAACTGTGACCCAGTGCAAAGCAATAACATCAGTCACTTATGTACTTTCATAATGTTAAATAGGTTAAATATGTATTATAACAATTTAGGTTAAATATGTATTATAGATTATAACTCTAACCATTTCGTTGGGAGTGCAGTGGCTTATTTTTAAATGAATGGCTGGTATTTTCATGTTTCTGTTGTAGAATTTTGGTGCTTGTTGTTAAAATGTAGTCGCCTTGCATGTAGTTAGACACGGTGTTACCTAAAAAAAGCATAACAAGGTTTCAACAGCCTGATCTCACAATGAAACGTAACTATTTTACACTATGTCAGTTTAGTGGCTAATTCATATGAATTCAGTTGTTCAGTTGTATGAAAATGTACGCTTTTATAAAGGAGGCGTGGCACCAAACCTGACCCCTAAACCCAACCATCATTGGGGGATAAACAAATCATATTAAGACCCAATCCCAATTCTATTTTATTCTACCCCTACCAATTCCCCTTCCCCTTGACTCTTGAAACAGAGTGTAAAAATAGGACAGCTCTACAACACCTGCATATGTCATCATATGTCATCGCAATCTCTTGCTCCATATGAGAGTGACAATCATGCTGTAGTTTTTCCAGTTGCATTATTATTTTGTTGTTTATCTTCGGGAAATCACTAAAGCCGTATATCATGTTATCATAGCGATATAATGTGGCAATAAGATCGTAAATGTACTGTACATTTACACCATGGCCAGATTCATCTATGTTAACACATAAAAAACTACATTAACATTATAGCAGACACTGTAAAAAGGTCATTCCCAGCCACTAGACTTTTCTGACAGGGTGGTTTAGTGTCATTGAGTGACAGAATGGTGTGGGACTGCTATACAGGAGTTATTAGGCATTATAGATAGTAAAGTTAATCTTAGAAAAAAAGTTTATTTTAGCAGTTTCTTTTTTTTTTTTTTTTAAAAAAAGCTTGAGCGTAAAACACGAACGCTGTCATGAATGTACTAAAACATATGCTTGTTTGTTGTAAAAATTCATATTAATTACAAAAGAACATACTCATTTGTGCATCTTCTGACTTCAGTGTGCAGCCATGCTGCTGTTGTAGATGCTGTTTTCTGGGAAATTTTCTTACCCCTTGGTTTCAAGTGTGGTCCTGGAAAATCTCTGTTTGAAGGGGTGTCTAGTCCTTCCCCTAAGCCCTATGCTTTTAAGCTAAAGAGAATTGGGACACCCGTACCCCTTCACTTGAACGTGCAAAACAGGGAAGTGGAAGTGCTAAGGGTAGAATTGGGATTGGGCCTAAATTGTACGTATGAGATCAAATTCTTGAATTTATAGGAAGTAGCCACTAAAGCAAAAAGCTACGAATTGCCGTGAGATCTTGTTGGGTTTAAAGCACTGATAGAAAAAGCATATGACTTGCTCCAAGTGATTTTACTACCACTGACAAGGCTTGTCATTTATTCTTCTCTCACTGATTTGTGCAAAATGTTTAGGAATTGGGATACACTAATGATAGATTCATTATTTGTCGACTCTGTTATTATGATATTTCAGTGAATTTCACATTCAGTTTTTAAAAACAATAATGTGCTGAAAGGATGTAAACATTAGTTCTAGACATGACTTGTTTGACGTTAGCATCTAAAGCTAAAGCACAAACAGCTGAAATTGTCTCTGTTATTGTCCACTCTACTTGTTAGTAGTTTACAAAGTTGAACAATAATTGAACACCAATTTAATAACACAATAATCAATTGTTTTCTATCACATTTTACTTTAATAATGGATTCAGTTTACTGTAAAATTTACATTTGTTTTATAACATAAAATAATACTCATGGCTCCAGATAATACATTGAGTTATGTAACAAAACATTCTGTCTGCTCAAGAAACTGAACAATATTCATTACGGTCCGCTTTATATTAAGTGGCCTTAACTACTATGTACTTAGATCAAAATATAAATACAATGTACTTAATGTGTTCATAACTTATTTAAGAACACTTGTGGTGCTCTTCAGGTGGGAGACAGGTAAGCTTAGGGACAGGTTTGGTGGTATAGGCAGGTTTAAGAGTGGGTTGAAGGGTTAGGCATGGTCAACAGTGTAGTTATACATTTAATTACAAAAGGTAATTACTGATGTAATTACATGCAGGTATTTAATAAAGCAGAAGTACAATGTAAAAACGTGTTTACAAAATAAGTACATTATAACAAATGATTAATTTCAGTGTAAGTACATATTAGTTAAGGCCAGTTAATATAAAGTGGGACCTTTATTACATTATATTATATTCATTTCAGCAAAAACGTTTGATTTGCCTCATAAGACCTTGATGTGCCTTTGATTTGATTGCCTTTGTATGTTTTTACTAATATTCTCATCTCATCAAGTCCCGTCATCTTTTTTTGCCATAAGACTTGCATTTTATAAACCACCAAGAACTACGGTTTCAGAATAATGTCCTACTGAAAAAAGTCACTCACATCTTAGATGGCCTGAGGATGAGTAAATAAACAGAAAGCTTTTATTTTTGGGTGAACTATCCCTTTAAGAACTTGTTGAATCCCTTTATCCTTTTTCTTCAGCTCTCATAGAGTTTCAGTGTTACTCTGATGTGGACACTAACGGAGGAGTCAGGAGGATCGAAACCAACAGGTTCATGTCTGAAGTACTTCAACTGATTTAAACTGGCAGTTTTCATACCTAAAAATTTGATCGTGAAACTCTTTCATATCTCCACAGATTATCTGTCGTGCTCTCTGGGATGTCTTTCAGTGGTCAGTATCAAATCATAAACATCTTAAAGAGAAGGTGATAAGGTAGAAGCGTTAAACAAAATTAGCTCAATCTGCATTGTTTGTCTTTACATTGCAGGGTTTCCTGAAGCAGGCAATAATTCAGGTGCAAAATACACACCTGCCCAACAAAGGATAGGAGTGACTGAGGAAAAGTACATGGTGTTATATGAATTTAAAGCGCAGGTAAATAAATACTCAGTTTTAAATACTTATAATCCTTTTTTAAAATTTACTTAATTATTTATTGCAAATGTAAAGAGTCTTCATTGACAGTCGCAGCCAGATTTCTAAACCTGACACAGAAATGAGCTTACTTCTGCATTGCAGGTTTATTTTAATAAGTTTGTGAGCCTTACACTGTAAACATATTCTTGCTGCCTTTAATATTTTTTTCATCAATCTTGATTCAAATTAGCTTTTCTATCAACTTACAGTACAATCAAACTGACTAAAAATCTTAAGTTAAACTTTGTGTTTAATAAAATATTAACTTATTAAAATACACGCACAGGCCACTTTATTACCTAATACACCTTACTAGTACCAGATTGGACCCTGTTTTGCCTTCAGAATTGCCTTAATCCTTAAGGTACTGGAAAAATTCCTCAGAGATGTTGATCCATATTGACATGATTGCGTCACGCAGTTGCTGCAGATTTGTCGGCTGCACATCCATGATGCGAATCTCCCATTTCACCTCATCCCAGAGCTCTATCTGATTTAGATCTGGTGACTGTTGAGGCCATTTGAGTAAAGTGAACTAATTGTAATGTTCAACAAACCAGTCTGAGATGATTTGGTGTTTTATGACATGGCGCGTTATCCTACAGGAAGTAGCCATCAGAAAATGGGCACACTGTGGTCGTAAAGGGATGGACATGGTCAGCAACAATACTCAGGTGGCCAAGAAAATATCCCCCACACCATTACACCCCCACCACCAGCCTGAACTGTTGATACAAGGCAGGATGGATCCATGCTTTCATGTTGCTGATTCCAAATGCTGACCCAACCATCCGAAATAAATCTAGACTCATCAGACCAGGCAACGTTTTTTCAATCTTCTATTGTTCAATTTTGATGACCCTGTGCGAATTGTAGCCTCAGTTTCCTGTTCTTAGCTGACAGGAGTGGCACTCCGTATGGTCTTCTGCTGCTGTAGCCTATCTGTCTCAAGGTTCGAAGTGTTGTGTATTCAGAGATGCTCTTCTGCATACCTCAGTTGTACCGAGTGGTTATTTGAGTTGCTATTGCCTTTCTATCAGCTCTAATAGAGTCTGTCCATTTTTCTCTGGCATCAACAAGGCATTTGCACACAGAACTGCCTTTCACTGGATATTTTCTCTATTTTCTGATCATTCTCTGTAAACCCTATAGATGGTTGTGCGTGAAAATCCCAGTAGATCAGCAGTTTCTGAAATACTCAGACCAGCCCGACTGGCACCAACAACTATGCCACGTTTAAAGTCACTTAAATCCCCTTTCTTTCCCATTCTGATGCTCGGTTTGAACTGCAGCGGATCGTAATGACCATGTCTACATACCTAAATGCATTGAGTTGCTGTTTTGTGATTGGCCGATTAGAAATTTGCATTAATAAGCAGTTGGACAGGTGTACCTAATAAAGTGGCCGGTGAGCGTAAGTTAGAAAGCAACATAAAAACATTTGTTGTCATGATTAGTGTCAAATTTGACATTTTACAGTGTAGAGACTGATAGAGATTTATTTGTGTTCTCTTCCAGGAAGACGATGAGTTGTCTATTAGTAAAGGACAAATTGTGACAATAACAGAGAAAGGTGAGGATGGGTGGTGGAAAGCATGGCGGGATGGAGTATCTGGGCTGGTTCCTGGAACATACTTAACCAAAGTGTCACCGAACAGTTCATGTCTTGCTGCTGCACGTCCTGAGCATAATCCCATTAAATAGTGTTTAGTAGTCGACACACCAAGTCAACGCAAATCATAACAGAGTTTATGGAAATTATTAACTGTCCTGACAGCACTTTTGTAAGGTCATGTATACACTGCTGCTAATTTTGTTTGTCGATTTTTTACTGCTTTGCTGTATTCTGTTCACACCATTAGTAATTTACTATGTAATAAATGAATGTAATGTAATGTAACAACAGCATTCAGTAATCAAATTATCCTAATTTCAAATCATACAAATTTGGCTGCAGCGGAAAGTAAATTTGTGCCAAACGCATTTAAATGCACTGTTATTGAGTACAGAGTGTGAGTCTGCACTGAAATAACAATGATTAGAAGTGTTACGGTATGTTCACACCAAGAACGATAACTATAAATATAACAATACATATATTTGCGTCCACAGTGACAAGGCAACACAAAGATGTGAGTATAGCAAAGGTTATCTGAGGTACTTTTATTTTTATTCTTCCGTTTACCAGCCTGGCTTGCAGAGCTTCAGTGTATTATGCGTCGTTAGTAAATTGCACAAGAGCTTTATATATTTCAATGGATTCTGAAGGGCTGCCTGTGTTTTATCGTTTATTAATAATATAAATATATACACAGTGCTCAGCATAAATGAGTACACCTCTCACAGATCTCTCTTTTAAATGAAGATTTTCTATAAGATGCTTTACAATAATATATTTGTGCACATCTAGATTAGTCAGGACCAAACCCAAAATGCTAATTTAACAAAATAACTCACTGTCACAAAAAGATCACAATAAATAGTGCGCCCAAATTATTATTATTAGATGATTGTTATTAGATTATTATTAAATGTGTTTTTTTTATTAATTTAATAAATTATTATTATTATTATTATTATTATTATTATTATTATTATTATTATCATTATTATTATTATTATTATTTGGAATACAATATCATCTTACTGTTACTAAAAGTGTTTGGCGACCAAAATTTTATTATTTAAGTTAATATAACAGTTTAATTAAACTGTTTTGTTTAAATGCCCAAAATATATTGAGAATATTCACTGAAAAATGTGTAAAAATATTACATTTTTAAAGGGGATTTACTCATGTATGCTGAGCACTGTATATAAAATATTATTAAAAATCTGTTTGAAAGTGATCCCAAAGAAATTTTTAGACCTTTTTTTTATTTTAAGCATTTTGCTTTTATTTGACAGGACAAGAAAACGGCTGTAAGTGAAGTGAGAAAGGTGCATAAGTCAGGATTGGAAATCGGTACGACTGAAGCAATGTTGCGCTATGTGTCGATACTCTAACCACTAGACTATGGCGGCAACATGCTGTATTGGTATATCTTTATCATAGCTGTGTTAACCTAACAGAATTAGCAATAACAGGTGAACTGGCAACCAAATTTAACTGCAGTGCTTACATGGTCAATGTGAAGTTGTTTTGCGGTATATACTGTATAGCCAAGCCCGGAACTATTTACAAACCAAGGCTATGTATATTCTTAGTTTTATTCTTTAAAGTTTTATTTTTTAATATATAATAATAATTGTAATATATACTGTGTAAATATGCTGGGTTCCACACAATTTCTTTGTGTTGGGAAAACATGAAGGAATTAACACGTAAGTTATTAAGTGGATTGAAGATAAAACAATTAAGTTGTCTCAAAAAATAATCAAGAATTGTGTTGTTTCAGCTCATTTTTAAAAAGCAGTTTGAACAAACAGCAAACATCATTTTTTGAGTGCACTGTAATATATGTAAACATTTAGTATTATACATTTTATATTATGAAAAACACACAAGATCCACATGCCTTAGCTATGTTCATTCATTAAATGTCACATTCAGTATTTTCACAATAAATAGGCAAAGACTGGGTTAAGCCTCTGTGCAACTTTGTTGGTTGTACCCACCTGCCGATGACATTGCTACAGAATATAAATAACAGAACCATATTGAAATGGTAGACTGAAAATACATTTGCCTAATAAAAAGGATTGGTGACCCCTAGTGGGGAAAGTGCCAAAGTAGCTGAGAACACATTAAAGTAGATTTTAGGAAGGATAGCGGGCTATATAATGCATGACATGAAAACTAGGATAAGTATAAATGTATGTTTTGGTAAACAACATAACCAGTTGTTTTGCTGATGAAGGCTATTTATGAAACACAATTTCAGAAGTCTTAAGAGGTCAGAGGTCTGAAAAATTGTAATTTAAAAAAAAAAAAATTATGTGACAAAAATCAAAACATCACATTAGATCATTTATTGAATCGCATATTTATTTTTATCATGGTGGCTCAGTGGTTAGCACTGTCACCTCACAGTAAGAATGTCGCTGGTTTGTGTCCCAGCTGTGCCAGTTGGCATTTCTGTGTGGAGTTTGCATGTTCTCCCCGTGTTGGTGTGGGTTTCCTCCGGGTGCTTAGGTTGTCCCCACAGTCCAAAGACATGCGCTAAAAGTGAATTGAGTAAACTAAATTGGCCGTAGTGTATGAGTGTGTGTGTGCGTGAATGAGTGTGTTTGGATGTTTCTCAATACTGAGTTGCGGCTGGAAGGGCATATACTGTGTAAAACATATGCTGGATAAGTTGGCGGTTCATTCCGCCGTGGCTTCCTCTGAAATAAAGACTAAGCCGAAGGAAAATTAATGAATTATTTCTTTTTATTTGTATATGCTCTATACTGAACAGACATATACAGGTTAATGTCTATTGACACTTTTTACTCCAGAAATGGTTCTTTATAGTGGAAAAAGATTCTTTAGATCCTTTAAATGGTTCTTTTGAGTGATTTCCACTGAAAGGTCATTTTGGGAAACCCTAAATTACATGAAAATAAGATGAAAATCTTAAGAGTGCGATAGACGTGCAAACATCAATACAGTTCATTTGATAGTAAAATGTATGTAAAATGTAAATCCTAAATGTTTAACCCCTTGATATCTTTCCAGCTCATTTCAGTTTTGGAGGTGGCAGATAATGATTTCCAGCCTTAATGATGAGTGTTTACACGATCAAAAAGACATTGAGACACTAATACAGAATGCTGTTTAAACTTTGCATATACTGTGTATCAAAATACAGACTATGCAAATCATTTGGGTTTTCTTGCAGGCTGGCTTTTATTAGCAGTCGATTCTTTTAAAGAGCATGTACTCAATTTGGCACTGTGCACTGCCTTTCATTATAGATTTTTAAATGATTTGAACTGTTTTATAGATTTCTAACTGTTTAAAATGTTTTTGTTTTAGGAGAACATTTAGTCACACTTTAGTTTTTAATGTACAATTAATGCTATAAAAAACATTACGAATTTCAGCTCAATAAATTACTAACTTGCTGCTTATTAATACTTATTAAGGTATTAGTTGGGTTAAGGTAATAGGCAGGATTAAAGATGTAAAATAAGATCACTCATAAGTGCTAATAAACAGTTAAAATCTTAATAACAGGCAGGTAATAAACCAGTAGTAAATGTTGTGAATTGTTGCTTAAAAACTAAAGTGTTACAGAAATTTTGCTTTTGTTTGTTTGTTTTTGTAAGACACATATTCTTATTATTCTTATTGTTATGATGTTGCTATTATTATACTATTATTTACATGTATTCACTTTTCTTTGTGATACATTTATAGCACGCTTTCCAAATAAGAATGTACTTTTCTGTAAGTAAATGTGTAAATATTAGTTGTGTTACTAGACAGTAATAAAATAGTGATCCATATAGTAATTGTAAATATATCTGTCAAGGAGTTGTTTTCTGCAGTGAAATAGTCAGGAGATGAGGTCAGACATTTTCCAACCATCCTTGTATTTTTACATGGGTTTTGCATATGTTTGTATTTTGGGCTGATTTTGTTTTCATAAGATAATCTTTGCATGTGACCTTTGAATTACAGCTGAAATTACATGCGGGTATTATCAAATGAAATCATTTTATTAAATATCTACTATAGTAAGTGCATTTGGTTACACTTTGGTTATTTGTTTTACAGTGCAACTATACACTGACGTATTGAGTAATACTAATAAACGAACATACTATACAGTTAGGGTTAGGCTGAGGGTTAGGTTTAAGGTTAGTTGCATGTAATTATATGTAACAAGGACATCATAAAATAAAGTGGTAGTTTTATTAAATGATAAACTCTTGTGCTTTCTTATGGACATGTTTGGCCATTTTCATTTTTGTTGTATATATGTTTTTGCAAACAGCATACATCTGGATAAAAGAAAAGTGTATTTGAAGTGATATTTTAATATTTACCCAATTTCCTTTCATAATTGTGATTTACACTATAGTTACAGAAATAGTTACATCCAGGACCTTAAGGACTTTGGCTTTTTTCAGGTTTGACCTTAATCAATCAATCATACTTTAATGAGGTTCTTTTGTCCTCTATGTTGTTAAACTATTGTAAAAGGCACAATAAGTAAGATTTCATTCATTCATTTTCTTTTCGGCTTAGTCCCTTTATTAATCTGGGGTTGCCACAGCTGAATGAACCGTCATCTTATCCAGCATATGTTTTATGCAGCGGATGCCCTTCCAGCTGCAACCCATCACTGGGAAACACCCATACATTCTCAATTACACACAGACTACGGACAATTGAGCTTACCCAATTTGTTTGTGCATCTCTTATTTGGACTTGTGGGGGAAACCGGAGCACCTGGAGGAAACCCACATGATCACAGGGAGTAAGTACGATTTTTTTTGTCATTAAAATATCCAAAAACCACCAGAACAGTTCTATATTTTGCTGACATATGTACTTATATTAGCGCACATATTTTAAAGAAAGTTCAATCCAGAGAAACAAGCAGTTTTAAGTATAGCGGCATGGTCCGTGTCCTGTGTGGCTATGCTGATGACGTCACAACCCTTTAATTTAGAGTTTGGTTTCATGGAAAACAGGGAAACACCTTATATTGAGTGTTTTATGAGACTGCACTGAGCTTGAAATTTGACATGTCTTTATCACGCAATTTATAAAATAACTTGTACAGCTCTGAGATATGGTTGACTAGCATAATAAAAGCTCTGCTGCTTTTGTGTTGCATCACACTCGTCTCTTATGGGTATGGGTAGAGGACAGCTCTACAGGGCTATTGTAGCTTTCTTTGCACAGTAGGCCACATTTTTAACAAGAATCAAAGATTTGACAGTACTTCTGGCCAGTTGTTCTGAAATGTATTCTTCTGACCAAGATATTCTTTATCACACAATGTATAAAATAGCTCGTACAGCTCTGAGAAATGGTTGAAGTAGCATAATAAAAGCTCTGCTGCTTTCGTGCTGCATTATACTCATCTCTAATCAGCAGTTGTCTCAATTCAGCTTTATGCTTTAGTGACACATGAATACTTTAGCTCATGCATGAACATGATTTCTGTCATTTAGGATGTAATAAAGGCAACAACTTCCATGATTCCACACTTCTTTGCATGTTGTGAATATGCACCCTCTAATAGCTAAACTTAAATGGTGTGCCATTAACTTAACACAAACATTAATTTAAACATTGATACATAGTTTATGGCAATTAATATGATACAATCATTAACCCTTTTCTATTTCCAGCTTCCTGTTATCATACTGTTCACGTAAAGGCAAAAAAAACAAAACAAAAAAACAATGATCTTATGATGTGAGAGAGTCATCACAATCTCCCTTTAGACCTAAGTGAAAAATTTGCATTGACTGCTGACTAACAAATCAGAAATTTACTTGAGTCTGTACATTTGTTGAGTCTGTCTGGAGGAGCTCATTTACAGACTGGTTTTCCACACGAGAAAATGAAGATCATCTGGGTTGCTCTTTTCCTGTCAGCTCACTCTGAGCTGACTTTAACTCTTCTAATCAGGAAGCACGTTTTTATTAATACCGCCCTGTCCTGGAGCGATGCACAAAGTTTTTGCAGAGCGAACCATTATGACCTATCCACCTTAGACAGCCAAGAGGAGGTTGACAGGTTTAAAATGGATGGTGGTAATCACATGAGCACAGAGAGCTGGGTCGGTTTGAGCAAACCTTCTGCTACAGGACAGTGGGTCTGGAGTGACGGAAGCCAGGAATCTTTTTTAACCTGGAAATCTGGTCAACCAAATGATCCAGACACTGACTTTTGTGCCAAGAGTACAAATGGTGAACTGTTTGACTTCAATTGTAATCAAAAGTACCCATTTTTCTGCTACGATTGGATGCCTCCGTTGATCCTGGTGATGGAGCAAAAGAGCTGGGAAGAGGCGTTTGAATACTGCAGGACTAAACACAACGGTTTGGCCTGTTTGCCAACCCGTTTACATCTCTTACAAGTTCAAAACCACACAGAAGGCTCTGACGCTCCCAGCGTGTGGACAGGTCTGCGCTTTCTGGCAGGTTCCTGGTTCTGGGTAGACGGGCAGGCGCTGGGTGATTTGGTTCAGCTGCCAGCATGTCCTGCTAACGCCCTTTACTGTGGAGCCCGAAACCTGGGAGCTAAAAGTTGGGAGAACAGAAACTGTACATTGAAGCTAAACTTTGTATGTTATTGAAGAGCAAGGTAAGAAGTGAATAATGTAATTGTGTTTCTGTCAGGACATCTACTCTAAAATGAATGCTTGTAATTAAATTCAAAAGTATTTTTGAAGAGAATAATAATTTTTTTTTTTATCATTACGTTATTTAAAATTTTAACATTAAAATTTAACATATTTATTTCAAAGAAGTGTCTTTTGCTCTGCATTTATTTGTTCCAAAATACAATCAAAACTTTTATTATTATTATTTCAGTTTTAAATAAGGGTTTTCTGTGTGAGCCAATTGTATTTTTATTATTATTATTTTTTTTTTTTACTCATTCCAGTGATTCATAGCAGTTAGTCAGGAAGTTGAAAATAGCAATAACTATTATTAAAAGACGATGTTAACTGAACAAAACAGAGCAACAAATCAGCATTTTAATAAGGATTTCTGAAGAATAATGTGGCACTAAAGACTGGAGTAATGATGCTGTAAATACAGCTTTGCATTCAGGAATAATTTTTATGTTTACTTTGAATTGAGATCATATTTGACCGCGTAGAATGTTTATGTCGATGTTTGTTTATACTTAGATGCACTGCTGTTATTGGCGTATATCAAAAATGGCATAATAATGTACAATGTTGTCTTTTCTTTCCAGAGGCGATGAGAAGAGCACCAGATAAAGAAAAAACAAATCAAGAAATTTAAAATGTCTAATTTGCATGACAATGTCTTTCATTTATGATGACACTGATTTACAGTAGTTTTAGAAGCTATGTTATTATATATTTAACAGTTAAATATTTGCTTATTCGAAAATTGTAAAAAGAAAATTGTATTTTATTTAGATGGTAAACAACATTTGTGTTTTCCCATTTAACAGCTTGTGCACCACTTTTTTATCAGTTAGTGTCAGTGAAACATTCTCCATGTGCAATGAAAACACTGTAGACCCCTATTAATGCTTATATCAATATCAAGTCAACTGAATGAAATAATGAAAAAAATAAACTCGAGTCATGCCATTTTCAGTTATTTATTTGACCCAATACATACAGTAAAGTAGGTACTTTAATAGTCATTGTTACACTTCTGCTAAGAGAAATGGAAAGTATGAATTGATCAAATATTGTTTAAATACATGTCATGTGCCTGATAACTGTATGAGCATCTTCATGCTACACTGAACACTGTGAGCACTGTATGAGCGTTGTTGTTGGTGACCTATTACATGTTTTTGACCTATCTGATAAAGTAAAATGCAGTCAGGTTCCTGAAGTAAAAGCTCCAGTCGTTTTCTCCATCGGGATGATTTAAAAACATCTGTTTACATTTAATTAAACTTATTTTAAAACAACTAGTTTTAGTAGCTAAAAAACCTAGTGTACATCGCAGATGATGTACAATAAATTCAGAGAGCAGTAGTGATTAAAGCATACAAAAAAATATTTAGCTCTGCCCACTGCCATCAACTCTTTCAGCATTTGTACATACAGTATATGGATATTTTGCAATCAAATTTAAATATATTGTTTCTATAGATACAACCCGGCAACTTGAACTGAACAGTTTAACATGCGTTCATCATTTTTAATGTGATTATCTCCACTGTGCAATGAATCATCAGATTGAAGTTCCTCATTCAGACTGTTATCCTATATTTGTTTCAAGTCAAAGTTTGCAATGTTGTCATTCTTCTTGACTAGTAGCTAAGTTTGCTTCAAGGCTCATAACACTTTAACAAAGTGATCCCTAGGAGAAAAACGATTGGGGAAAAATACTTCTGGAAGCAGCACTGTTAAAAAGGTGGGTAAAAACGAACGCACGCTATGTTTTTCTAACAAAAGACATATTTTTAAAAAGCAGTGACCATTTTGCAGTGACCATTTTGGTTCCCCAATTAGTAAAGAGTTCTTCAAGGTCACATGAACTTTTCATTGTGTGAACAACACCATTTTAATTATCGAAAGAATATTTTCTAACAATACAAAACTATTTGTGGAATGAAAAGCTTGTTGACGGCTCTTTGTGGAACCATTCATGCCAACAAAGAGCTTTTTTTTTTCATTTAAATTTCCAGCAGGGGGGATGCAGTTCAATAACTGAAATTCAGCTCTGTTATTTAAACACATAAAATGATTCACAAAATGTTGAGTGTACAATTGTTTTAATGCCAATTATAAATATTATAATACTTTTTATTATAAAAACCTTTATTTTAATTACACTTTCTTTGAATTTAGAATTTAAGGATGCAAACTCTGAATGAGAAATGAGGAAAGATGCTTTAAAATAATGTAAATGAACACAATTTTAAAACAGTAAAGTTATCATTTTGTCCTTCTTCTTCATTAAAACTCAAAGGGATTACTTCTACGACTACTACTATAAATAATGAAGGAAAACAAAATCTAAACTGTCAGCCAGTGACTTCAGTCTAACATTTCTTTGGCCAAACAACCACATAAAATAAAACGTATTATCACCATGACACATGGAATCAATTAGTGTAAAATGTTTACAATATAACAAACAACTGAATGATGATTTTCTGCTCATCTAGCAAATATCAATAGTGTGTTAAATAAAGAAACAATCCGGTACTTTATCAAAGTTAGCAACATAATCTAAACAATCCTACCAGTATGTGGCTATTCAAGCTGTCAAAGCTTTCTTTTTTTGTCAAACAAAGCTATACTGAAATTGGTTTTAATACTAGTGTAGAAAAGTGGTAGCCTGATTCAGATTAAACTTGTACAGTACACTGACTGGGAGGACCAGCCGTTCCCATGATGCCATGCAGTACCACTCAGGCATCTATACCCGTGTTGACGAGCAGTTCATATGCAGGGTCGTGACCTCTGCGGCAGAGGACCACACATGCACACAGCAGCCCAAGCATCTGTGCAGGAAACAGAAAACGATGAAGAAAACATGAAGTACATTGAAAGACTATGAGACTCCTGTATTTCAAAAATTGTATGTTAGCTGTAAACATCTAAAGATCTTGAACATTGAATGATTTTTGATGGAAGACCAGAGATGCAAATTTGACAACTCTTTATATTTGAAAGCCAATAACCAATTGACAGGTCTATAAATAAAAATCATATTAAGAATTCTTAAGAGCCTGGTTACAAAAACACAGTACACACAATACATTGGACAGCTGGTTTTAAATTTAAAATTGTAAAGTAATTCTCAGCTAGGTGATTTCCAATGATTTTGAGGCACAGTGTAATATCACTGTGCCTCCTGCAGCCATAGTACGGCAGAAAGGTTCCTTGATTATTACGCTGGAATGAGAATATAGTTCCTAGTCATATTGAAATAGTAAACAGCAACTCTTCATTTTCCAATAGTCTCAGTACACAATGTAAGAGTCAAGTTTTAAATAGGAAAATGGTCAAAAACCCTTTGGTCATTTTTAAGTGAGATGCTAACGGTCTAATCCGATTCAATAATCTATGCTAAGCTAAGCTAAAAGTAGCCCCGCCAGACCCGGAGATCGGCTGAATAGATTCAAAAGTGTTAAAACTCAACCGTTTGACTTTAGAGCAGTTGTAAAATTAACCTATTTTCAAAATAAATGAAGTGGTGTTTTAAGCATTTATTAGACAATGTGCAATGACCAACAACACATTGTTCATTACTTATTGAAAGAAGAATAACTGCACTGAAGTCTTAATAATCCTATTATCATTAACAAAATATTACAAAACTGCTAGACTTTATTTGGTCATAATAATGAGATGGATGATGAGATGTGATGTAAATGTCAACATAATCACAGAAGTTTCTTCCAAATTTCGGGAACCTTTTTCTTTATTGTGATGTATAACTGAGGGTGGAATTATACTCTATTTTAACACTCCCCCTTGTCATCTTTCCTTGTAGCAAACAGTTGGAGAGAGAGGCTAAAGGCCCTGATATACTTCAAACAAAGTTATATTTCCTCCTTCATTTGTTGGTTTTCAAACATTCTGACACCCCACGCTGACACCTCAGGCAGTGCTGTAAAGATGAAAGCCTTCAGAATGTGCACTGTGCAGTTTGAAGATCTCCTGAAAGGGTTATCACCAAGCATGCAAAGAGGAAACCGATTTCTACTTTGGAAACACTGGCCTTCACACTCCAAGTACTAGTTTCTCAAAGAAGGAGGAGTTCCTGCACACACCCACTGAATCCGTAATCACCATCAACCACGGGCCAATTGTGGGTCAAAGGTGTTTAGTATGGTGGCCGAGAGTTCTTAACGCGCTGCAATTTAAGAAAGCACATGCAATAACAAAAAACCCCAGCAAATTAAGAAACGATCTTTATCAATTTGACAGCACACCTGTTGCAAATTCTCACAACACAAACAACGGAAGAAACGCACAGCAAATTGGTTAAAACACAAACAACAAAAGAAACGTGCAGCAACGGATTTGCTGACGGATTTGCTGCACGTTTCGTCCGTTGTGTTTTGACCAATTTGCTGTGCGTTTCTTCCGTTGTGTTTTGACCAATTTGCTGTGCGTTTCTTCCGTTGTTTGTGTTGTAAGAGTTTGCAACAGGTGTGCTGTCAAATTGATGAAGATCGTTTCTTAATTTGCTGGTGTTTTTTGTTATTGCATGTGCTTTCCTAAATTGCAGCGCGATAAGCTCTCTCGGCCATCGTAGTTTAGGAGCCAAAATGAACTCCCCCTAAAGGTTTGTTTTGGTGAGCTGCTTCAAATTGCTGAAACACACTCAAAACCAACTTTGTTCCGGTTGGATTTTGTTTGAAGTATTTAAGGGCCTTAAGGATGTTCTGTCTAAGAAAACAACAGACAACTTTCGATTGATTAGACACTGATTAGAAAAAAAAAAAAAGAAAAAAACAAAGATTTCAGTTGTCGATTAAAGATTACCAAGGCTTACATTTTTTTCAGTGGATTAACTTGAACGCATTGTACTAATCGGTCACTTCAGGAAGAACACTGTGAGCTAACAAAGTACATTTCATCAATTTTGATTACATTAGTAATCCTTCATTGTATTGGGTAGCTACAAAGCTGTTACTATCGTAAGTTACTTTAAACTAAAGAAAATACAGTAATAATTTGGTGTTTCTATTTTCTGCTGTTCTATGTTTTACCTTCCCTGTAAGTACTGCTAAACCCACATATTAGACCATTTTTAAGACCACTGACCTTAACTGCAAATGAGTTTTTACCTGTATGGCAGCGAATGTCAGTGCAGCCAGAATGACGTACAGCATAATGTCCTTAAGCTTCTTGACTACAAGAACTTCACACCCCTGTGACAAATACACTGAATTAGTTATCATTTCATATTTCTAGACTGCAGGCCCGTGTAAGTGTGCATTACCTCTGGGTAAAGGTCTCCTGGGCGCATTAATGTCCCAGTGCAGTTGCTGATGGTGGGTTTGCAGCAGCTCACTGGAACACTGTTGTTTTTGGACTCAATAAACCAATGAGTGTTCATCCAGTCAGAGTAATTATGAATGCCACAGCAGTGGAGCTAAAAGTGAAAGTTTGGATAGTTTAGGTTAAACACAAAGATGAAGAGGAAACTGACAGTCTTACAGTACAGTACCTGTCTCTGCACATAGTCAATGGCCCTGCTGGGAGCGTCTGTGTTTGTGCCTTTGTATTCATTATATACTTTCTGAATAGAGTGATTCACCACAGCCTCGACCTTCCAGAGGAGAAAAAAGGCTTTAAAAATGACACTCTCTTACTTATGCATGCACATGTACTTGTATTTAATTATTTCCAACCTTGGCTCTGTAAATATAACCTAGCACCACCACAACCACCTCGGTAGCAAAGACCAGAAGCAGCACTGCGGAAAACTGCAGAAAAAAAATCAGATAAGAAAAGAAAAGTCAGGACAGATTCAGAATTCAAAATCGTTAAAGCTGTACTTGTGAAAGTCAGATTGTTGTTTACCGTGACCAGGCCACAGCGGCTTTCTCGAATGGTGGCACAGCAGCCGATGAAACCAATGACAAAAAGAAGCGTGCCGACAGCAATGATCACCATTGCCGGGATGAACGTGTAGATGTCCTCAAAAAAATGATCATAATCATCATATGTTATAAAAACATATGCTCCAATGTAGCACAGTATTCCTGCGGCAGCCTAGGAAGAGTGCAAGGGAAATACTGTTAGTTCACAATCACACTTATATCGCCTTGTAATATAACATTTCTAATATTTTATTTAAAAATGTAGTTTTGTGTAATCCATCTTCATTTTGTAATCTCTATTTTCTAAGATTATGTTGTTGTCAATATGATTATAATTATCTCTCAAATCAAATGTGCTGCTTTTATTCCCAATTCCCTAGCAATTTTATGCAATAAGAAACTCATGTTTTGTCTATAAAATGTATTAATTGTTTATTAAAAATGTTTAATATGTCTATAAAGTATGTCAGTGAAAATGAAATGTCAAAAAGGGCTTTTTATTTATGTTTTAGTCAGGTTTTAATAACACTTTGGTTTGGTTAGAGTTATATCAAGTTTTTTTATGATTCTGAATAGTGCTTTAAACTATGTTTTAGCAAAAAATATATATGAGCAATTCCAGTGTTATGGATGTGACATTTGCAGTAAAAACTCAAACATAAATTCACAAAGAAAGTATATTTTAAGATTATATTGAAACATCTGTTTATATTTTACAGAACATCTGATCATACAGTTATGGGAGCAGAAAATAAAAATCTGTAAACATGTTTTGCACTTTAAATGAGGAACATAAACATGCGTTATGGATGTGACCAAAAAAGTCTGCGAGATCGCAGTATACAGCATGCTTGGTAGAAATTCTGTGAATAAAAAGCACAACCCAAAAGAAACAATGATAATCAAGAGGATAAGATTTGCTCACTGTAGAACAAACATGATTGATTTTACTTTATTTAATATTTTTGCATTTATGAGGGAAAAGTGTCGTTATGGATGCGAAATTGTGTGACTTTGGTAAATCAAATATAACAGTTTGAAAACATTGACAGAGACATTTTTGAGTACTTCTAAAGTACTTTGAAATACTTGCTTACACAAAAAACTTAGAAACGGTTTCCGTATTTTGATGAAAACAATCTTTTTTCACGGCAAGGCTGACATTTGCATGGAATTGCTCATATAATCAAACATCAAACAGCCAAACATCAAAAAAATCTAATTTATTTACTAAAAGGCTATCACCTAGTGTGTGATGTTTCGACCACACAGCCTCTTCATCAGCCATGTCACATGATGTGATAGCCTTTTATTAAATAAATTTGAGATTTTTTGCAGCTTTGGTGTTGCCGGTGTTCTGACGGTATGTGCTACCTTCTCAGAATGTGCTACTGCTAGCTTAATCTGTCATGTTTCATCTACCAAAACAGGGTTACCACATCTTGTCAGCTTAAAAATGTCTATCAGAATGAACTACCACATTAAATAAGGATGTAAAAACAGGGGTAGCATATATTGTCAGCTTCAAATATCTATCGAAATTAGCTACTACTTTATTAAACAATGTGGAAAAAGGCATAGCAGCTTCAAATGTCTCAATTTGTCATATTTCATCTAAAAAAAGGGGTAAGCACATCTTGTTAGATTCAAATGTCAATCAGAATGAACTACCTCCTTAAAGAAGGGTGAAAAAACAGGGGTAGCGAATTTTGTCAGCTTCAAATGTCAATCGGAATGAACTACCACTCTAATTAACAAATTAAATATAAAATGGATCAAATTTTTAAAAAAATATTAAGGCTGTAGTTCACTTTTACAGACATTTGACGCTGCTATGCCTTGTTCTACATTGTTTAATAAAGTAGTAGTTCATTTCAATAGATATTTGAAGCTGACAATATGTGCTACCCCTGTTTTTACATCCTTATTTAATGTGGTATTTCATTCTGATAGACATTTGAAGCTGACAAGATGTGCTAACCCGGCTTTATGTTTGCTTTTATGTACATCTTTTGGCTGAGCACCTCTTTGAGATTGATGTGCGTGCTTTGGTTCATTTAACGGGGAAAATCATACATTTTACAATTATTCTTTGATAACGAGCCATACAAGTATGTACAGTTTAGATATTAGGCTAACAGCGATATTGGATATCGATGTAACAATAAAGTAGGCTACGTACAGTTTCGTCAGCTAGAACTAAACATGAATAACTGTAATTAAGACTAGTGATGATACCTCTATTCATCTCTATATCAATATATAAAAAGGGTTCATATTTCCTGAATAAACAAAATAATGCTACAAAAAAGGCCCTTGCAATAAACCTCCAGTACGACAATACTATAGAGAGACATCTTGGATTTTCCTGCGATTACAGACGCTAGTGGATATTATTTTATGGACAGATTTATGTATTATGGTTGCGCATAGATATACAGAATCTGCAAACATGCAGGTTATGCAATCTATGCGTAAACAACCTTCGTTAAATAATTTTGTTTTTATTTTGATTTGATATTCGTTGCATCCATTGCCCGGTGCTCATGTACGTGACACAGTGGGGATAAAATTGACAGAAATAGAAATTTAACGGGTGCAATATCCGGTTTAGATTAATTTGATGATGCTTTCAGTTAAATATATTTATCTAAAAGAATGTCAATTATGAGATGCTTGTAAACAACAGCTCTATTCGCTGTAGCCCCTGCGTCTCTGCAGAGCTATGCCGCACACTGTCACTGTACTAATCGCTGCATCCCCGCAGTAGCTTACTTACCCAGAAAATCAGATTGAGGAAGACGAGAACCGTCTTCGAAGAGATAACGCCACATTGTCCCATTGTCACGCTGAGGCTAGTATATATATTGATCCAGAAAGGGAAATTCACGTTAATAGCAGCTACATATCGTGCGATTGTCAGGCTCCTGTAGTCAACAGAGCATCCAACTGGACAGCGGCAGTCACGTGTCCCACTGACCTCAATACCGCGAAGAGCCGATCGAGCGCTGTTTGTTGGCACATGCGGTAAGACACAGTCCAATGGCGTATTTTACGTTGAAACTCTCTTGCTAGCTTTAGGAACCTGCACCAGCCTGGTGTTCATGTGGTCATTTGAGTCACACTGATAAATATTTTTCAAGGTTTCATGTAGAGAGTCTAAAGACAGACTCGTCGCGCTGACTGATTAGCCATGGCATTAGGCTTATGAAAGCTAGCCTATATTTGCTTTTATTCCTTTAAATGACAGATATTTTTGTCTTTAAATTCATATTGGCTATAAACATGTTTCAATTGGGAAACAAAAATATGTGGCACTTATAGGACTGCTATTTTTTGAAAGCAAAAGACAAACTATTTTTCTTCTTTTATAGCTATGATATTTGTAAAAAAAAAAAAAAAAAAGTACACAAATTTCCTTACAAAGGCTTTAAAAACAGAAATGTGAGATATGAGGTCATGTAGTGTCGTGTTGAGTAAATGGAGAACAACTTTGGGTCAACGACTATTGTTCTCTTTGTTCTATTTGTATTGTTTACATGCTAATGAGCTTGTACTGGAATTGTGTGTTGTTCTGTTTTGCCACACCGATGCTTAACTGACTTTCACATTGATGTAATCACAGACCGAAATTTAACCTACAAATAGTTTGTAAATAGTATCAATAAGCTAGGCATTAATTAGAACTTTTGTACATTGTGTATGTTCATGGCAAGATAAGAACAAAATAATGAACAATGTGTCTGTTTTACCCTGCTTTATTCTTACTGTATTATAGTTTAATACTGACATCATTCTTTTATTATTGTCATGATATTTTCATTCTGTTTTAGTGCTTGGAAGTTTTGTCATTTTCAACAGTTTGAACTGGTTGAGATCATTCACACAGGTAAGTGTATTGCTGCCTTTTGTTCGCTGTTCAGTCAGTGCGTGATCGACTCTTAAAAAGTTCCAAAATTGATTTTTTTGGGAGCAGTTCTAAACTCTAATATATGAATTCATTAACAAGTGAAAAAAATACTGACACTCCTTATCCCGTTTATGCACCTAATTTTAAATTTTCATTTTTATTTTATTTTTTTACAATGATCTTTTCTACTCTTTTACATTCTATCTTATTGTACAACACAGTGGTCAAATACGGTTGTATGCATTTGTGTTTTATAAAATGATAAATGTTATGAAATACTGTACAATTTGTGTGAGCAAACTAAATGTTATATTGTTTCAAACTTCTTGAAGTGTTAAAAGGCCACTCTGTTGAACTATACTGTGGAATTAAATGCAGCAGCAACAGATATCAAGGACCCATAATGCAATTGAAAAAAATAAAAAAACAATGGAAAACTAAATTACAAGGTATGGTCATTTTTTTAAACTATACAGTTATAACTGTAACTGTATGTATAACAGTTAATTATTACAGTTAATTACTTTTTTGATTCCCTAAAGAACTTGTCAGTGAGCAATTCTTAAATTAATACTTTTATTTGTATAAAGAACAGTAGCGCAGTAGGTAATGCTGTCACCTCACAGAAAGAAGGTCGCTGGTTCGAGTCTCGGCTGGGTTAGTTGGCATTTTCTGTGTGGAGTTTGCATGTTCTCCCCGTGGTTGCGTGGGTTTCCTCCGGGTGCTCTGGTTTCCCCCACAGTCCAAAGACGTGGTATAGGTGAAGTGCGTAAGCTAAATTATCCGTAGTGTATGTGTGTGAATGAGAATGTGTGGATGTTTCCCAGTGATGTGTTGCGACGGAAGGGCATCCGCTGCGTAAAACAAATGCTGGATAAGTTGGCGTTTCATTCCGCTGTGGCGACCCCGGATTAATAAAGGGACTAAAATCTGAATTTTCTTCACATAATGTACATTTTGCGCAGTGGAAGGGTTGAGTGGAGATTCTTCAGATTTGTCGCCAATAACAGATTTTTATTATGTTTATGAGTGAAAATGTAAACGTGCAATAATTTGATACCATAAAGTTCTTTTTTGATTAATCATTTTTAGTGGATAATATTTTGTTTTCCAACATGTCTCAATTTTTCCCTATTTTTTTCTGACTTTGTGTTATAGTGTCTAACCTTTCTAATTTGTCTAAAAAAACAACGACTAGTCTACCTCATTCAACAATAAAAATCTAATCTTTAAAATCCAATGTTAAATCCAAACCGCTTGTATAACACCTGATGTAAACAAACAAATTCAGATACAAATTATGACACTTTTAACATTAGTTGCATGCAGGAGCAACTGACTTCACGGATTTGGTCTTTATTTAATACAAATCATTGAAAAAAATAAAACAATTCTGGACATCCTCTAAAAATAAATATACAAGTATAACTTGTTGCATTTTTCATGACATGGAGCTGGTTGGGCATAGTTACGATACAAATTACAGTTGATGAAAAAGCAATTACAAATTCCATGTGAATTAAACACTGTGAAGATCTCAGCTGATGGAAGTCATCATCATCATTTATTGTCTTGAATGTAGCTTTCTAATATCTTCATTAATATTGCAGTTTCCTAGAATGACCAGAAACCAATGTCAAAAGTCAATTATGTTCAGTTGGTGAGTGTCATTAGTAATATTGTTAGACTTTTCTTTGCAGACGTTTTACCCTGCTGAAATAAACAGCATATGCTGATAAGGTATGTTTTGATGTTCGTTTGCTGGTTTATGCTGGTTCTTGCTGCTCATAATTTGGTGCTGATAAGTAAAGATCAGTGAAACCAGCTGCTTTTTTCCCCTCTTTTTTCAAAATGTCGTTTTTTAGCAGGGTAAACAAGCAATATAGTTTAAATGCTTAAACAAAATGAATAAAGGCTTTATTAAAAGTATTTTAAAAACATTTGTATGATCTCTCATATTTTTTTGCTGTAAAAACGATTCATTGGATTTACTAAATTGTTAACAAATAGTTGATATGGGCTGAATTAAAAAAAATTAAGTTGAACATTACTAAATTCAATGTGTTTGTTTGAAGTCATCACAAACAAATTGTTTACAACTAATTACCTTAAAAAAGTTTCCAACTAATAATTTTTAATGTATGCTGTTGTTCAAAATGCTCTTTTCTTCAGCAGGGAAAACAATATAGTTTAAATCCTTAAAAAATAATTACATGATTCATTAAAAGTATTTAGAAAGCAATTATATGATCTCTTATATTTCATAGTTGATAATCAAACAGCTTCAGGTGGACAGAGTGTCCAGTATCGGTTCTTACCGGGACGTTCGGGCGGATGTGGCGCGTGTCGAGGTGTGTTTGCAGCGCGACCCTCAGCATCTCCTGGAAAACATCCTCGGGCTCGACCTGCCGGTCGTTCAGCGCAGCCTCGACGGCTTTCATCGTGGACTCATCCTCGGTCGGCAAGTGCTTGCTGTCCACGACACTTTTCTTCCCCATAAAATGACCTTAAGTGTCAAACCAGATTTCTGTTCTATGTGTAAAGCACGTTAAATGTAGCAGAACAATAAGTTATGGATGCATCTCACCTGTTGCCCATAAATTTCCTCTGGGGTTTACTTTGATCTTTGCAACTTTGTTTCTTAGTTCAGTTAAGTCGAGGCTCACTGACGACGCTTTCGAAATGTAAAAAGAGAAAAGCACTAGGTATGTGAGGAATCCACAGCAACAAAACCTGGATACGCTTGAACTGGACATTTCTGAACGTTGTCGGTGTCTCCTTCTCGGTGCCCGTCCCTCTATTAGGGCTGTCGGCGTCAGATGTTGTTTTTATATCGGGCGGATGGGAGGGATGACTGGGTGTCGTGTAATGACTTGTTGCGTTCGTTTAACGTCCAGCGAACAGATGCCGCAACGCTGTCGATCACGGCAAATCATCAGGCGCGTGTCGGGAATATGAGGGAGCCTATGGAAAAGCAATTATCACTTGCCAACCGACGCGTGATATAATTTTGCAGAGTCAAATTTTTTAAACTGCAGAGTTCAGTTCAGCACCATGGACAACACTCACACATGCTGCTCACGGGAGAGGGAAATCTGTTGAATTTTTCACTTTCTACAACAGACATTACACTGAAAAAATGCTGCAGACACATTTTTAAAATCAAATCCTGCTTATAATTTTCACTATAAATAACAAAAACAATTGTTGTAATAAATAAATGACACATGTTAAACATCAAAGTTTAAAGTATAAAAACTGAAGGAGTGTTTTCTTGTAAACTTTAATAATCAACGTTTTATTTCACATTTACACAAACAATGTTGCAAAGTGAATTGAAAATCTTTTTATCCACTTATCTTCTTATTGTAAACTTTTAGGTCATTGTTTTGACACACATACACACACAGTTCACACATAATAAAATATAAATATTATAAATTATGTGTGTTCAGTTCAAACTAGTGAATATTCATTCATTCATTTTCTTTTCGGCTTAGTCCCTTTATTAATCTGTAGTCGCCACAGCGGAATGAACCACTAACTTATCCAGCATTTGTTTTACACAGCGGATGCCCTTCCAGCTGCAACCCATCACTGGGAAACATCCGTACACACTCATTCATACACATACACTACGGACAATTTAGCCTACCCAATTCACATACCACATGTCTTTGGGCTTCTGAGGGAAACCGGAGCACCCGGAGGAAACCCACGCCAACACAGGGAGAACATGCAAACTCCACACAGAAATGTCAGCTGACCCAGCCGAGGCTCGAACCAGTGACCTTCTTGCTGTGAGGCGAACGTGCTACTCACTGCACCACTGTGAGGCCCGTGAATATTTTTAACAAATTAATAAAAATATAGAAGGTACTAAAATAACAAGAACACTGAATAAATAAGTTCTCATGTTTAACTTTTTTGATTGATTGGTTGGGTTCAATCGATGCTTTTACTAGTAAGTATTTGATATTGGCTGTATAATTAACACAGCGAATGTTTTGTTCATTACATGACAATTTATCCATATGTTTGTTTAATACAAAAAGGCTATGTTCAACAATCTTATCCTAAGTTTTGCAGTTTAGTCAGATTGTCAATACTTGCCAGATACGGTATTACATAAAGCTGACTCAAATATTCGAACACAATAAAACTCAGTTTGCATTATTTTTATGGCAGTGTCACGTTCATTAAAGGTGCAGTAGGTGATCTGCCAAAATGCTAACCTTTAGCATGATAGCTTTGAAACACAGTCTCTACCCTGTCATCCAAATCCACTCCTCCTGATATCATGAACGCGCCCCTTAAAGGTGACAATAGACAACCCACTACTAGTTCATGTCATTCGCCAGTTAGAAAACTTTATAGTACTTTATAATAGTACAATTCCAAATAGAAAACTGTATTATATCTAGCACGTTTTTAGTTGTGTAGCAAGCAAAATTTGTCATAATGTGCAACATTTCATGCATGCAAGGATCACTGGTCTCACTCTCTCATGCACTTTGTCCTAAAGCAACTTGCTTAGTGGTTGGCCGGCGGGGTGCCATACTTACATGCTAATTCAGACCGAATATACAAAGTAGCATGGTAAACAATATAGAGAGCGTACAGGTTGTCATTGCTCAAAAATGAACCAATGTGATATAGACCATTCGGAATACAACAAAATCTACATCAACTTTGTATGACTAAAATAGTTTTAAAACATTAGCTGTCTAAAATAAATACTTCAGCCATGGTGTCATCCTTCCTCCAGCGAACAAAAGTAACTCCAATACTGATTCAGGATTTATAAAAGTTGATTCAGCATTTGTTTTTACTGCTGTCACTCTCTCTCGTGTGCACAAACAGTGGATCTGTCTGCAGATGTGTGTGTGCAGATGTACAAATCTACATTTGTTGAGACAGTTTGGGCTACTTATCAGAATAATGGGAATTATCACCCCGACAAATTTTAACTGGATGAACATTTTTTAGTCTTTTGCGTTACCCAGAATATAAAAATACATATAAATACATTTAGATCATCTGCTTTAATCATTACTATGTGTAGAGTAATGTGTAGAGACTTTCAACCAGCACAACAAAAATGTTTCTGAAGACAGTCACCTACTGCACCTTTAAGAGTCAGATGCCCATGCTTTATTTTCAGGAACACTTGTTAAACAGTTTATAACTACATCATTAATTAAATCAACTTTTTGAAACAAAGATTTGTATCCCGTTCTCCTTATCTTTATAAATTGGTTTGCCCCTGTACGTGTGTGTGTGTGTGATGCTTCCTTCACAGTTTCCAGCAGGGATTGGAGAAGGAGGGTGAGTACGCTGGATGAACTTACCAAGGGTTGAAGGTGAAAATGCAAAGCCATTACCACCAGTGACACCTCTATTCCCCATGGCCTGACATGAGACCATAATGGTGCGACTCCAGTGAACAGTTTGACTCATTTCTTTTTTTCTCTCCCCCTTTCTGCAGTCCTAAATAAATGGGCCAGTGACTCATAAGGGACTCACTCAGCGTGCCGTAAAACTCAGATGTGTGGAAGCTGATGATGGCTGAATAATGCTGAGAATTTAAAGGTGCTAAACTTCTCCTGCCTCAACACCTATCTTTATGATAAGCCACAGAAGAAGTAAGCTGTAGTAAACAGAATCGGAGAGCGTTAAATTCAGCCTGTCCTGCCTCTCACCCATGCCATTTCAACTTTTACACACCTCTTCAAGTGTGAAAGGGAAAGCAGAGTGATTCATGTTTTATGACGCTGCAAGTGATAAACACAAACTAATTATCACGTGGCATTAGTACTTGCAATTTTTAATAGATTTTCAGTGATGTGTTTTGTGTTTTGACAGGATAATCTGAAGCTGTGGAGGCAGATCAAATTGGTCTCAGAGGTAAGAAATGTTTAGGATATTTTACAGTACAGGAACTTACTTTATAATTGTCTTCAACTACCACGCACTTACACTTAATTAATAATTAAACAATCATTTCATACAGTGCACTTATTGTGCACAAACGTGTTTGTATTTGTAGTACTCATATTTATTTTTTTTAAAAGCTGCATATTATTACATCTGTACTTCATTTCAGTTACACTTTACAGTATTAACCTGTGCATGCACTGTACTTACCTAGGAAAGGTTTGGGTTTTAAAGGTCACCATATGGGATACAGGGTACATTTAAAGTAGTATATACAGTTTATATAATGACTGTTTATTCATTCATTCAATCATTCATTCATTTTCCTTCGGCTTAGTCTCTAATTCAGAGGTCACCACAGCGGAATGAACCGTCAGTAATGACTATGTGCATACATTATATGTACTGTACATACGAAACAAAATAAAGATTGATAAATTTCAGTGGTTGCATCTATGGATAGTGTTGACTGTAACTTCATCTTCAACTTCGTTATTTATATAACACGTTTAACTGCAAGTTGGTTGCCCAATGTGCTTCACATAAGACGTAGACATAGCTACTGTATGTAACTGTGTCCCTTAACCTAAACCTGTCTCTAACATTAACTGTATTCTTCCTGAATAACAGCAAAACATGAGCACACAGTACATCATACCTAACAGTTGAATTAACACCTACATTCTTATAAATACACATTCTTTATTGGCATTGATGGTCCCATGAAGAAACTTTAACATCCAATGGATATTTTCTTTTCTCGAATGTTTCTCCAAACTGCAAAAAAGTTCTGAGGGTCATTAAAATGTTTTTCACGCTCTGAAATTGATGGTTCTTTGAAGAACACTTTTTAAAGAGTATAATAAAGAGTGACACTCAAAAAGTTTTGTTTGTTTGACAATAGTTGATAAAATTATATTATTTGATCATGGCATTGCATTAATTAATATAATCAAATGCGTATTATCAACTTTATTAACATTAATTCCAATTGATGAATTACAGCATGTATCTACGTATTGTGGATTGAAGAAATACCATACAGCCATAGAAAGTTGCTTTTGGTGATTTAAGATTTTGAATTTATCCTGAATAATAACATGTGAATGCATCAGATCTACAAAGCAGAAGGAAATGTCACACAGTACACGCATTGCATCAGAAAACTGCATCGATGTGATTTACAACTCGTCCTTTAAAGAGAGAAGCTATTTTTTCACATCTAGTATTCGTTCAGTTCATTGAACTAATAACTATCAATGGGTGCAATGTATGTACACTCTAAAAAATGCTGGCTTCTTTAAACCCAAATTTAGCAAAATACAAACCCAGTGACTGGGTTGAATTTGTAACTAACATTTTTATCTCAACAGTTAGGTTAGTCCATATTTTATTCACATTTTGGTTAAACTCATAAGAAGTAGGTCTGCCATGTGTAACTGGCATGTGTAGGTTGTGATGTTAAATATTATTTTGACTTAACCTGTTCAATTAAATGTTATACCATATTTTTAGTGTATTTACAAAGAGATCTTTGCTTAAAATAGTGTGTCATTTGTTTTGTAATATTGTTAATTAGATTTTTATGTGTTCATTTAGACACTTGTGCCTTTTATATCAGTGACTTTAAAAACCTTATCTTCTGCTTTATGATTTAATTGTCACGAGGCACATCTTTCAACCCATTCAACCAGTGATAATGTGAAATAAAAGCTTCTACACTGGATTGCACTCTGGAACATGATTTATATAGGAAATATCATTCCCCAGTGAAACACAGATCAACTTCACACTTTACTGATACATTCCTAATTGTGCTCACAATCTCTCACCTTTTATAGTGAGAATATTGGTTTATTTTTTAGAGAGTTCATTTAATTGTGATTTTGTAGAACTGCAAAAGTGTATTGATTTCAGATATTTGATATTTTGATATTTAATATTTGTGATACATCCAATTATTGAGCATGTTTGCATAAATAAATGCTGACCCTGTTTTTAGTGGGCCGCACATACACTGGGTTAATAGAGAGGATTTTCACAGGTTGTTAAATGTCCATTAAAGTACCACAATGTGAAATGTCAGGGCATGTAACTGATGGAAAAGTCATTTTAAATCAATGTCTCTTTACATGGTGTATATTCTATCACTTCCTGTGAAAAATAACATATCTTTTCCATTTATGGTGTTAAAAATGTTTTAAACATCATCTCAGAACTTTTTAATCTGCCTTTTATCAGTTTTAATCCCCATCTTTAGAAATGTGATGATATACACTCAAAAATAACCTTTGCTGCCTGTTTAAGCTACTTATTTCAAATGAGTTGAAACAAAACATCACAATTGTTTAATGTTCAATTCACATAAATTTGTAAAAACTTTTAAGTTAACTTAATGAATTTGTTTTGGGAAAACATGAAGGAATTGTGTGGAACCCAGCATTTTTTTAGAGTGTATTTAATAGTTCTGTTACTTACAATCACTGAAGTAAAGGCAAATAGGTACAAATAGTGTTTTATGTATATGATTTATTTTTTCCTTTATTACTGTTGAACGTTTTAATGAAAAAAATGAAAACACTAATTAATAATAGTATTTCTACCTATATATCAGTAAGTGCTCATGCTGAAAATGCAGAGTCAATATTTCCAAATGCTTGTCTTTATTATCATGAAATGCTGTTCTAATTTCCTGCAGGGATGTTTTACTATGAAGGAAATTATTACGATCATCAAGCACATGCGATTAGGTGAGACTGACTAAGTAAATGACGAGTATGCAATTAGTCTCAGTGAGTAGTTTTAGTAATCTCTGGAACAACAAGTCCTGGCCAAATTCTTGACATCTGCCATTGTTTACTTGTGATTGAAAATTATTGCTTACTTTATTGACTTTGCCGAGATACCATTGGAAGTTTCAGTTTCACAACAACATCAAGTGAGCTATCAAGACCAATGCATATTGTAGAAGAAACACCTTCATGGACAAATATTTACCTGTTTAATTGCTTGACCCGTTCCCATGGTACATCCGAAAGGTTGAGTAATCTTATCAAACTAATATGTCACACTCCATATGTTACGCTAATTGATAAAAGGTAAGCAGGTGCACTCTTAGAATAAAAATAAAGTTTGGAGAGGTGATTTTTTATTTTTATTGAACAGCTATTTAATAAAAAAGTGTGTGAAATGTGTTTGTTTTACTAGCGCACATTGTTAGACTTAAGGTAAAAAGTCAATCCCTGCAACAACAAAAAAAAACTTTTATCAAAATTTAACCATCTTATGTTAGATGATTATATAATAAAGATCATAAGAGGAGAACAAAATTAAAACCCACCCCGTACTACATATTCCTTTTTATTTGGAAGTTCGTCATCTCAGAAATAAAGGTACACGAGCTGTCACTGGGGTGGTACCTTTTCAAAAGGTACAAATTTGTACCTAAATGGTCCATATTAATACCTTAAGGGTACACATTAGTACCTAAATATACAAAAATGTACCTCTTAAAAAAATTTGTTATACTTTTGAGGTACCAATATGGACCCTTTAAGTACAAATGTGTACCTTTTGAAAAGGTACCACCCCAGTGACAGCTCCCGCACCTTTATTTCTGAGAGTGTACTGAAATGAAAGTCTTTGTCATGTTTTTTATTATTAATATTATCATTTTAGCAGTATAAATGCTAGCACTATACATTTAGGCAAAAATGTGTTTTTATACATATTTTTAATATTTTCAAAATCATAAAGTTAAAAGAAGTTAAAACAAACTGAAGAGCATTTTATAATCCACTATAAAGAACCTTTTACCCAATAAGAGAGTTCTGTGGATGATAAAGATTCTTCATGAAACCATCAATGCCATTAAAAAAATCATTTGTAACGGTGCCTATTGACCTTATTCTTCAATGTGGAAGTGCGCTCGTTTTTGCGAATGTTTGAGAACTTACGATTCAGCTGCCTATGGGAGAAATGACTAGGAATAATAAATGGCAGAAAACGGTCAAACTATTAGCTCTACAACCAAGTGTTTGCATGACTATACAGACAAAATAGAATAATATAAGAAGAAAATATCAGTTTGCAGCAGCAAGCAGCGTGTTTTTAACGTCTTAAAATTAATTAAAGTAAATGAGACCGGAAGTCTTGAGCCAAAATGATTCAGTTCGCAAAATGTCCAATGTATAATTTTATTAACAGTCAATCTTTCTACTACACTGTTTAAAAATCAATCAAATCAACTTTTCATAAATCAATCAAATCGACCAATCAATCAGAACTTTATTTTTCTTTTTTCCATATGAAGACTTGCCGAAGTTTGTATTGTTTATGTACATCTGACCACAGAATATGCAGCTGGATCTATTATCTACTCCCAAATGAGTCTTAGTAGGAGTTTCCGCACTGTTTGCACCTTTATTGCACTGTTTGCATCTCATGCCACATCATTAAACCCTTTGACAACACACACCTGCGCTGGGCTTTGTGACTCACATTCAGCCAGACATAAAGACAACTTTCACTGAGTCATTCCTTGATTTTGCCACTTCCTCGACGTCAGTTATTGGGATTTTTGTTACTTATGAAACATTGGAAACATATACAACAAGAAACTAATTTGTACATACTGTATTATTTATAAGAAGTTGCAGAGATCTGGCAAAATATTTCCGAACACTTGAAAATTCTCAGTGTGTTTGGGAAAAGATTAAATATTAGTTTACTCAAATAAAGATGTTATTGTCATTTGGAGCAACTCTTCTAATGGTAAAATACAGGTTGTGTGTAGTCTAAAATGGATATGAACATTACTTTTTATATAAATGGATATAAACATTACAAACACTTTTTTACCTATTGTTATTTAATACTCTAAATCAAATATTATATATATTTAGATGAAATGTCATTAGTGCAAAACAAACTACAACAAAAATAACAACAAAAAACACTGCCTTACTTTTGCTAGGTCTGTATTTGCTAATGAACTGTTTAGAAAGCAGTTGAGCATATACAACACTCCATGTATTCTGGCATTGTTGTTTTGTGTGTGTTTTGTTGTTGTTTGCACTCGCCTTTAACCTACACCTCCCTAAACACGCACTATCCACATGCATGACATCATCGATTTCCTTTCAGGCCTTTAATCAGACACGTCACAACAATGGCATAATTTTTCATGACCTTTGAAACCTGTTTACATATTTATGTGTTTTTAGTGACAAAAACGGCATTGTCATGAAAATGAACAGGTAAAACTCATTAAGAGTTTCCTGAAAAAACTCTTGAGATTGTCATGTAAATGACCCCTTCATTTTTCTATAGTTATATAAATGAAGCACAAGCAGGCACTATCAAATAGCTGAATGTTTGATTACTTTAAAGATTTAAAGTGTGAGCTGATGTGGCTTATGCAGTTTTGGACTTCTTTCCTCCGGGTGCTCCAGTTTCCTCCACAGTCCATAGACATGCGCTAGAGTTGAATTAAATAAACTAAACTGGCTGTAGTGTATGTGTGTGAACGAGAGTGTATGGATGGTTATGCTGGATAAGTTGTTGGTTCATTCCGCTGTGGCGACCCATGATGAATAAAGGGACTAAGCCGAAAGAAAATGAACGATGTGTTTATCTAAGTCTAATATTTAAATTTGTTTGATGACATTAAAGTATGACAAACACGCAAAAAACTAAGAAATCAGTAAGGGAAAAACACTTTTTCACACCACTGTATGTGATGTGTGTTCACAGCAGATGGTAGAAACTCAACAACAGAGGCTGCGTTGAGAAAAGTGTGTTGGTTGTATTGATTGTGTATTGATATGTAAGTGATAATACACGGCTCTTTATCTCTTTAGCTCTTTATCTCAAAATAAACACTGAATACTCATCCTGAATGGGTTTATTTTGCGAAAATGACCTCCTGACTGTGTTATTCTGCTTATATCCTGACTATGAAATATTGAAATTATTGCTATAACAGTGTAGGTTAAAATTATAATATGAACAATTTTTTATCTTGGGAAAAAGATGTATAAAACAGACGGCTTGGTAACATGATTTACAACACAACAATATTACAGTAATATTAAAGGCCCTGCTGAACTGAAATCAATACCTGTGTCGTTTGTGTTTGTAGGAGGGTTTCATGAAAAAAAGCTTTCAGAAGTTTAAATAAGTCATAAAACAAAATTCTATACAGTACATCAGTGTCCTTTTTCTTATAAAACCATAAATTACATACAAAAACTTTTCCCCTGCTTAACAGAAGACACCCATTAAATCTTATACAAATGCCTGTCAAACATATTTGAAATAAAATTTACTAGATTAAATATTAAAGGGACAGTTCATACAAAAATTAAAGTTCTGGTTAAATCTGTTTATTTCTTCTGAAGAGCACCTGGGTGCCTGGGTAATATTAACAAGATTTAAATTTTTAAAAAAACGTATACTGTCAAAATGACAAAGATGCACTAATGTACTACTACAGGCTATCAGAAAAAAAGCATGATCTTACTGTTAACATTATATTAATATGTAGCATAACGTATAATTAAATATAACATGATAACTTATTTAAATATTTAAATTAATGCAGGCCCAAATATTTTAAGCATTGCTGTTTCATTTTTACATACCATAAATCTATTTATAATGATTTATTTATTTATTTATTTTGATATGGTAAATATTTGCCCCTTACAAAAACAAACCATGCTTTTATCACAAATAAAACAAACCAAAAATACATTCAAACCATTGGTAACCTCAAATCAACCACACACACACACACACACACACACACACACACACACACACACACATAGAGTGATGCTATTTGTATTGTATATTTCTAATTGACTTAAATGAATATCTATTATCCTACAATTGACCAAATTTGCCCAAAATGTTTGACACAAAAATCTAAATTATTGAACTCTGACCTAGAACCTTTGATCTATCCTAGAATCTTTCAAAAAGCATTATCATATAATTAGCCAGTCATGATTTCGTTCAAGAACGTTTAGCCTTTTCTGTGGTTGAGATGCACGGCGCGAAGGCTGCGAGATTGTTATCTGAATGTCAGAGCAACACACAGTTCACACACGCACACGGTCTGCGGTGCCAGATTATCCCAGCAGTGACAGGTCCCACATAGACAGACTCGCTGCCTTAAACTTTACTGCATAAGAGATAAAAGTTGCTAAAATGCCAGCTCTATTGTGACATTTAACAAGCTTCGAATGCTTCTAATACAATTCCATATTTAGTGCAAAAATTGCATCACGCAAGTCATCTTGATTATTAAAATTATGACAGTATAATAGACCAACATATGAGTTTTCCTCGAAAAATTTCAACCTGACATTTTAATTACTTGGTCGAAGGTGGATCGTTTAAAGGGCACCTATCGTGCTAAAAAAAAATTTGGAAGCTGTTGGGAGCAGAGGGTTTCTTAAAAAAAAATAGGATTAAAATATCTGTTCCAACATTTGTGATCCAACTGCATTGTAAGAAGCAGTAAGTGCTACACTTTGTGTTTGGTATAGCATTTCGAAATATACTTTTGAGCTGCGTAATTCACAAGAGCTGGAATCAGCACTGCTGCATAGTGTACACAGCTGTAATGCTTCAATCATACAATAGGAGTCCCAGTTTTTGGACGTTAAATCAAGTTTATTTTGGACATAGATCTTTTTACAACAGCTTATTTGTACCTGTTTGAGCATCCTGTCACATTTGCTGCGAGTAGATGAGCAAAAACAGGGCAACATTTTAAATGCACACGTGTATTACAGTAGTACAGTAGTAACGACATTTGTGTCATTCATCTTCATCGTTGATGTAAGACTAAACAAACTCCACAGCAACTACATCAAATAATCATTAGGAAACTTCCTGGTTTGATCCTATGATGCATTATGTTAAGTCTATGCAAAGACACGATGTACATCCTGTGATGCGAATGACGGGATTGGAGCGAATGACATGGTGCAAATTGAACCTTTTGGCTGTTTGCACAAATCACGAGTTTTAAAATCTGAACCATGCTGAGAAATTGTGCCAAGTTAACCAATCAGAGCTTGCTTTAGTAGCTGCTGTCACTCCTAGAGGAGTTGGTGAGACTCACCAAGCTGGATGTGCCTCTGAAGGACTTAGCACCGAAAAAGTCCTCGACTGTTTTTCCGCCTTATACAGTATATCCAACGCTATCTCACAGCAATTCGTAACTTTTTATTTAATGTTTAATTCGTATGAATTCGTACGATCTAATTTGTACAATTCTGTACGATTTGCTCATCAACCAATGGCGGTTGTGTTTAAGGGTGGGGTTGGGTGCCACGCCTCCTTTTTAAAATCGTACATTTTCGTACGACTGAACTCGTACGAATTTGTACGAATTAGCCACTAAACTGCCAAAACGTAAAATGCTTACGTTTTCTCGTGAGATCAGGCTGGTATCACATAAAGCACAGCTACCCTCTCAACAAAATCCATGTCAGTCATTTTGCAAGAAGCTGGAGTGATTTTGCTTATGTTGTGAAGTGAATTTTATGTGTGGATGAAGCAAACCTCATGTGCGAATGAAGCGAGTAAACTCAAAATGTTCAAGAGCCTTGGCCGAGGCAGGTCCAATGTGAACGCCCCATTACTGTGGTATTTGTGACTGTGGATCTCAATCATATCTGAATTGCTGTCATTGTGCTGTGTTTATCCTGACATCTGATGCTGGGTATCCTCTTTCTTAAAGAACATCCGGTAAAACTTTATTTTGATGGTCCATTTGAGTATTAGTAGACTGTCTGCTTAATATCCGTTGATACAGACATTTAACAGTCCTTCAACAGACATTTAACTGACTATAAGAAACTTTGCAAGAACATGTCATCTTACACTAACCCCAACCCCAACCTAACAGTCTACTTTAGTCTAATGAGAACTAGATGTAATGCAGATGTAATGTAAATGCAATGTAATTTAAATGCAACAAACGGACCATTAAAATAAAGTGTGACCGTACATCCTCGAACAGTGGATGGGAGAACCAGCTCTTTTTCATTTAGAGGCACAGACGCAAAACATCTACAGTTCCCCCTGACCCCAAATATTTTATTTTCAACAGGGTATAATAAATGATCTGATGGATATTTTGACCTGAAACTTCACAGACACATTCTGCAGTTCTGGCGAAAAACTTATTTACATCTTGTAAAAAGGGCAAAATGGCGGAGATTTACGAGTTCGCCCATTGACACTCAGTCTGGATTCATTTTGAAACTAACCCTTATCAGTTCGTAGCTTTTCCCATTAATGTACTTCATCATGACGTGAGCAGACAATTATGCATAACTACATCCTTGGGACTATAATTAGGCTCCCTCATGGTAGGCATTTGCAAAACCTTTGGCAAGAATATATATTCCTTCATTTAACTAATTTATCACAATCAAAGTATATAACAATGTCATCATCACCAATGCTCCGCTGGATATGTGAGACTATGTTAATGCATTCCACACACTCTTCTCGGATCCTGTCTAGATTTTGGAATGTTTCATTTCGCATTCATAGTGGGTTTTTTTTATTCTTGTGTCAATTTTTTTTTCATTTTGCTCAAACATGAGATGATTGTTAACTGTCTATTAATTCTGTCTATTTTGAGGAAAACAGTCTCTAAATACCTATAATGAATAACATAGTTGAATACAAAATTCTTAGCCTTCCTTTGAGATGTTTTTTCTATGATGTTTAACATAGCAAGGACATTTTCACAGATTTTTTTTTATGGAAAGTCTTATTTTTTATTTTAGCTGAAATAAAAGCATTTTTTTAGCTTTAAAAAAATATTTTAAGGTAAATATTATCAGAAATTAAGATTTTTTAAAAATTGTCTGAATTGCTTTTGTCCAGTCATTTGCCTTATTATCATTCATTCATTTTCTTTTCGGCTTAGTCCCTTTATTAATCCGGGGTCGCCACAGCGGAATGAACCGCCAACTTATCCAGCATTTGTTTTACGCAGCGGATGCCCTTCCAGCCACAACCCATCTCTGGGAAACATCCATACATTCTCATTCACACACATACACTATGGACAATTTAGCTTACCCAATTCACCTGTACCGCATATCTTTGGACTGTGGGGGAAACCGGAGCACCCGGAGGAAACCCACGCAACCACGGGGAGAACATGCAAACTCCACACAGAAATGCCAACTGGCCCAGCCGGGGATCGAACCAGCAACCTTCTTGCTGTGAGGCGAACATGCTACTCACTACGCCACCGTGGCGCCCTTGCCTTATTATCTGCCTAGTTAAATGAATAACCTAGTTAATCATTTAAATGGCTCTTTAAGCTACTACTAGTATGTATCTTGTAAAAAAAAATTTAAAACAGTATGTTCCGTCAGATTTTAAAATAATTAAAACTTATGTTGAAAAATGTGTTCACATTAAGCAGCACTTGGCAAATATGTTAAAAGTAATAAAATATTCACGATAAGACTAATATTTTTTACTTCAACTGTAATCTCCTGATGTCTCAGGACAATTTACGATGTTTTTATTTTTCATCAATAAATTGTCCAGATTAGATTTCCTCTAGTCATGTGTGAAAGATGTTGCATTAGTTCTGTTGACTGGAAAACCTTCCTCATCGTTTGTTGCTTCAATCATAGTCTCAATTTTCTGCATTAATATGACTGCTGTTAATTTGTTTACCAACTCAGTATTACCAAAACACAGGAAAACACGTTTCACTGACCCGTCTAATGGTATTTAAGTGGTAGTTTAAATATGTTTGGATATTCAAATCATGTTCTGAGGATGCGAGTACATCCTTTAAACAAGCTTCTCTTATAAACAATGTGAAATAGAGCAGATAAATTCAATTACTTTTAAGTTTGTGATCATTTAATTGACTATTCCATTACCTAAAGTTCAACTTGACCAACGCTTGACCTAACATATGAAGGATTTAATTGCCACATATTTTCCTATTAAATAAATCTTGTCGCATATAATTGTAAGGGCCCATTCATAGCAAAAGCCATAGAGATAACAGTAATTATTTCATTATTTACATTGCATTATTTATTCCATCAGGACTTTGTAGTTTTAACAGGCTACCAATAGAAGACATTGCAGACCAGTAGAGACCCACAGGAACCATTATAGTTTCTAATAAAATCAATAAAATGACCAATGTGTATTTAAACCGAATTCTGTGATGAATTATATTTATATGATTTTTTTCAGTAGTAGCTAAGGTTATCTACTGGTTATATCCACAGAAATGCAACAACAAAAACTGAAATTTGATACTGATATGATTCTTTCAATTCCCCTCCTCTTTAAAGGATCTTGTCTACACAAAAGCATCTGATTTTCATCAAACATTCTTGGTATGAACAGGCCTTAAAGGCACATTAAAAACAAACCTTTCTCTGATTTAAACATATGTTTGAGTTACATATCATATAGTAGAATGATTGCATGCATACATTTTATAGTACAACTGATTAATCCTAAGCTTTTTGTGTTATTTTCTTCTTTCGAGATCAAAATCTACATAGTGTTGACTTCACAGGTTGTGACGTGGCAGAAGACCACAGTAATTGATGACAAGATGGTGTGTCATGATATTCATGAGACGGTATGTTCTTCTCCTATTTGGTTACATCACATTTTCCCACTTGCTATGGTTTTTGATATTATTCTTTGTTTTGACTTTTTGGAGATCAATCATAGAACAGCTGATATTAGGATTTCCCTCTCCCTGCTTTTTTATCTTCCTTCGCATGTGAAAATACTCTTTGTTTAGCTTCCATCCCATTTTCACTGAAGACAAAGGCAGATTTACTGATGGATCTCCTGCATGTTCTACATAACTGACCCAGTGAGATAAGATACAATATATAAAATGAAATGGGATGACAATCTTAAATTACAACATCAGAAAAATGTCATCTCAATCGGAAGCTGACATTCAATCAGTTTCTTGTTATTTCTTCCTCTCACATCAAGCTCAGCCCAGATTTGGAATAAATTATATATTTTGTTTATCTAAAAAGGAGAGTTCCTTTTTGTTTGTACAAAATGAAATAATTTCTTCTGGAAAAAAAACAACACAAAAGATTTGAGAGTATGTATTATAAAATACTGTGGCATTTTAATGAGTGTTCAATAATTACATTTCTTAAATATAATATTTCAAGGGACACATTACATTCAATCAACCACATGGAAATAATCTAAGCAGTAAAAGGTCAAAAATAACTAATTACTATTTACAAAAAAAGCAAGTCAACCAATAGCATTGTACGTCCTTAAGAAACAAAACAAAAAACATACATACAAAAGCTCAGAATCCTTTAGAAAGGATTCTGTTGGGATTCACTGCAACTGAAAATGGATTAGTTATGTTTATGGATTTACACATTTCATTAGAAAGAAAGAAAGATATATTCTGGTACAGTTGTATTTTAACAGCAGATCAATGTGACCTTCAGTAACAGACAGATCTTCGAATCAGGCCCTAATTAAAACGCTTTCATTTTGAGTTGGAGGTCTGAGGGTTCGGTTTGCGGGATAGTTTTGGGCTTTTAGTGGCTTTGCGTGAAATTTGGGGACTGGAGGAGCTGTCAGCTGTTTTCCGTTGAAGCAGCGGGCTGCTGGAGCCCTTGGATCGAGATAGAGTCTGAAGGGTTTCTGGGGTTTTGAGAGATCTGAGGTTTAAGAGACCACAGAAGTAATTACACTGATGCTGAATCTGGAACTGCTCAAAAACCAGTGGATTAGCCTCACAGGGAAAACCCTGATACCTGTGTCAAAGGAAAACAACATGAAAGCATCTTGAAATCACACCATAATGTTATATCTTTTTAATATATAATGTTTAAATAAACTAAGTTACATGCAATACCATGTAAAATATTTTTTTGTGTATAAAATAAAGCCTTTTGTGCATCTTTTAAGTTTTTTATGCGCACTAAAACAGCATTTATTTGATCAGTGAGTTAAGAAAAGTAGTAACACTGTGACATATTCCAATTTAAATCAATTATTTTCTGTTTTCAATATTTTAATCCTACTGTTGGCAATTTCAGCTGCAAATGCTCCAGTCTGAATTTTCACATTATTAGATTTGTTAGAAATCAATCTGGACCTGGTCCACAAAAGTCTTTCACAGGTACTGTATATTTGTAGAAATAGTCAAAAATACAAAATGCTTTTTCAAGTATGTGTCAAAAAATTGTATGCAGTTGCGAGTACAAGTAAACAAGTCTGAGTAACCAATCAGAATCAAGTATCCTATGGAGCTGTTTAAATCAATCTAAATGTATCTTTGTAGTTTTGATCACCTCATCTGTCAACATATTGCATAGTTTGTTCAAACATGTCCTTATTTTTTTGATCAGATGCTTTCTTAGCTGGCATTTTTGTTAGGTGTTTATTCAATCTGACTTTTAAAAGTACTACTGCAACAGATACACTGTAAAAAATCCAACTTACAAATAGTTAACTCAGTGTAAAATTGTAAGTTAGGCAGACATTTGAATTTACTCATAAAAATTATTCAACTGCATGTTTGGAACTGTTTGTTCAATGAAAGTAAAAAAAATAAGTTGAGGAGACATTAAATTTTGATTTCTTCATATCTTCAAAAAATAAAAAGTTGAGTTAACTTAAAATTTTAAAGCAACGGACTGCAAAGATATTTTGAGTTTATTAAGCTTCAGTGTTTGAAGTTGTGCCAAATTATTCCCTAAAGTGTAATTGATTAAATTTTTTTAACTTAAAAAATTAATTTGACACAACTTCAACCACTGAAGCTTAAAAACTCAAAATTTCTTTGCAGCAGGTTGCTTTAAAATTTTAAGTTAACTCAACTTTATATTTTTTACAGTGTACTCACCCCTTTGACCTGACTGCCACTCCAATGTTTGTCAATATTGTGTCAACTCCTGGAGCATGTTAAAAAACAGAAAGTAAGTAATCATTTCAACTAAAACTAGCTAAGAACCATGAAGAATAATTAGATTGATATTATAATTTTACCCTCAACTCTAGAGAACAGCACATTTCCGCTCGTCCACTGGTGGATCCAGTGCTGGAGAGATGAGCACTTTTGTCCCACCTCTGATTTCTCATTGATTACCAGTGACCCAGTGCGATCCAATTCACAATACCGCAGATAGACTCCTTTAAGCTCTGCCTCCACTGTTGCATAAGGAACAGTGCTTGCTGGCCAGTATGTGAAGTACAGAGGGATTACCCTGAAAAATACACATAGTAACAGTGACAACACATGATGTGGGATCAACTCATGTCCTTCCATGCTCTTTGACCTTGATGCACTGTAATAAAACTATATCATTGCAGAGGCTACACTGTTAACAAACCCCTGTAAAATCTACAGTAACTTACTGGCAGCAGTTCACCAGTAATTTACTGTAAATCAATTACAGTAAAAATACTGTACTTACATTCACAGCACCATTTTTCAGGCTGTATACATATTTAGAGTTATTTATATGTATATCTTTACTGTAAACTATGGAGTAATTTTCTAAATGCAACTTTAACATACAGTAACATGCTGCATATCTGTCCTACCTGAAAATACAGTTCATTTTACAGTTAAATACTGTGTAATTTACAAAAATAGTGTAGTTGAGAAAAACAAATCTCGCTTACTCCAACACTGCACCAAAGCTCTCTATCACTCTCGTTTCTGCTGCAAAGATTTTGAAATACTCTCTGGCCATGTTCTGAATCCGACACTCCTATAAATGACAAACATTTTGGTAAAAAGTTCGGAAATGTTAGAAGTTTATCAATTCAAAAACCTTCTGTTACCTGTTTTGTGATTTGGAGATTCCTTTCAGCCAAAACAGTCTCCTCTCTGCTCTCATATGCAATGGGGCTCCGCACTTTCATAAAACACGAGCTGCCTGACTCGAACACAGGATCTAACCCATAGATGACTTTCAGGCGTCTGGTTTTGTGTTCGCACCCCAGTCCAACCTGAGCTTCTTCTGTTGTGACGCGGCCGTAAAACTTTGAGCCCCAGCCGCCTGCATCAGACAGACCTTTGCTGAAGATCAGAGGAGTCATCTCAATCTCCTCCCCAACTGCGTATGAGAGAGAAAGAGAAATGGTAAAAGAGACAATGAGACTATTGTGTATTGTGCAAAAAATAAGAAGACTGGAAAGCACTATTCAGTTGTTTTGTTTTGTTTTTACCTTCCTGGTGCTCCTCACGCATGAACATATTAGAAAGAACTGCCAAGATGTAACAGACAAGAGAAAAAAATGGTGAAAACTTGAACATTTTCTGTTCTAAAAAATTTAAAAGAACAGTTGGTATTTTACACACAGCAATATTAAAAACATAATAAGAACATATATTACATTCTGTACTGAGATGGTACTCTGTGGAGTCTTTGCCATATTCGTTGGTAATGGTGCATCTGTAGACTCCACTGTCTCTTTTGGACATCTTTATAATAGCCAAGCACACTTGAGCCTCATCTCCTGCACTGGAACAAAAAACAAAACAATACTCCAGCTGAGTCTATTAATATGCTCAAGTTTACAATAATATCAGTACACCTCTTATTATTGAACAGCTAGTCTTAATGGTATGCTAAATTTGTATGTAAAATACATTAAAAATTGCTTAATTCTGAGGTTGATGGAACGATACTCATATTTTTTCCTCGTTTTCTACATTTTGTCTCCTTTTTTAATTTATAAATAATGCTTTTGTCAATATTTTTTTAGTATGCAGTGCGGTTTGCACTGTTTGTCACACAATCCACTTATAGTCTATTGTTCATGTAGATTGAACTACACAGTTGTGCTGTAGCTGGTGTTTCTCGTTGGTTACAAAGAACAGGGAAAACATGGCAAACCTCTGTGGAATTGTTGATCTATTCTGAAATAAGAGATAAGAAGTAACCCATTTTGAATTGTGTCCTATTTTTGAACAATCCATTATGTATAAATGTGTTTCAATCAGGCTAGTTCATGAATACTTATGGCAACAGATTATTTTTAACTGGACTAGTAATTTACACAAATTCTTAAGCATTTTTTTAACTGGACTAGTAATTTACACAAATTACGTGATATTTTGTTTGTAGCAAGGACAGCTTGGTCCGTGTACCATCGATTCATTTGATAATTCCTTTTATTCCAGAAAACGAAACCAGCTTGGGCAGCAAGGACAAAAGGTGTTTTCTTGGCATGATGTCAGACATTGGTTTCATCATATTTCACGTAATTATTAGCATATTTTAGATTCAGTTTTAAATCTAGACTCGAGGTAGATAAAGACACAGTCAGTAGCATTTTTTCCTGCTGGACACCACTAGGGGTCAGTAAAAGTCTAGGAAATCATACAGTACCTTCTCTTTATTTCAGCGATCTCCTCTTCATCCTTGAACCACCTTATGGTTGAGTCACTTACTATGTTGAAAAACTGACACCAGAGTTTCAGATGTCCAGATGCATCAAACACCTCTGGTCGTATTTTACGGATAACCTGAGGAACTGCAGGGAAGAAAAGAGAAATTAATATATAAGAAGAAACAAAACGCCAAGACAAAAAGCAAGCACCATGACTGAGTTTGATACACGAGGAATGCAAGTGTGCCCAAAATGCCTGAATGTACAGTAAATGTAGCGAAAGCTGACTTGATTTATGGCTTTATGTCACATTACTGTATGTATTTTCTAAAATATTCAAACACGTTGTTAATTTACTAGCATTATTGATTAGATTGAATTGTTTACAGTGCTGTTTGACTATAGCCTCACTGCTACCTTTGAACTGGTTTTCTTTGTCTTTCTCTGTTGATTTAGGCTTGTCGTTCTCAATTCCCACAGGTTTTGGCTGGTCAGTCGGGACAGTCCTCCTGGTGAGACGAGGGGACTGCGTTTCTAGTGATGTCATGAGTGGTGAGGTACTGACTGATTGTAATGGAGACGCAGGTTGTGATTTCAAAGACAGTTTGTCCTTCTGATATGTATCCATATTTGCTTCTTCAATAAAGTTAGCCATTCCTGTTTCACTTTTGACTGTTTTAATCATGGGGAATGATGTGTTTTGATCTGTGCTGGTGGCAAGTTCACTGTTGGTAGAGTTGAAGACCCGATTGCCTGTATTATTCAATGGGATTGTAACTTTGCAGGTTTCCGTCTGTACTTCTGCTGAGTTTACTTCTTCCACACATTTAATATTGTCTTTAGAGTTTGAATGAGGTGCAGCAGTGAACTTGGCATTGTAAACTTGGCATTGGTTTGACACCTCAAGCTCAAATGCAGCTGACCTCAATTGTTTTATGAAGGAGCCAGGATCAGTTTTAAACGAAAGATCTGTTTTTGTAAGATCACTTTGTTCAGTTAAATCAGACTTGTTTGTCTTTATGCATTTGTCAACATTTGAATTTTGGATAGTGTCGTCTTTTTGTGTGGTAAAGTCTGATGCAACCTTTTCAGTGGAACAATGATTTGATAATCCTTGAATTGGATTTTCTTTACTTAGTAGTGGTTGATCAGCCTTGTGGACTTCGGAGAGTTGTGAACGCTGGGACAGATCAAACTTCTCATTACGCAGACTTTCAGATTCAATAACGGCTGTGGTTTCGTTAATGCTGTCTGTGCGGTTAGAAGTATTTGTCACATTAGAGGTTACCGAATTTACTTCAGTTCTCATTTCAACAGTGCGTTCTGTGCTATTTTGAGACGTGCTATCCACATCTGTAATATATATTGCAGGAATGGTAAATTCTGTGGCTGAAGCTTTTGAATGTTGGGAGAGGAATGTAGACGGTCCAAATTGATCATTGCCTGTTTGTTTGGAGAAACTTTGTATCTCTTCATAAGTTGAGTTGGGTACTTCAGATGTGGGTTCGTTTGACTGTTCCTGTGTGTCCATTTTAACAACGTTGTCTGTTGCTACAAGAGAAGATCTCTGATGTTCTCTGCCTTTAGTTTCTTTGGTTGAAGACCCATTCATGGTCTGTTGTTGAACAACATCTGAGCAAATTTGTGCAGATTCTGCGACAATGTCTTGAATAGTGGAATGGTTTGATTTTGCTGTTGACTTTCCTTTAGAAGTGCTGCCCTGCACATTTGAGTTGATCTCATTTTCTTCCATATTTTGTTGAGATGCAGGTCTTGTTTCACTATTGGGTTTATCTGACTCCTTAATGAGTTGCTTTTCAGCTTTGCTTTCCTTCTTACATGTGTTGGTTAATGTTTCATCTCCTAATGAGGGACTCATTGCTGTGGTAACTTGGCCGTTTTGGAGCTTGTTTGAAACATGACCTGAGGAGATTTTGTCACTCAACTGAGTGTTTTGAAGCCCAGTGACAAGTGCACTGCACTTTATTGATGCCGCAGACGGGTCACCTGCTGTCAGCTTCTGTTCCTTTGATGCACTGGCACTGACACTAGCACTTGCCTGGCGCATCAATGTGGGTTGCTCTTTTAACTCCTTGGCTACTTCCTTATGAGTTGGAGGAACATGTTCATGAGTTGGTGGCTCTGTGGGCTTGGTTTGAGTATTGGCTACAACCTGAAATCATAAAAGGATAATTTTATTTTTAACTTTGAAGGAATAGTTTGTCCAACAATGAAAACTCTCTGATTTAATTTTCTCTTTTATATGAAGGTTAAATAAGAAAGAGAATGTTGATATTTGAAGACTATGTTTCTATTAGACTACTTTTAGTCCACAAAATTAAAGGCAATGGTGTTTATAAAATTTGGCCCAGTTTTCAAGTCTTAAATGCTCCCCAAGTTAAAATTTAATTGGAAGAAAGTACATAAAAACTTTATGATTGTACAGTTTAAACTGTTGTCATTTGTTTCTAAACATTTTAAAATGTAATTTATTACTGTGGTGACAGCATCACTTTCAGCATGATTATCTTCATTGTCCCATGGCTCATCAAATATCATTGCACTATGCTGATTTGATTCAGGGCTGGATGATGAATCGTAAAGTAATTGAAATCAACATTCAAAACCTATAATCGATCATATTTTTCCAGGTCGATTTTTCCGATTACTTTTCCCCATGTGGAGGGGGAAACCCCACTCTATTAAGCCTTTAAGACGGCATATTTTCCATTACATTAACAATATTATTCACATTAAAATATTTGTTCACAGCAGATGCAAGAAATGCACTGTTTAAAATAATATTTACAGGATATACAAGAGTTATTTTATTTAAAAGAGATATTTCAGATTTTCTACTTTTAATATGAAAAACATTGAAAATAAAGTAATTTGTTTATTAATGAGAAAAAAGTGACAATGTGTGTTTTAAATTCAGTTCAACGTCGATGTTCAATAAATAGTCATAGATAGATAATGTGTCTTTCCTTCAATGATTTTAAAATCAAGTAAGCACTCTTCATTCAATAATTTCTCACTTGTAATATGTGAGCATATTTAATGTACAAAAATTGTCGTTGAACTATGAGGGCAAAAAAAATTAATAAAATGAATGAAATAATTGTTTATTAATCTAACCAATTAATCAAGATTTTGCTTTTAGGCCAAATCGCTCAGTCAGCCCTAATTTGACTCGAGAAACATTTCTTTTTATAATCAATGTTGAAAGTTGTGCTGCTTAATGTTTTGGTTATGTAGTATTTTCTGGACCCTGTGGTGAAAAGAAAGTTTATCAGAACACCATGTATTTGTAATATTACCACTTTTGGACAGTTTCATCTATTTTGCGGAAAAAGTAGGAAAGGAAAAATATCTGGAATAATGTTGGAATGACATTAGATGACAGAAGCTTAATTTTTATTCATCCTTTCAGACCAGTTTGAGCTTCTTTCTTTTGTTGAACACAAAGATCGTTTTCACACAACATGATTCAACCAGATACTCTGTTTCTGCTGCACTGTACTAACGCCAGATCCCCAACTACTGTAAATCTGCAGGGAGATTTAGCTTCTTAGCACTTGAGTCATTAATCTAAAATCAACAAAACACTGAGTTCGCTGAACCTCTGCAATATTAGCACTTGATTATCTCTCATTTAGCTAGGATAAAAAAGAAGAAACAGACAAAATAAGGGGATTCAACATTACTTTGTTTGACACACCCAGGTATTAGATAATCCAAATGCTCTAGAGTAATTATATGATTATTACAAGTTAGAATGGGAAGCCACCTGTTTTCGGTTGACCAGGACTGTCTGAGCTTCTTATTTAGCATCCATTGCCTTGGGGAAGCTGTTGCACTGGCCATATTTAGAGAGTATTTTAAGGCTTTATGAGATCAGAGGGGAATGCGGGGTATTAAAAGGAGAGCAGCTGGCCTGTCCACAGCACTGACGGCCTGCACAGTAAACTTGTATTTTGCATCTGCTTTTAACACGTCATGTGACAACAGGTGATCGGAGACAGCAAACATATCTGATGGATCTCAGGATCAATATACTTTTGTGTTCCCTGAATCCACAGCGTGCATAGGGGAATACTATTATTGTCTGTGGCTCTACTTGTGTGTCATTTCAGATGGGTCTTGTCACATCATCAAAGTTGTGCTTGCGGCTCTATTTATAGTTTATGATTGTGGCTAAGAGGGGGGGTTACTGGACTCACTATCACTGGGAACATTACACTCGCATGAGGTCACGGCCAGAGCATGAGGAAACACTCACCGAGCCCCGAAGAGGGCGTCCAGATACATTCCTCTCCCCTGTGTCCACATTGACGTCATTCCCGCCACAAGAATGAGGCAAGATCTTCACTCGTGTACCTACTTGGTTTCTATTCCTGTGGTCATCAAAGTCCACATGCTTGTTGTCTGCATGTCTTAGATCGCCGTTCTCTAGAGACTCTTGAAGTTGCGTGTCAGATGATTTTGTTGGGTTTCTGTTTTCGACCACCTTGTTTGTCTGGTTTATTGTACAATTCTTCAGCACAGTTTCTTTCTGAGTTGCAATTGGTTTTAGGACTTTCTTTGAATCTGAGGCACATTCTTTGATCGTCTTTGACTGTTTTTCATTTGTTTTTGTGTCTGTTATGTCCACTTTGGTTTCGGATTCTAACACTGTTTCTGAAGCACCTTGAAATTTCTTTGATTGTTCATAAACCTGTTTGTTTGGGTTCACAGAATGTTTTTCACTAGTTTTTGTGTCTGTTATGTCTACTTTAGCTTCAGTCACTGAGACTCCTGGAGCATCTTGAGTTTTATTTGATACTTTGGAAAGATTTTCGTCTGCATTTACATGCTGTTTTTCACTCTTTGTTGTGTCTTTAACACACAATTTGTTTTTTGGTTCAATCACTGAGGTGATCTGTGAATTCTGAGCACTTTTTGATTCTTCTGAGACACTTGCATTTGTGTTTGCTGACAATTTGTCACTCTTTCTTGTGTCTGTGATGTCCACTTTGTTTCTATGTTCCATCGCTGATGTGACCTTAGCACTTAGATTTGTCTTTGATTCTTCTGGGCCACTTTTGTTTACTTTTACTGATGTTTTTTCATTTGTTTTTGTGACTTTACTGAGCATTATGTTTCTAGATTCGGTCACCGAGGCCACCTGAGCACCTTGAGCTCTCTTTGATTCTTCTGAAACACTTTTGCTTGTGTTCACAGATTGGTTTTCAGTCGTTTTTATGTCCGTTTTGTCCATTTTGTTTTGAGATGCAGTCATTTGAACATCCTGAACTTTCTTTAATTCTTCCACTACACTTTTGTTGACTTTCTCTGTAAGTTTTCCACTTGTTTTTCTTACTGTTATGTCCATTGTGTTTCTAGGTTCAATCGCTGAGCCAATTTGAGTTCTCACTGTTTCCTCTGAGGCATTCTTGTTCACTTTTACAGCTGCTTTTTCAGAGATTTTTGTGTTTATTATACAATTTTTGCTTTTTGCTTCAGTCTCAGAGGTCATCGGAACATCCTTAGTTGTTTTTAATTCTCCTGAGGCACTTTTGTTCACCGTTACGAACTGTTTTTGAGCTGTCTTTGTTTTTGCTATCACTGTTTTGTTCCTAGATTCAGTTCCCGAGCTGTTGAGAGCACCTCTCTTTGATTGTTCCAAAGCCGTTTTATTCACTTTCAATGACTCTTCTTCACTTTTCTGTCTGTTAGTTAGATCTGTTTTGTTTCTAGATTGAATCATTGAGGTAATTTGAGCACCCTGAGCTTTCTTTGTTTCTTTAGAGCCACCTTTGTCAGCTTTGACCAACAGTTTTTCATTCTGTTTTATGTCTATTATGTCCATTTTGTTTTTGTGTTCAGTATCTGAAATCATCTGTACCTCCGTCTCCTTAACAGATGTCCCACTCTCATTCACCACCTCCTCCCTACCTCCATTTGGTCTATTTTCCCTTCTTCTCTCAGTTGAGATTTTGACCTTCTTCTTTACATGTTCATTAATCTGTTCACTTGTGGCATTGTTTACAGTATCATGAATATACGATAGCTCTTGTCTGTCTTTTTCCCTGTTTGTGATCACTTCAGAATTCAAGTTGCCATGAGCAGGTGCAGCTGCTGACTCTTGAATAGGAGCAGTGAGTCTGTCCTCTAATGAAGGTGTTTGACAGAGAGAGTCTACCTCCACCCCTCTATTCTCTAAAGGACTGTGAGCTTCATGTTTTCGCGGTACTCTTTCAGGACTGCTCATCCTGGCGTGCTCAGAGGATGCTGGGACAGTCTCTGTGCCTGTACTTCGAGCATCGTCCTGCTCACGGCGGCGGTTCTCATTTCGCAGCTTAAGCTTTGCAAAGTAATTCTGATGAATCTTGTACTCGCTCATTGTTCCCACTTCCAACACCCCTGTACAGGATACGATGCCTCGACTGTTCTGTGCTGATGCTTGGTATATTGCAGCATCATCCAGAGTACAGCTGCAACAGAAATAAGCACTGCAAATGTTAGGGATGGGCGATATCTTATAGTTTGCAATATACTGGTAAAAAATATCACAATAAAAAGAATTATAGTAATAATAATGATAAAATCTGTAATCAGTCTGTGCAAAGATTTATTACAGTAGCACATGTACAATACAATTTTGCATTTATGAGCTTGTTTACAAACAGATTTAGTGACATAATTTTATTTTAATTGACTTTGTAATTGTTTTGTACTTTGAACTGTGTCTTACAGTGATAAAGGCTATATATATATATACAGTATATAATTTATGTTTATTAAATTCCCAGGAAGGCTTGAAGAACAGAATTAACCCAGATATTGACACAATGATGTTTATTGTGCTCATGTTTGATATATTTATCTGTTTCTATCATCTTTATACTCTTTGCTCCACAGCAGCCATAGCATAGATATTTACATTAGATGTCGCCTACACTGTTTTTGTCTATTGGAAGAAATTCGTCACTAGAGCCGCCATTTTAGTACAGGGTAGCGCTCCTTTGAAATGAATGCGGGACCAAGGTACAGTGGATGACTATGGCTTTCCAGAGCCTGAGATATACACATATATACATATATCTATGATCGGGAGTTTTCCCAGCTTGCACATATTTTTAAAATTATTTTAAATAAAAAAATAATTTATATTACAGGGACTAAGCCGAAAAGAAATGAATTTATATAACTTTTCTGCATCAATGGATAGTGTCCGCATGGGCATTGCCGACAAAGAGCGTGCGTTTGTGTACATGGAAATATATTAAACTCCCTCCCTGTTTCATTTGATCTAATCCAAGTCCTGAATTACACCCCCTCTCCTGCTTTCACTTCTCATTCTGACAGATAGAGTGATTTATTTGCGAATGAATCTCCGTAATGAACGACTCGTTCACTTAGCTGACAATAATACAAGTTTCTAGCACTGCAGCATGTTGTTGTCACACTTCATTTACATTGATTGCTTATTTTATTCTACAAAACTAGCATAAGCCTAGAATTTAGTGCGAGTTGGTGCTACTTTGCATCATGGTCAATGCAGTAAGTGACTTTATTATCATCAATAACGTGACTTGTTTAGCACAAAAGTTTGTAACATACAAAAACTAAATCTTACCAATGAAATGTTCTGCCTTTGTGCTTTGTTTTCTTTGTTTGCTTGTTACTACACCCGTACGCAGCGCTACACACATTAGCACACTGTCTTGACTAGTATGGCTGAATGACATTTGTCCTGGGAGCACTGTACAAATGTGCTGCTGCTATTGACACACACTCATCCATATGCGATATCTAGTGTATAAATCTATGCAGCCATAGCAGTTGTCTTTTCCTCAGCAATCTATATGTGGAGATTATGCACGAGGGTGCCCTCTGGTGTCCAGGGTGAATTAAACAGAAATAACATGACAATGTGTGATCACAACACTTTTCCAGAGAACTCTGCTCCTGGGGACCCACTCTCCTCCAAAGTTTATTTTCAATCTGCAATTTGCTTATGTATTTTATATGATCCTAAAAAGCTTGATTAGTTGCTTCAGAGTTTGATTATGGTTGAGCTCTGTTGTGTAATAGAAAAACAGGAGCAGTTAAGACCGTATACAATTTATAAAATATGAAAAAATAGAAAATGTATTATTTTCTATAAAGGTACAGGACGTTTTTTGTCTCTTAGTGGACACTTGTGATTTATATTGTCATTAATATCATTATCGCAATAAATATCAAAAATATGTAATGATATATTTTTAAGTTCATATTGCCCAAAGTGTATACTAAACAATAATAATAGAAGAAAAATGTTTCTCAGAAAAGAGCATACTTGTATATTTGGAGCATGTGTGTCTTGTCATCACGTGAAATTTCATATTTGGGAAGGCCGCAGTATCTGTCCAGCTGGATGTCGTCTTTGTACCATGTTACCTCTGGAACTGGGTAGCCTGCAAATGTTAGGTAAAATCAAAGACTTAGAGATTTAGAGATTTTTTTGCAATAATATACATTGATTTCAGTTTTTGCTTTGGTACCTGAGACCACACAGCTGAACTTGACATTAGTGTCTTCAGACACTGCTTTGGATTTTAAGGTGGACTCAAATGTTGGCTGTATCTCTTCGGTTAATTGAGCCATGACACTGCACAGAGTGCTCCTATAAATGGATATCAATATTGTAACTGATCTGAGGCTTTTGCAAAATATTTTCCTTAATCATCAGCACAGCACTGAACTCTAAGTGATTATTGTTAGCATTAATCACATGCAAAATAATATTTGTGTTTATACTCAATATCATTAACATTCTAATTGTCAGGTTCATTGTTAGATAAATTAGCTTAGTAGTTGTTGTGTGACTGCAAGTCAAGGTATTATGATGTTACTGAAACATTAATGTCATTTCAAGTATTATCCAATACAGTGACTCACAAATTGGGGGTTTCTTTAATTTCACCACTTTTATGTCCATTCTGAATTAATAAATTTGATTATAAGACATTAAAATATTGACGATAAAATACAATAAATGTATTTCGTTGTAGACAAAAAGCATATACCTACTTAAAAATTAAATATAGCTATAACAAAAGATAAAAGAAATATAACAAAAGATTATTATTGTTGTTTATTGTAATATTGTATGTTTTTGGTAAAGCTTCCTTATCTTGTCAAATTATTTGTGTGCATTTAGCATACTTACATCACCATTATTTTCATTATGAAATCCTAATACAGTAATATAATCCAAAAATTAACTTTTTCTAAAAATCCACAGAGACAAAAGTGTGTGATAATTAAGAAACAACATCAAACTTTGTGAAAATTACAAAACTTTAAATTGCCCATGTGCTTCTGCCATAACTTTACTTAAAGGCTGCAAGCATGTCAACTTGTTAGTTTTGGTTAACAGTTATCTCTTTACCTGGATGGCTTGAACTGAGAGAGTCTATGGCCAGCGTAGCTAAGCAGAGACGAAGCAAGCACAGCAATCAATCAGTCATGCGCACAAGTTTGCTTTAGTTAAGAACCAAATCAGACTTTTGAATTTAGGTGCTTCACTATCTGTATTTGAGGAATTAGATTGACAAAAATTCAAACTCCTAATGTAATTTTAATAGCAGGTCACTTTTTTTTGTACATTTCATAACTATTTCAATATTCAATTTAATATAAAAAATAATAATTCTGCCGTGATAAGTTGTTTTGCACTGCTGAATGCTAAAAGACATTTATTATGAGTGACCATGCAGACTATTTATTTATAACATTATGACCTTCATGCAAGCCTTTCCAGAGTCCGACAGAGCAGTTGTGAAGCTCTGAACTATTGGCAGTAAAACAAGGAAATCTAATCACTTATCTCTACTTAGAGAGGGAACTGAATCTCTAAATCACACTGTGTCACAATTTGTAGGTAAACATATTATTTTTAATGATTTATTTGTCCGTTCAGAATGATTAACTTTGTGTGAGCTTGAATTAATGCATCTAAAGAAGTTCGTCACATTTAATATGCTTTGTAGATTGTATTTCTACCCATTTATTTAGATTAATGTTTAAACAGTGTTGCATTACTTATAACAGTCAATATAAATGTATATTTTGAAAGCAGTCATATAAAAGGTGCTTTGATCTACATATCACATGGTAGGGCAGATCAATAAATAACAGTAATAAGTATAGAGCATTTTTATTCTACACAGATTAAACAGGTTATCAGGCTGCAGTAATAAATGTGACAACAGTCAGTCAGTGAGTGTTGCTAATACGTCTCTGTGTGGATGAGTGGCAGTTTCATTTACTACACTAAACAGTAACACGTGAAGCTCATGTTGTGTTCAGCATCTGCCATCATATTTTATGAGGACATGAACTTCATCTCCTGAGCTGCTCTGAGATACTGTATACTTCACAGGGTTTTTTATTGTTTTACTTTAGAAAGTCCTCAATCATAAACTGAAAGATCACTGAAACGTAAAGGTTTCCACAACAAACCGTCAAATTAAATAGTCTGGTTTAACTTGAAGAGATGGTGATAGAAATGTATATAGCATTTTATTACTAAAATGTCATTCTTAAAATTAATATAATAATGGTATTACCAAATTTTGCCGTTCTGTTAAAAAATAAAACTATTGTTGTTAAATTAATTGCTTTTTAATTTTGATTTGATTACATTTAAACGATTGAGATTGTATTAAACCTTTATTCAATTTAGAGGAATATTATACAGATGTAATACACTCTCAGTCATAAAGGTACAAAAGTCATCATTGGAACCCTTTTAACTGGTACACTTACGTAAAGGGTACATATTAGTACCAAAATTATCCATATTGGTACATTAAAGAAACATATTTGTGCATAAAGAGACCAAATTGTACATTATATAAAAATATTAATTTATTAAAATGTACAAAAATGTACTTTTTGACTGAGTAAATTCACAGTGATAGCTTTTGTACCTTTATTTATGAGAGTGTAGGGCCCTAAATTAAAATATTAGCTTACTTTACAGAGTTTCATTGTGAACAAACAAGTTATGTTTACATTCATTCTCAAGAACTAACCTAACACACATATAAAAAAGTATCCTACTCCTCCATTAATATAAAATGCATATGGTGATAAACACCGATAAGGAATAAAAACTATAGTGATAATATTTTGGCCATACCACCAGCTCTATTTCAGGGTCAAGTGCTTTACATAAATGCGCAACAGTGATTATTGCAGGGATTAAACCAGCAACCTTGAAGTGACCAATCCTTAACATATATTTTACTGTGAATCCATATGCCTTGTTTGGAACCAAAACATAGTGTTTAAGCATTTAATGTTACTTTGATTTGTGCAGTAACTGTTGTGTATGTACCTGCTTTCAGATCGGACACTGCTCAGGTAACTCCTACAGCCGGCTCTCCTGCTCTGAGAGCTGATATCACTGTACCCACTGCTGTAAGACCTTCCATCACTGGAGAGCGAACGGTTCATCAGCCTTCTGGAGCTCATCTTCTCAAGCTGTAAGCCTCCACATGCATTCACTCAGAATCAGCTGCGTTTGTCCAGCATATATTCTTAAAGCTGTCAGCATGAAAGAGTTTGCTCTCCTAAAGTCAAGGCGAGCCACAAAAATCTTCTGTCATCACAGCCAGCATCCCAGCAGTAGATTCCTCAGTGGATTTAGTCTTTGCTGGACACTGGATCATGGGTGTTTGCTCAGTGTTTTCTTTCTGTGCTGCTTGACTCCTGGGGTGGTGCACCGGCCATAAGACACTACTGTTTCCAATCAGTCTGCAGCTTGCGTGGCCATGAAGGCTAATTATAGCAGGGCCGCAAATAGGCACACAAGCACATCACATTTTCCAAAACTGACTCACTAGCCTTTTTTTGTTTTGTCAAAAACATGACTATTTTTCTGAAATCCGTGATAGAATTTCCTCTTAGGATTTGTTTCGAGCGTAAACCTCATTAATATGCTGCCAAGTGGATGTGTAGGAGGATATGAGAGGTTTGTTAGTCCTGTAGTAACCCAGCATACTCCTTAAATGGATTGTCTATTGAAGCAAACCTACTCGTCTGCCTGATGGCATTTCTCTGAGCTCCATTAAAGCTGACTATAAAGTCAGGCATCTGAGGACATGGCGTTTCTTTCTAAGCACCGTGAGGCTGTAGTTTCATGGACATCCCATGATGATAATTGTCATCCCATGTGGACGAGCTGAAGTAAGATTACAATAGCCTAATGAGAATTTTGACTTGTGGTGCCACACACCGATGAACATCAGAGCACACATGGAACGAGTAAAACCAGTTTCTATCATCCAAAATGTACCACATTTGTATGCGCAAAAATGCCTCTGCACAGTTAAACTAAATTATTAGCCTACGGCGGTTGCAATTGAAGCGAAATGTGAAAGTAAATACATGTACATTTGTAACGTTTTGACTTACTGGCTAATTTGTATTAATTTGTCTGATCTCATTGATACATTTTAACAAGGGTGCAATTCTGGTCTGAGAGGTGGGGGGGACCAAATCTGAGTGTTGGTGATAGTTGTGGAAACGTGTAGCAATGTTGAGCAACTGTGCATAAAAGCCTAAGTTTCAATTTTATTTGAGAATTTATAATAACACATACAGTGTATTATTCAAATGAAAACAAATGAAAGAATATAATTTTTAGGAAATGACTTGAAGATTTTATTTAATTGTTTTTAGGATTAAAAGAACAAATTTGGATTTTACATAAAGGGCAAAAAAAATAAATAAATCCATATGCACAACACTTTGGCCTGTTTCCCTCACCTGAAAGCTTGACAGAGCTCCTGCGCGTAGCTACGGTTGCTAAGCCACGATTGGTGGGTGGCGTTTTTTGCACGTGGCTTAGAAGGGTCAATTGGTTTCCATTCAGAGTTCAAAGCTTAGTTTAGTTAGACCTATATACATTTACCAGTGATGTGACGGCAAACTTCACTTTGCGTACACATCGTGAGTTAAGGAATTTTTTTTTCTGACTCTCGAGGGGAAATTATAGCATAAAGTAAAGTGGTATTTATATCTAAAAAAAGTGAGGGGGACATGTCCCCCCTGTCTCCCCTGGGAATTGCACCCCTGTATTTTAATATGATTTGGTCATCCCCTAATGAGTAGGATTAGGGTTGGGGTTTGTGGCCACATTTTCTTTTAATACTGTCCATTTTTATATAAATATGATTGTATGAATTCATTTGACATAGGCACTTTACTGAAAATACGTAAAATAGATGTTTCCTCGTGAAATCGTGCAGCATTGTGTTGTTGTTTTTTTTGTTTGTTTGTTTTTTTGCATTTTGTTGATTGTATGTGCTTACACTTATTTAATTAGCACTTGCACAAAAATTCTATTATCAGGGGACTTTTTTCATAACTTGCACTAGACAGCATCACAGGCAGATATGTTTTGTCTGTGTAGTCAGATTATGTGTACTATGTTCCTAATATTTCTATAGGTATTAATGAATATTATTTGTTATTATTAAAATAGGAAAAGCTAGAATTGAATGTAGAATAATACTGTAGCCCTACATATCATTGCTCCAGGCTTTAGTGTTACAAGGTCCTTCAAAAATCTTTATAATTTGTTTTTATAATAATTTGTTTTTTATAATTTGTATTTGGTGCTGAAGAAGCATTCATTATTTTAAAGAATGTGGAAAACAGTTGTCCTGACTCCAGCTTCAAGGCTTAGTTCACCCAAAAATGAAAATTCTGTTTTTAATTACTCATTCTCATGTTGTTCCAAACCCTTGAGACCTCCTAATTGACATTAGGAGCAAACATTTTAATATTTTAGATGAAATCTGAGAGGGGCGACACAGTGGCTCAGTGGTTAGCACAGTCGCCTCACAGGAAGAAGGTTACTGGTTTGAGTGAAGTTTGCATGTTTTCCCTGTGCTGCCGTGGGGTTTTCTCAGGGTGCTCCGGTTTCCACCACAGTCCAAAGACATGCGGTATAGGTGAAATGAATAAGCTAAATTGACCATAGTGTATGAGTGTAAATGAGTGTGTATGGATGTTTCCCAGTACTTGATCGCAGCTGGAAAGGCATCCGCTGTGTACTGGATACATTAGCAGTTCATTCCACTGTAGCAAACCCTGATAAACAAAGGGACTAAGCCGAAAGAAAGAAAGAAAGAAAGAAAGAAAGAAAGAAAGAAAGAAAGAA
>CAIGQQ010031706.1:126114-164835 GCA_903798035.1 Danio albolineatus
GAAAGAAAGAAAGAAAGAAAGAAAGAAAGAAAGAAAGAAAGAAAGAATCTGAGAGCTCTCTCCTCCAGCAAGGGTCCAGAGATGTTCAATGTTCAGAAAACAAACCCATTGTCAAAAACATCCCATGGGACTTCTGTGGTTCAAATAATTATGCAAAGCTCCAAGAACACTTTTGTGTGCCAAAAGACATGTAAAAAATTTGTTTGCCAATATTTTCTCATCCTCATTAGGTCAGGTTGCACATTTACTATGTAAAATATACATTGCCATTAAAGTCAACAGCACAACATGCAAGCCACCCATATTGCCCATATTAAACATGCACCCTCATCTGGAAAACATTATAACAAATGCCACTTTTTAATTATTATTTAAATATAGCTGAAACCTAATGGTTAAAGAGTCGGACTTGTGATTCAAACGTACGTTTGAGTCCTGGAACCAGCAGGGATTGTATTGGAAGTGAGTAACCAGCGCTCTCACCCACTCATCTTATAGTCCATCTTATTAAAGCCTATAAAGGAAATAGTAGCTATAGTTAATTCAACTGATTTATAGCACTGACAGACACTTTGACCTGGAGTTGCTCTTTGAGAGTTATCGAAAGTCTAGGACCAGAACTCGTTAACATTCGAGATGGCACTGTGACATTCCAAAGCATGCTTCAAACTAATGCTGGGTTATTTACTGTTGACAATGCTGCGTCTGTCATTTTTTCAGTTTCTTCTTTAAAACTTTTATTTAATTTGTAATTTAAAAAAAATAGCTTATTCTCTAACAGAATATGCACTAGTTCTAAAATCTCAGAGAAAATTATCCAGTTTGGCTTTAGAAATTATAATGGGAGTTGTTGCATAGCTTGCACTAGACAACATCACAGGCTGATATATTTTGTCTGTGTAGTTAGATTATGTGTACACTGCAAATTTTAGATAGTAGATTTAACTGCCTTCGAGTTAAAATTAACACTCCCTCAGAGTTTATATGGGAACCACTATAAAAGTGCTAAAATAACACTTGAAAGAGTGAGAGTGTCAGAGAGTGTTAATTAGCAAACTCTTATAGTGTAAAATATTAACACCACAAAGGATCATATGAACACCACTCGGTGTTATGTAATAACACTCTCAAATTTTCAACACAGCACAGAAATAAAAATATATCTTGTTTAATATCGGCAACACTTTATTAACTCTTCCGTTAATGTTTAAGGAAAACAATTCAAAACAGTCACAAACCGTATTTTCTCATATTTTTAACCAAACTGAGCAGTTTTAAGACAGCTTTATTTTCTTTAGTTTTAATGTAACATAGCTCGTACAGAACAAAATAAAGATGAAAAATGATGCTTTTTTGTAAGATATTTAAAACTAACGTGTATATATAACGATTTACATGTCAAATTTTTATATACAAACATTTTAAGTACTTTTACTCACTAGTTGCTTCTTCTCATTGCTCCTTGTGGTTGAAGAAAATGGCGTCTGGAAAAATCCTCCAGGGATATTGCTGCATAAATTCCCGGATGTATAGTCAACACTATATTAGCGTTAGATACATGTAACTCTGTATGACAAGGACGCAAATCAGCTTCGAACACTGAGAGGGCTATTCTATCTTCATCTAACTTTACTCTGATTTACCACAACACTCGAAATTTAACACTAATGAATTTGTTGTGTACTATTCAAAACAGTTGTCAAGGTTTAACTCATCCAAAAATGAAAATGAATCGCTCACCCTTGTGTTGTTCCAAACCTCTGAGACCTCCTAATTCAGTCTATAAAGGAAATAGTAGGTATAGTCAATTCAACTGATTTATAGCACTGACAGACACTTTGCCCTGGGGTTGCTCTCGGAGAGTTATTGAAAGTCTATGACCAGAACTCGCAAACTAGTTCTATGACTGACCAGAGTATGCAAACTTGTTCTAAAAGCATCTCTGAGGGGATCATGCATTTTATGGCTTCACAAAAAGTAGATATCCTGATATGAAATATTTTGTAAGAGTTCTGTTAAGTTCCAAATCTGTGGAGATATTTCTGATCAGAGGAGTGTTTCTGCCGACTAGTGGTAATGGCTCATCACTGCAATGATTTCTCCACTATTTTTAGATTGATTACTCAAATACATTAAGATAATAGCTAAAAGTCTCACATCAGCAAGGCTACATTTACTGGTGCTACTAAGAACATTTGGAGTAGATCCCATTCCTCAGAGCATCTCAGAGGACGATAGTTACAAACGTTGAGAGCTATTAAAACAGACATTTTTTAATACACAAAAATATTAAACCCAAAACGCATATCGCAGTCATACATGATATGGAGTTTCGTTTTCAATGAGCTCATCACTGAAACACAATAAATAGTACTTAAAATTGGTTTGGATAAGGTTTATTTATTTAGAAAAAAAACATAAAAATATACTGCTTTAATATCTTCTTGGTACAACTCAGGGTAACTCATTTATGATATGAGAGGAGGAAAAATCGAAGTGAAATTTACAGAAAATAATAACAATCTGAGGATATGGAAGATCACTGGGCTCAGGCACGGCCAAGTCGTTGTATAACAGTGTGATTCATCATCCGTTTCAGATTGTCTTCTGAGCTACAACATTTCTCCATTTCAATCGGCTATTGCTTTGAGTGAAACTTACGTTTTGTAATGCCTGAAACAGCGTCCATCGGCATCGGTAACAGATCAGAAGACTTAGTCATTCACAGTTCACAGGAGCTGCTGATTTACAGTATACTGTATGGTCGGCACAGAGCCAGACAAGCCATTAACTAATTCCACAGTTACTGAATTTGTAATGCTGCTTTCGATCGTATTGTTGCTCTAGCTTAACTAAAACAGTTGTTTCTGGCTTGTCAGTGTCATTTGTATTGCTTCATTTCTTTTAGTTCACATTATTACCACCACAGAGACCCACATGTCAGGATTTCGATGCAGGTGTTTTCATTTGTGCCGTCATTGTTGCATACTGTTGTACTAGGCTACTTTAAGAAGCACAAGACACACAAGCGACACACGACAGTGCATAAAAGATTCACATCACACTACGTTGCTGTCGTGTATTTTAGGTTTTTCAACTTTTGAAACATCCTTTTTTCTTGATGTAAGGTTTTGTAGCAAAGATGTGTAAAAAATGTGCATATGCTCAAACAGATCTTGGATTTACAATTGGTTTGTTGTTTTAATTACAATCTATATGGTGTTAGAGTTGTACAACCCTTTACTATAGTGTGTCTTATGAATGCAAAAGTAAAGATAGTGAAATTGAATATTCAGCCATTCTGAGTCTATTAGTTTGGATTTAAATATTCATCATCATCATCTACGGAAAACACAAAACATTTAAAGTTTGAAAATTAAGGCTGTGCATATGGAGGAATGAGGTCTCCGAAATTATTGATAACTGGTTATAAAAAATGATTAAAGAAATTATTAATAATTCTATTTTTTTTTTCAGGCTTTCAGACATTTCACATTGCTTTGTCCATCTAATGCACTTTCTTCACCCTCTTCAGAACATTACCCTCTCAAGGCCATCTTTTATTAATTTAATAAATATAATTGTGATAGAAATGTTTAGGATTAAAGGTCAGGGTCAATTAAAAATACACTAATGTAACTTCTTTAACACTTATTTTTTAACAGGTGGAATTTAGTTGCATTAGGTATCATGAACTAACAATTACCAACCATTTTTATAGCATTTGTAACTGTACTATTACATTGTTAATTCATGTTTGTTCATAATTTAATAGCGTTAATGTACACACACCATATATCTCACAATGTTAAAATAATAACTATTCTTTGTTAGTTCATGGCATCTAATGTTAATAAGTTGTTTTATAGTAAAACTGACACCATTAACTGAGATTTCTCTGTCACTGGCTTTAGATTTGCAATCATGTTCATAATATGGATCAAATTTCTAGCCTTTACCATCATTTTACACTTACATAATACTTCATCCAAAATCTCCCCAAATCACACACAATCTTAAATCTAAGATCACACAAAAATAGCAGTTCTGTCATATATTTACTCAACCTAGTGTTGTTCCATTCCCTTTAGACTTTGGTAAATAAAACACAAAGAAGAAATCCTCCACTTGAAGTCCAAGTAACCAAAACTGCTCAAATGCAGTATTATAATGTATTTTCAATGATTCCATTCGACATTAGATAATGGTGTAAAACTGGGTCTGAGGTTTTGTCCACTTTCAACCACTATCAGAGGTAGTCTGTAACTTAATGTTAACACCACAGCTGCCTTCGGATGCAGAGCTAAACAATCAGTCTGAGATTGTCTGAACTCAGCCTGCTTGAACGCTAAATGTGGAGCTGCTCGCTTGTGAGAAACCAATGGACCAACAATCATGCAGGTCTTATCACAATAGATGATGGGTTGTTGAAGATTTACAAAAATACAATTGAATCATTGATTCTTGCTTAAAATGATAAATGATAAAACAATTTTACAGCAGCTGTAGTGAAAGCCTTACAGATCTGACAATTTTTGGTTAGTTTATAAATAGTGTCTTGTAAAAGGCAACCAAATCCAGATGAAACTTCAGAACTGTCATAGTTTTATAAATAAACTGTAAAAAACTTGTTACGTTGAACTGTTTTAGTTGAAGCAACTTACCCTTCCTAGTCTTCTCAACTTACATCAACAAAATTGACTAAAATATTGTTTTGACTTTTGTTATTTTTTTACAGTGTAATCTGAAACAAGGCAAACAATCTATAGAAGTGAAAATGATTTGACCAGATTGATTTTATATATTACACTTGTGTGGTTGAATGCATTCAAACAGCTACACACACACACACACACACACACACACACACACACACACACACACACAAACAAACAAAACTCCTCTCCATCTTCAGACTTATTTTTTTACATTACAAGATGTGTTATTCCTGGGCAAATAATATTAAAAAGCACAGCGTTCTCTGAAAAGTGACCAAAAGTGGACAAAAACCAATATATTCAAACACTAGGTGTAAACAGGAATTTGTTTCCCTCGTTTACCTGTGATCCAATTAAAGACGCTTACATTAAATCAGTGTATCATATAAAGTAGTCTCATCTCTTTAAAACACTTGTGGTAAATGGGTAAGTTCATGTGAATTCATTTTATAACAACATTTTTGTAACTTCTATATTTTAGTTACCTGAAGTTCCAATGGATGGACAAATATCTTGTATTTCCACTCTACCCCAAATCTTTGGGTTTGGAACATCATGAGGATGAGTAAACACAGAATATTTGAATGATCTATTCTTTTACTGGCTATCCCGGCCCCAAAAAAGGCATCAGTGTCTTTAACTGCAGTATGAGGTCTTTCTGGTCACAGTCTGCTTGAGTGTAGATTATATTTAAATGATAAATAAAGGTTGAGTAGGTGACAGCAGCATTTAAAGAGCTACATACCTTTTTTACCCAACTACAAAGTAGTGCTGCAGAGAACAATTTCACAATAACTAGAGCTGAAACATACACAGTTTTCCTGTCTTGGCATGATATTGGGAAGTCCACGGCTTTGGCTATGTAGATAATAATAATTTCATTTCATTTGTCATGATATTAATGCTTATAATGTCCCACGTCTCATTCATTTATTAATGAGATGCCCTCCCATCCAGCGCAGCTTACAGGCCAGCCAGCGCCTGAGCGGGCAAAAGTATTCATAGTGGAACTGCTGGAATTCGGGTGTCCTCCGGATGTCCCTAAGAAAAGCCAAGTCCAGCTCAGACTCTGTGAGCACAATAAGAAGTAGAAGCAGGGCAAAGAGCAGAGCCAGGGTCACTAAGAAAAGTCGGGCCAAACTACAGATGAACTGATTCACCCCTTCTTCCGGGCTGAGTTGGGTTGGCCGGCTCTTCTCCAGGTGTGAGCGCTTCCCTTTGGGTTTTACACCCTGTGGTCTCGCTTGGTTCTGAGAGCACAGTTCTGTTCCTCCTTCCTCTTGGATGCTGCGAGGGCCGTTTGTGTGGCGAACCTGAGCCGGGTCTGATGGGTCGTTGGACACCGGTGTGGGAAGAACGCTGTCAGAGGGACTGTAGGAGTCCTCAGAAAATTCAGCTGTCCCGCTTCCTCCTTCTGCTCCATTTCCTTGGGAGCGCAGGAATGAATTGGCATTGGAGACAGATCGGACTGGTGTAGAGTGGCCACTGTCACGCAACGACTCCAAACCTGAAAAGAGAGTGAGGATGTTAAGTTAATGAGTTTGAGCATTGAGAATGTTGTTTAAGTTCTATTTTTTATTGTTGTTTTGGTCATTTTCAAGTCTGACCATTTGCTTCCATGATTTTTCGTCTTTCTCTGTTGACATCAGTTTGATGGCTTCAGCCACAATATCCTTAACCACACACCTTTTATCATTAGTTTGCTATGAGCAAATGAGGGAATGAAAGAAAGCCCCACCCCTACTCAAAAATGCGGTTCAGTTGAAGGTAAATCAACACACTGTAATAAAAGTCTCAGCAACTTCTGGCTCATGCAGACTTTAATATATTGATTGAAGAGCTAGAAAGGGACTTGTTTTGTCTATAATAATGACTTAATTCAATAACTTCAATAATTTAGTTAATAGGTTTTATACTTTTTGTACTCATATATTAGTTTTTATAAAGTTTATAAAATGTGAATTGGCTTTTGAATTGACAAATTAATGGATCTGCTTGAAATGTTACCAAAATGCTTACTTAAAGTATACACCTCATTGTTTTTGAAAGATTTTCAATAGTGAAAATATACATTGCTACTTTTTATTCCTTTTTATTCTTTTATTGAACAATATGCACAAACATATTAAACATCAGAACTCACACGGTAATGGTAAGAATAAGCACCAACTCAGAAATTATTTTGTGACACTGAAGAGTGTGTTTTTCTGTCTTAAATTATAAAAACATACAAAAATCTTAAGTTATAGGGCAAATGTTTTTAAAGACTTTTTAAAGTGTTTCAAAAATGTTTAAATTGTCATGCAGACCCCATAGTCATTTTATTTTTCAAAAAAATAACAATTTTTTAAATCCATTATGGAATAACACTTGACCTTCTATTCATTTTTTAAATTAAATATAAAACACCCTTGCCACCTAATACTAACACTTTCTATTTTATTTCTGTTATTATCCATATATTTTTTTATTTAATGTTCCAACTTTCTATAACTAACATTATCTTATACGATATGTTGTCTATTCGTTATGCTTTTTTATACAATATTTAAAATATTTATGTCATTTGATCCCTGTGAATGCCAATACATTCTTCTAAACTGTTAAAAATTATATAAAGCTTTGTGTACTCCATCAAATGTAAATTAATAACAAAGATCGCACAATGCTTTTACATTCCTCTCAGTTCTGATACAAAGTAGTGAAATGGGAAATACATCTTTTATTTGAAGTTAATTTAAGTATTGCTTGTTCATTTCTAATTCAGTTGATGAAATAAAAGGGAGCTAATTTAAGCCAATCACAAAATAGAATTGTGGCTAAACCTAATGTAAAAGAGGCCAGCTGAAGCTCTGTAAAAGCTAAGTAAAGCTCACTCTTCTGGTCCTAAGAGGTAGACTTGTGACTGAGAGTCCAAGGTGTCAAGCCATTTGGTTAGTGTGTTCACCATGTCAGAAACACTGCTACAAATCCTGCTTAGAGTTAGTCTACAAGAGTTGAAGGAGGATTACACTAATGTATTGTACTTATTGCATAAATTAACTGCACTTCTGGTACAAACAGTGTTTATTGTATATTAATGTTTATTAGTATGGCGTGATAAATTTGTGGCAAATCTGCTACTTCAGCACATTGCTGTCAGCAAAGAGATGCTCAATTTGCAGCGAGTTTCAGAATGTTTGCTGAGCTAAACACAATAAAAGTGCTTAATATCAGTCCAAGCCAAATTATTCAAACTAAAAATAGCAGAAAAATCATCGTCATGCAGTCACCAAATAGCTTAACCAAACAGAACGGCTGATGTCACTAATCATGTCACTAGGTATGTGAAATGTATGTGAAATTACTTTTTTATTTCTTCCATGCTCTAAACACTAATTCAGTTGTTATCAAGGAGGAATAAAAATCCTTTTATCTTAGTTTCTCCTCAAGTGATAGTCCATTATTATTTACATAAAGACTATGTAAATTTATTCAATTGGTACTTACATATTAAACTTGAAATCTAAATTGTACTCTTCTTTATTTTTATAAGTATATCGTGCTAGTTGTAAACAATATATCTGTGCACTTCATTATTTTGTACCAATTAACTTGCCCTCGTAATCTTTAATCAAATACCATAATGTTCTCTCTCCTGCTCAGAATGACTTTCCTTCACTTCTGGTCACATGGAATCACTTTTGGCCGGGGTTATTAAATTCCCTTTCTGCCCTGCTTTCATCCATTCTTCTCTTTTCCTACATTTTGTAAGTAACACCCATCTTCCAATGATCCAGTCGGTTCCCAAAAGTAGAAATCAAGCACCGCCCTACTTTTTTTTCTCATTTTAGTACCATTTCTATTGGACACACATCACAATATTGGAAAAAATCGTAACTTCCGTTTCATGTCGACTTTAATAGTATACACTGAGTATACATGTAGCACATATTGTAGATCTAAGTAACCACATCGCAGTGAAGTAGCTCCACCCACAACACTTAAAAGCTAAAAACAGCTCATGCTAACAATATTTGCAATCCAATCCTCAATAAATTAGCACTTTCAAACAGAGTCGTGCTAAAATAAGTTGAATGCTCAGCTGTTTAAAACACTATGAGCTTTACCTGCAGTGCTGGCGGGTTGAACGCCAAGCCTGGATGAAGCTCCAGAGCAAGTGGAGGAGCTGGGCAGAGCCGGGAACAAAGGGAGGGCTCCTAGAGCTTTCCCTAAGAGCCTAGGACCCATCGTCAGCACCCGTACCTTCACATCCCGGTAACAGTGGTTGATCATCCGCAGGTGAACGTTCACCTTTGTCTTAATCCGTATCAGACACTTCACCATGATTTCTGAATGGAGCTGCTAACTTTTGTGATGTTTTCACCTCAAAACGTCACCTCAAAAGTATCACCACTAGACCCCTGTTCTCCCGCTATTCTCCTGAACCAAAACCACATTACACTATGCAGTGTGTGTTTTTGGAAATGTGAAAGCGAGAACACCCTAAAGCCCTAAAGCTCCCTGAATGCCCAAAAGCACAGCTGCCCTGTTCGCTTCAACCCCCCTCGAACTCATTATGGGCTGTAACAAAAGAGGAACACACACTCATTCTGACACAAACCACATGACATACATGGACAAGCTGTCTATTTATAGACTGTTTATTAATAGTATTGTTGGACAAGGTAAAGTCTGCCGCTTCTTTTTGTCTCACACATTGTCCTGAATGCCCACCATGCACTGGAAAAAAACTGTACTTTTGTTGTTTTTACTCATTTTTACAGTACCAAGCATTCATTTCAGGACTGCCACATAATGCAGCAATTAATGGATCTATTTTACCATTACTTACACTAAAAATTCATTCATGTTTTTTCCAGTCCCTTTATTGATCTCCCAGGTAGCAAAGAAAGAGATTTGGCATAAAGTTGGCACAGTAGGCATTCATCCGGCACTGCATGCAGCATGTGGGCCAAACATGGCCCAGGTTTGGCAGAGGTGGTCTTTAAGGCGGCACACAAGACATGGGCCAGATGTCAAATGTACTATTTGGCCCAGATATTCAAAATTGATCTGTTGACCACGTAAGTTTGGCCTATCTTGACCCACATTTAAAATCCTTTCAATTATTTTTTCGATACATTACTTGACCAAGTCTAGCTTCCAGACAATGGCCATTCATGTGCCATATCTGGCCCAGATCAGGCCCAGTTATGGGTTGTCTGAGACCTGGGCCAGATATGGTCGATGTTTGGCCCTTTCCTAGAAGCCAGACTTGGTCCAGTCATGTACCGTAATTCACTGCGGCATGTGGGCCAAGTAAAAGCTGATTGTGTGGTCCAGAGCTGGGCCAGAGAAATTTTGCTATGTGGGCTGGGATCGCCACAGTGATTGAACCGCCAACTAATCCAACATATGTTTTACACAGCGGATACCCTTCCAGTTGTAACCCATCTCTGGGAAACTTCCATACACTCTCATTCACACACATACACTACGGACAATTGATTCACCTATAGCGCAGGTCTTTGGCCATGTGGGGGAAACCGGAGCAACTGAAGGTAACTCACGCGAACAAGGGGAGAACATGCAAACTCCACACAGAACTGCCAACTGACCCAGCTGAGACTCAAACCAGCGACCTTCTTGCTGGCGATTGATGCACCACCATAATGCCCACCTTTAAAAATGTCAGGTTTTTTATTGTGTGAAATGCTAAAAGCAAGTAGTGACTTACAAAAAGTAGCTTTAGAAAGAAATATTTTGATTCAACATAGAATTAGCACACTTTAAAACTAAAATTGCTTTTATCTTCTAAAATAAATAGAAAATTATTTAAATATATTTAAAGAGCATTTATTGCAGGTGTAGAATAGTTGGGTTACCAACATTCTCTGAAATACATTTTCTGTTCTGCAAAAAATATATATATATTTACATAATAATAATAATAATAATTCAGTTTTTTTAAATGGTTAAATTTACATTTTTGAGTGAAATATCTCTTGCATGTGCATTATGAATTTAAAAATGTAACATATTTCAAAATAACTAACTAATTACATGAAGACATTATTCTGTAAATCTATAGATTATAAAATGATATATTAGTAATTAAATCGACAGCCTAGCGTCTGCTTTACTTTAGAACTGATCTTTAATACAGAGCCTGAACTAGATTCAAACTAAGCTTAAACTCATTTAGCTTAAACAACATTCGCTCTTGTACAATAGCAACAAACACAACTGTGGTGGCATTTGGCAGTGTCAGTAAAGTGACTGGAGCAGGTGAACGTCTGGTCACATTGTGCACAATGACAGCAACTCTCAGGTTACACACAGAGCACAAACAGAGAGATGGAATGTATAGTGTAGGTCATAATACAACTAATCAAGAGCACAACTTAGATCATTTATTGATTTAAAATATATTGCACACTGCAGACCGAATCAAATTATTGTCATTTAACATCTAAATTTAATGTAAAAATCTATAGTATTGTAGCTGCTAACACTAAAATTGACAACAAACTGCAATTTACATGTATAATAATTAAGGGCACAATAATGAATACTACTGCAAGAATAAACCAAACCCCAAATCACCAGGGTGCTTTTCATTATTCTGTATATGCATCAAAATAATAGGAGAATTAACATTACACCACCAGATGGCAGTATTTCAGTGCTTATTGACCAATAAATCTTGCTAAAAAAAGAACTGGACTGCATCCCAAATCACATCCTCCCTTGAGTAGTGACATATTATGATTAAGTAATTACTTTATGGCTACTACATACTAAATGTTTCATGTAAAACCCTAATACACACTATAACACTAGGTGGATAGAAGGGTTTAACAATTATAATAAACAATACACGTATAATTGGATTATTCCAAAAAAACTATAAATAATAATGATATATTAGTAGGGCCAGACGGAATCTGCGGACATGTTTTGCTATTTCTGCGGAGTATTTTGTTAAAAATCTGCTGATTTATGCGGAATGATTTTGGGAGTATCACAACTAAAAACTTAATATATGAAATTAAAAGTAATACCTTTTTTACTTTTATTTAATGTTTACAATGGGAATCTAATTAGATCCAATCTGCGGAATTCACACGCAGATTCCGTGTGGCCCTACATATTAGTAATACTAATAATGTAAATACTATTTTTAAAAAGGTTATTTATGATGCCATTAAGGTTTATATTTTAAAGCATGGGTTTTTACAAAATATCGTTAAAAGGGTTCCAAACAAGTGTTCTGCTTCGTTAGTAGTCGCAGAACCCTTATTTGGTACTCTTAGAACCATTTTTTTTTAACAAAATGGTCAGTCATATGTGCACTTTAGAATTTCACCAAAATAGTTGATCGTCCAGTTATTTATTGTCTTCTCTTTTATAAGTGACTTCAGACATGCATATTTTCACATTCCTTTTTTTAGAAACAAATCCATTTCCCTCATTTAACTCAAATTCAGTTTAATTTTGGTTTCAAAAAAGGGACAGATTATGATGCTGTGTGTGTGCGTATGCATGCAATATCAATGTGATATAAAAATCAATGGAAGTCTTAAATTAGATATCCTGACTAATATGTTTAAATAAATATGGTGTGTTTCTGTGCTTGTAGGTGCATAGGCATACCTTCCATGATGGAAATATGCACGGCTCTCCTTCGCGTTCGGGGAACGCTGCTTTGTCGTGGGCCATGTGTGATGGATGGACAACTCCTGCTTGGAACCATCCCAGCCCTGAACACACAAAAAGATGCAAAATATCAGCCGACATACTATCAAGAACATTAAAAATGTCTAAAAATCAAGTAAGTGTAAGGCTGACCTGTGGATCTCTGGAGGCTCTCGTCTGATTTTGGCACTCTGCTCCATCACTTCTTTGGCCACTTTACCACTTTAAGGTAAATGATGTAACCAACATATGTGCAACACTTGATTCTAACCCTTTCATTAGCATTTATTCAGAACACAGGCCTAATTAATCAGGACTGACACACTCATGGGGTTTATTTAATAAGCGCCAGAGCAGATAATACTCACCTATATCTAAAACGGCTCCCTTTGAAGAAAAGATTACTACTGGATACAGTGCGAACTTGACTGGATTTCTCAAACCTGAAATGTAAAGAACTATTGTCAAACTTTTTGACAGTCCAGCATATTACCTGAAGACACCACACACTGGTTGTTTCACAATATATTTCCTGTTGCGTTCATATTCAAATTATGACAGAATATATATTTTATTACTATTTTATAAAATAATAGAAAATATCTAATAAGGCTTATTTTAAAAAATGCACTACCAATATTTAAGCAAAAAGATATTCTGAAGAATCCATTTATAGTAGGAACATAAAATACTCTAGAAGTCAATGGCTGATGCTTTTCAACCTTCTTTAATCTATTGTGGATGTTTGTTTTCAACAGAAAAAAGAAAAGGTGGAGGTCAGAATGAGAAAATGATGACAGAATTTAAATTTTTTGGTGAACCATCTGCAGATTTTTTAAATGTTAAATGAAATATTATCTTCAAATGCAGTGGAGTTTGGGCCAACTAAATAAATCAAGTAATATTTTGAAAAGAGTAGTTGAATATTGGCCCAAATCTCTGCAAATAGTTACTGAATGATTATTATTTGAAGCTCTTTTAATTATTTATTGTTACAGTAAACACTTTTTAAATGTATTTTTCAAGAGCTTTGGTTGAAAATAGGCTACTCAGACAGGAAAATGTGATATTTTAATATGATATAATTTCAAGTCACCCTGTAGCCCTTGAATGTTTAATTACTAGAATTAAATCATCGATAAAACATAATTTAGCCTTTTAAAAAATGTCACTCACTGATAGAAAGCTTGGTTTTCCACTCCACACTTCCATAAATGCTTGCAAGCCTCAGGTGTTGGAGCAAAGTAAGTCAAGATAATCTTCTGATCCTTAGTGAAATCACAAGAGGTCAGTTAAGTGTTTAGATTGATTATTCCCAAAAAAGGGATGCCCTGCATAAACCTTCAGTAATACTAATTTTGACTATTTTTTTTTCTTCTGCAGTCTTTTACCTCTTGATGAGTTGCATATATATGAAATGTCTTTGCCTCAAACTTCAGTTTGGTCACCTCATTCCTGTACAATTTTTAAAAAATACTGTCACAGTCATTTGATCTCGACTTCTAAGCAAATGAAAATAATACGAGGGATTAATTTCTTCTCTCTTACCATTTTAGGAAGTGAATCCTCCTGTTACCCTGCAGTACCACAAAGCCAAATGGGGTGAATGCGAGAAATGCTGTATTGCCAGACACATCCTGTCGTCAAAAAAGAAGAAATTACTGTACGTAAAAATGACTGCTACCTCTTTCAATGATGCCTGTATTTATAATGTAATATAAATGTATAAATGTAAATATAGAAATTAGGGCTGTCCAAAAATTAATTGTGATTAATCACATCCAAAATAAAAGTTTAACATAATATTTGTGTGTGTACTGTGTATATTTATATTATAAGTATATAAATACACAAATGCATATACTTGATAAAATGTTGGTTTATATTTAGATATATAAAAAATATATGTGTATGATACAAATTTTACATCTGAATATGATGTAACTACTTTGATGTAACTTTTTTATATATAGTTTTGGCTTCTATGAATGTGTTTATCACATATACATAATAAATAAATATAACACACACATATTATGTCAAAACAAACTTTTATTTTGGATGTGATTAATCACGATTAATTTTTGCACAGCCCTACTAGAAATATAAATGTAATAATGTATTATAATGCATCCATAATGCCTTATAAACAATGTTATAATGTGTTGCATTATCTCATAATTTTTCCCCAAAAGTCCAAAGGCATGTGGTATAGGTGAATTGGGTAAGCTAAATTGGCATTATTTATGTGTGTGAATGAGTGATGGGTTGCAGCTGGAAGGGCACTGGCTCCGTAAAACACATGCTGGATAAGTTGTCAGTTCATTCTGCTGTGGCAACCCCGAATTAATAAAGGGACTAAGCTGACAAGAAAATGAATGAATGAATTTATCGCTTAAAGTGACAAAAACAAAGCTGTCTTTAAATATCTGAAAAGCTTCATTATGTGCTCATAATATGGAAACACTTTAGTATAGAGACCAATTCTCCCTGTTAGCTAATTGCTTGTTAGCTGGTTATTTATTAGTGCTTAATAATGCTTTTTCCTTGCATGATCATATTTTAGATCTCTTAATTCTAAGGTATGATTTCACCCAGTAAGTTTGCGTTTAGTTTAAACAAATTCTGCGTTTTCGGGTTCAAGAATGTGGGTTGTTTTTGATGGGGTTTGGGCTCCATGGTAAAATTACATATGATTAAAAAAAAAAAAACGCACCCAAACATGCATAAATTTTTAGCTCTTTTACACTAAAAGTATTTCTGAGTCAAATTTATGTTTTGTTATAATAATAATGGGCATCACGATGGCGCAGTGGGTAGCACGATTGCCTCAAAGCAAGAAGGTCGCTGGTTTGAGCCTTGGCTGGGTCAGTTGGCATTTCTGTGTGGAGTTTGCATGTTCTCCTTGTGTTTGCATGGGTTCCCTCCGGGTGCTCCGGTTTCCCCCACAAGTCCATATACATGGTATACAGCATTTTTTAGTGTACATTTTACACCACAGGTGTTGAATTTAACACTTTTCTGGTGTCTATATGAGTCCCACCAGCCAGGTGTTTAGGTTACACTTTCAAAAGTGTTGAATATATACAACTCTGCAGTGTAAAATATTTTCCACTTAAAGTGTAAAAATGGACACCACATTAAACATTTTAACACCTATAGGGCAAATTGTCCAGTGTACATATAACTCCAGAGGTGTTAAATTACACTATCTTCACTATATAGGAGTCGCACCAGTTTCACTTTAAAAAGGGTTGAATATATACACTTAGGCAGAGTATATAATTTTATACTACCGTGTTGACCATATTGACTCAGTCACCTCAAGTTCCTGTATGTGCAATTAACACCGATGGGGAGTATGGAAAGGCAACACTAGAAATGCACACTGTTAAAGTCACAGTTTAACCCAGATCAATGTTAAAAACAGTAAATGTACACTTGGATTTCAACACTTTAACACCACAGGGGCTTACACCAGAAATTCAACACCTCACAACTTGCTGTGTATAGGTGAATTTTGTAAGCCAAATTGTCTGTAGTGTACGTGTGGGAATGAGTGTGTATGGATGTTTCCCAGAGATGGGTTGCAGCTGGAAGGGCATCCGCTGCGTAAAACAGATGCTGGATAAGTTGGCGGTTCATTCCGCTGTGATGACCCCAGATTAATAAAGGGACTAAGCCCAAAAGAAAATGAATGAATGAATATAATAATTATTTATTTATTATATGAATTACCATTTGGTGGTTCATTTCACTGTGGCGACCTCTGATAAATCAGGGACTAAACCGAAGGATAGTGAGGAAGTGAATGAGTGAATAATTTTATTATATATGTATTTGAATTCCCAATACTATAAATAATGGCTTTAAATTAAAATTTACATTTAAATATTTACACATTGATTTAATATATAAATAGATTTTCAAATATGTTTTATAGATAATAGATTTTATTTAATATATTTAATAGATTTTAAAATGACTAAACGAATGACCTACATTATTAAAATCAGTTGACAATTTGATCTGATATAATAATATTTTCACATTTACTTCTGCCCCAGCACTGTTTATTTCAGTTTTTATTGTATATGCATTTCAATTCATTTCATTTCTGATAATGATATCTTAATCCTCAACAGACAAATGAAATCATGCCATCTCTATGGCAAGAAATGAATCAAACTGACTCTCTCATGTGCCATATGATTGGCTGAGTGCTACACACATTTCACTTTCAGCAGCTTGTGCTCCAGAGTTTATCACAAAGTGTAGTGTATGTTAAAGTCTCTGTTACGCTGATTTAACAGAGAAAGTTTATATCAACCATTGTGAAACTGCTTATCCTGATCTTAACCAGGTTGGATTGTTTGGTTTTGTCAACATGAAACGTACTCTGCAAAACTTACTCTTTTTATTCTTGTAGTTGTTGTTATGATTATTCATCAGATGATATAATATATTATATGATTGTTATTAAGGCATTGTGCATGCATTATGTCTTTACAAAGGCGGCAAAGAAACCAAACCTAAAGTGGAATGAATTTTCAAAAACTTCCAACTTCAAAAAAAATCCAACTTACAAATCGTTAATTCAGTTTAAAATTGTAAGTTGAGTGGACATATTTTTGAGCTCAGAGTTGAATTTACTCGTTATAATGTTTTAACTGCATGTTTGAAATTGTGTGTTCAATAAAAGTAAAAAATTCAGTAGAGGAGACTTTAAATTTTGATTTCTCCATATCTTCAAACAATAAAAAGTTGAGTTAACTTAAAAATTTAAAGCAACCGGCTGCAAAGAAATTGTGAGTTTATTAAGCTTTAGTGGTTGAAGTTGTGCCAAATTATTCCGTAAAGTATAATTGACTTAAACCAGCCTTTTCAGTCAACTTAAAAAATTTATTTGGCACAACTTGATCCACTGAAGCTTAATAAACTGAAAATTTCTTTGCAGCCGGTTGCTTTAAAATTTTAAGTTAACTCAACTTTTCATTTTTTACAGTGCATCTTTACACTGAATATCCGTATAAAACTTCATAGAAAGTGTAATTTCCTGTATAGTAGTAGCTGTTTAGTTTTGTCACTCACCTTGCAGGGATGTGGATCTACTCCATATGTTTCTAGAGTCTGAGCTTTCCTTAAGAAATTCAGCTCAGACGTTTCAGGACTCTGACCACTGTAGAGAATAAACACACCAGTTAGCTGTCTGGGTTTGTTCTGGGAAATGAATTGCATAAATGACGTTTCATCTCTCCATTAAAGTCCTCTAAGAAAAATGACATACCGCATGTGACAGGCTAATTGAATGAAAGCTTACGTCAGCTCGGATTTGTGGATCTCAGCAATGCGGCGCTCCAGGCGCTCAGAATGCTTAGGGAAAAACTGAAACTTAGAGCTGTAACCTTCCGGATGCTTTCCTGGGTCATAATCTCCAATCTCAGCTAAAAAAAATTATGACAATGAAACAAAACCAGTGTCATCTTCCTTTGACCTCATTCATATGCAGCAAAGCTCACGAGATACTATAATTAAGCTCATATTGTAAAGAATGGCTCCTGTGACTGTGGTTTGCTTTTACCCTGCAGTATGAATGCAGCCAGCGTAGCAGCGTCTGAACTTTTGCACAGGAGTCGGCCGTGATACAAATCTCTTTTAATCTGTAGGAAGAGCAGGTATCTGAAAACAGTGCAGAGCATAAATTGAACCGAACAGTTTGTTGATTGGAAATGTCATATTTAATGGAAAAGGGACCACATTGTAATATGCAATACCTAGTGATCTCTTCTTTAAGAGCCGCAGGGTCCGGAGGATAGAATTTTACACGTAAACACATTGTGTACGGCGGCTGAGCTAGGACACACAATGTTCATGTGCATGTCAACAAGCAGACACTGTAAATGTTTGGACATTTGTATGCAAAGATTATCCTTATTAAGGGTTTTCCACATGCGGTATGACTTACATCTCATTTGTTTGGTAATTGGCTTGCTGAACTCCAGCCAATGCTGAAACAACAAAAATAAGAAAGAAATAATGTCTAGAATGCAGATACAAATTCCAGTTAAACACATTATGACCAGACCTTTCAGCTGAAGACACATATTACATATCGATTGCATCACTCCTTTGGGCTCTTAGTGTAAGTGTGTGATCATTGGGTTTCCTTCTTCAAGCTCATGCACAATGATTAACACTGATACGTTCATCAGGCATGGTTTATTAACTAGGCAGAACTTGATTGGATATTAGCATGTGGTTAATGTGAAATAGAACACGGCTTGATGAATATACAGTCTGATTAAGAAGTTACTGTGTAACGTACTGTTTTACAGTCTTTGTTTTCGACTACTTCAAAATCTACTTCAGGGTAACTAGCAGTGCAACCCAGTAAATGTATTGTACTTCTATACCTCAGTACATTTTTCATTAAATTATTCATTAGACCTGCAGCGATGTTTCGGTCACTCATATTTATTTGTCGATATTGGATTAATTTACAAATATTCATATTTATTGCAGTTTTTACAGTGGTATTGACAGCAATAATATGAAAAAGGCAGATACTGATGTCGTATTAATTACAGGGAGGAAATGAGCTGCACTTTGTTTCAATAATCTAGTATTTTTCTAAGAGCAAAGTCAATAATCACCTGCAAAAATAATTACAGTCTGTACAACATATCAGACCTGAGTCTAAAATGTACACGATCAAAGCCTGATATGCAGCAGAAAAGCAACTGGTTTGCACTATGATCAATCGCTGACAAAAAAACAGTATAGACTAAAATGTCTTGGGCAATAAAAGAAACGAATTTTTTTGGAGCATCAAATTTTATATTTACTGGTTTTATTTGTTGTATTATTAAATGAGCATATGCTGATATATGTTAAATGAAAGTTACTGTTGTTAATTTAAATATTAAATAGCAAAAATCACCTTTTAAGATTTGTTATGCATTGTATTTTTATTATAACTTGTGTCATCTCTTAAAATGTTGGAAAGTTTCATGTGAAATGGATCCAATCAGTGTTCAGTAAAACAAGTTTAAAGGATAAATGTAAGTATGCAGTACTGTATACAGTACTGCATGCAATTGATTAATATTCGTATCAGTATTGAATACGGATTAGCTGAAAGTTTCAATAGTATCTGGATGCAGCCTTGATGATGCAAACTGAGACTGCATTTCTCAGTTAGACACAATGCACTTAATGGAGCTTGTGACGTCACTGTGATGGGTAGGCCTAGGGGTGGGGTTAGGTTAGGTGAGCGCATTAAAATGCATTGGATGCAGCTCAGATTGCACTGCACCAGGCCTGCATCCAGACTCCTCTCGAAAGTTATTTCATTAACATTGGTTTCAGTATTGGCCAAAAGAAAATCAGCGCATCCCTAGTGTCCACTCTAACTGAAGTCTAACCATTGTGTCTGATCTCAATCAATATCACTACTTTCCACAATTTGGTACTCCAGCTAGCATTTCTTATTTATACAGGAACTCACCCTTTGCTTGTCTGGGTCCACAAATCTGATGCCAAAGTAGTCTTTCTCCAGCAGATTCAGATGCTGACAGACCTGCTCAAACAGCCAGTGACCTTTTGCATCCCTCTGAAAGAGAGAGACATGCAATCAATGAGACAGTGTTTGTACATAGAAAAATATTGGATATCTGTTAACATATAACATATCTGTTTTAAAGAGCATCACTTCTCACTTGACGTCCCTTAGCATACTGTACTTTGCTGACATTCAGATTGTTTAAATATAGCTTACTGTACTGTTTAGAAATAAGAAAACGGGAATATCTACATTTAATATTCCAAATATACCAAAGGGTCACTATTACGAACAAAACATCATGAAGTGAGATCAAAATCCATTTTTTCTTTCAAGGGGTGGTCCAGAGTGTATTTTTAAGGCTTGTTTATGTTTCATTTATAGAAAATCAGGTTATTTTTTTCAAATATCTCACTTTAATTATATACTGCTAATCAGCTAACAAGAAAACGACTTTCATATTTCCTAGTTGTTCTGAAAGCCCGCCCTCAAGAGGCTCTGATTGGTCAGCTAACATAATGGCAGTATCATGCCTCTACTAGCACACGCATTGCCTCTGCTGTGTAAATATACTGTCAGTCAGTGTAACTGTAAAAGCCCTTTGTCAAATGCTAGCTATATCTTTTCATAATTCTCTAGAACATAGCTTAATTAAAACTGTAAGAACTTCTCTCTTTGTGTCATGTCCTTTGGAAGCCCAAATACAGACACAGAAGAAGCTCTATGGAAATAGCAGCGTTAGACGCCATTTTAGCTTTCTCTGCTATAACCTTACAGTGCCTCTGGAACTGACTCTTCACTGCATGGGGTGTAACTCGAATTGGTTTATGACATAATTAACCAGGATGTATCTTTTGTAGTCCCCATACTTCGTTTTCTGTAGGCTTAGCTAAGCTAACTCTGTAAAAGCCTCTCTTTGCATTGAACTTTGAGCATCTTACATTCAGAGATGTTGTTTATGTTCACACAGCTACATTACACATCAACTAGCATTTAACATACGATTTCACAGTAGACCACCGCTTTAATATTGGGCATAAAACAGATTAAAGGTTACCAAAATCGTCTCTGGTGATTTCTAACCTCATGTATTTTATACACTTGAAAGCATTGACGGGAGCAGCTGCAAATATACAGCAGGGTCACTAAATCAGACAAGGCGGAATTAGAGGATACAGTCTGTTACCCCTCTCTGTACAACGCATAATGGCTTTAATGATGCCTTTTACCCGAATTCTAAACCAGCAGGCATTCTGGACAACACAGCATAACACGTCAGTAATGTTTTACACCCTCTATTTCACACAAATTTAAATTAATGTCACCCAAATCGTCTGTTGTTGTCTAACCTTGTGTATTTTATGTTTTAGTAAGACCAGTTTCATTATAGCCTTTAATATTTAACCAAATTCTCTCTAGTGGCTCCTGTGTTTTATATCCTAGAAAGCACTTTGCTCTGATGTAACTGCAAATATACAGCAGGCACTAAATCCAATGAGGCAGGATTAGAGATAACCGAAAAATCTTACCACTCTCTATCGGAAACATAATGGTTTTAATGTGACCCATACTCAGTCTGTTGATGTTTAACTTCCTGTATTTTAAGCCTTAGAAAGCATTTTTGCATGTGTAAACAACCACAAATGATTCTATAATATAAAGCATGGTCACCAAATTTGACAACACAACATTAGAGATAGCTCAAATCGGTTAGCAGCCTCTGTTAATTAAAATGCATTGAATGTTACCCAAATTTAGTCTGGTGATATGTCACCCACTAGTGTTTAATTTCCTAATCGTTTTGCTCTGATGTAAACTACTATATACAATATCCATCTACAAAGCCATCAATTCAGGATTTGAGGTTACCTAAATCTGTTACCCCTCTCTATTTCAGAACAGTAATGGATGTTAATGAGTTCATTGTGGTGATGTCTAATTTAACGTCCTTAATTTTGCAAGTTATTTTCTTTTAAATGTTAGAAATAGGAGCATTAGATATACAGCAAAATCCCTAAATCCAGCAACAAATGCAGCATTAGATGTTTTTTATTGTGTTACACTTCTCTTTTTCACAAACAATGAATTGTGAAATTCTGTTTTGTAACATATCATAAGGTAAACAACTAAAACAAAAGTCACCTACATTTTATATCCTATAAGTCATTTTTGGCTCACATGAACAGCTGCAAATTTACAGCAGTGTCACCAAATCTGATAGCATAGCATGACAGGTAACTAAAATCTGTTACCCTTGTCTCTTTTGTTTTTTGTTTTGTTTTTTTTTTTGCTAACAATGACATTACTTTAGCCCAAATTCTCTCCAGTGATGTTTAACCCATGTGTTCTATTCATTCGTTCATTTTCTTGTAGGCTTACTCCCTTTATTAATTTGGAGTCGCAACAGCAGAATGATCCGCCAACTTATCCAGCATTTGTTTTACGCAGCGGATGCCCCTCCAGCCACAACCCATCTCTGGGAAACATTCATACATTCTCATTCACACACATACACTACGGACAATTTAACTTATCCAATTCAGTCTTAATTCAACCACAGCTTTGTCTGTGTTTCAGCAAACAGAATGATTGTGAATGGTGATGGTGAAATCATATTTTGACACATTTGGGATCAAAAACAATACACTCTGGGCAAATCGATTACCCTTTTGTTATGCTGGTGGCTGTTTGGCATCCATTATAATGACATTTTCTGATTGCAAAGCCATGACACCACATAATCATGCATTCTTGATTGTTAGTGATTTTCCCTGATGGGAAGAGATAAAATTTGTAACTTTTACTGTTGATCATCAGAGTTCGTGAGAGTGTTTAAGAACATCAAAATAAGCACCTCAGCTCTAATAATATATTAAACATGATAAATGTATTTATGCATGCACACAACACTCAATAAATTTATTTGCAGCATTTTCTACAGTGTATAATTTGATGTTATAGTCCATAAAACTCCATATAAAAGCCAGAATCATTTTTGCACAGGCTATCTAAAGGGTTAAATTGGTGTCAACTGATCAACAGTATAAAAAAAAAAATACAATTTTTACCTCTTCCTAACAGGAAAAACTACCAACAATCAAGAATGCATGGTTATTTGGTATCAAGCCAATGGGGCGAAAAAAAAGGCAACAACACACCAAAAGGGTGGTAAATTTCAACAATACATAAGGGTTAATACAACAATTCTGTTGCACTTAATGTTACCAAAGTCTGTTTATCACCTTATATATCATAAGCAATGGCTTTAATGTTACCCAAATTCACTCAGGTGAAAACCTCTTGTGTTTTGGGTGACAGAAAGCTATTTGCGCTGATGAAAACAGCTGCAAATACAGCTGGGTCACAAAATCTGACAACACAGCATTAGAGGTTACCTAATCTGTCACAATTGAAATGATTTGAATTTGAATTCAATTCAGGTACATGTATATTTCACCAAAAATAGATTTAATTCTACCCAGAATCACTTTTTCCATAGTGGTGTCTATAATATCCTGTATTTTGTATCCTAGAAATAATTGAGCTCGATGTGAACAGCTGGAAATACCCCTCGGCCCCTCTATTTACGTATTTTATTACAGTTTTGAAAAGTTTTAGGGTGCCACGGTGGCGTAGTGAGTAGCACGTTCGCCTCACAGCAAGAAGGTTGCTGGTTCGAGCCCCGGCTGGGTCAGTTTGGCATTTCTGTGTGGAGTTTGCATGTTCTCCCCGTGGTCGCGTGGGTTTCCTCCACAAGTCCAAAGACATGTGGTACAGGTGAATTGGGTAGGCTAAATTGTCCGTAGTGTATGAGTGTGAATGTGTGTGTGTATGGATGTTTTCCAGAGATGGGTTGCGGCTGGAAGGGCATCTGCTGCGTAAAAAATATGCTGGATAAGTTGGCGGTTGATTCCGCTGTGGCGACCCCGGATTAATAAAGGGACTAAGCCGACAAGAAAATGAATGAATGAATGAAAAGTTTTATACTTCAAGCACAGGTGGAGGCAGTAATAATTACAGTGGAAAGCTAAGGAGAGATGGTGTGAGCATTTGCTCTGGCTTCTGCTTAAGTCAAGCATTATGTCTCTTGCTCCGGAGGGAGCTTAATATTTCAGAATCTCTCTGGAGACATCAGAGTTCAATCAAATATTAAAATCACACTGCACTTTGAAGGCATCTTAGAAAGCTTTAGAGCTGTGTGATAGAGGAAAGACAGATTTTAAAATAATCATTATCTGCAAAAACCAGTTCAGGAAAGTGAGAGATCAGGGTCAAGGCAGCAGCTTTCAGGACTCTAAACAGACAGATTTGAGCTAGCAGACTGGTATATCATGCACATACATCTTTACTGCAAATGGTTATGGTTTCTGTGGCCCCTGGCCAGTGTATCATGTCAATTCCTTTTAAATCAGTTTGGTAAGCCTCAACCTCTTAATTTAGCAACAGTTGTAAACAGACTCTATCAAGACTTAGAGGGATAGTTCAGCCAAAATTGTCATCATTTACTCAAACTTCACTTGTTCCAAACCTGCTTGAGTTTCTTTTTTCTTTTTCTCTCTCTGCTTCTGTTGTTATTGTTATTGTCTATAACAGTTTTCCTTTTGGGGACAAAAAAATACACTATTCCTGCTACTTTTTTCTGTTGAGCATGAAATAAGTTACTTTGAAAAACACTGGAAATTGTAACCTTTGACTTCCATATTTGTTGTTCCTACTATGGAAGTCAATAGTTACGTTTTCATCTAAATAAACAAATGCATAAAGGTTTGAAACCACTTGGAGATGAGTAAATGGTGAGTAAATTTTCATTTCTGGATGAACTATCACTAGTCAGACTGCCTTGCATTTTGGGGAAAAAGGTAGTAGTTCGAAACCTACTTCTTATAAAACATTTTTGACAACATTTTGTGTGGTTATTTTGCACATGATTAAAAAAAAACTTTAAAACACAACAGGAGATATCATTAGCTACCAGAAAATGTAGCCAACCACAATTACATGATTGTATTACAACTAAAGTTTTTCACATTTCTGCGTAGAGAGCAGCGAATGGGAGAGTACCAAAATAACTCTAATATTTTTTCCATTCCAATTAGCTGAAATAATAATCAGCAAAACACAACGATAACATTTTCTCAATAAATTTTTCAATAAATTGTGAGTTTGAGCACAGCAGCCAGAATAGAAATCAATGTCTAATTTACTGTCCCGCCCGTATAGATGCTGCATTAGAAACACCTCTCATTAGCATTAACTTTTTAAATATAATTTGATGCTGTAATTTGATGATCTAATACAAAGTATGAATGTACAAACAATGTACATATGCAATGTTGAGTCTCAATCATAGTTGACCAGGAGCTACAAAGTTTTGATTCATTTTTGTATTTTTACAGAATGCAAAAAATGTTTTTTTTAGAATTTTTGTCTTGTTTCTAGTCCAAATATCTATATTTCAAAGCGAGAAGTGAAGATTATTTTACTTACCCTACTGGCAGATAATTTTGCTTGTTTATGGAAAAATTCTTAGTTTTGAAGCTGAAAACAAAACTGAGAATTTTTAGATATTTGGACTAGAAATTAAACAAAGCAAAGTTAGAAAAGCATTTTTTTGCGTTGTGATTATTCAATTTCTGTACCTGAATTCTGTTGGTCAAACAGAGCGATTTAACTTGTGTTTTCATATCGCAATATTTATTGTTGAAAAATATTGCAATATTATATTTTTTCAATATTGTGCAGCCCTAGTTAAAACCATCTTGTGAAAAGAGTCCAAATCTTAGCAAGTTTGCACAAACCATTTGTGTGCAATTTATCAACAGCTGTGTTTTTAATGTTTGAATTTCTGAATGTATGAAGAGTCAAGCGAGTCAATGATTCAGAGCCCAATTCATGACAACACTCTTTGTGTCTCAATAATATGATTCGAATGAACGGATGACTGTTTCTGCTGCAGCTAATAATTGTATTGTAGCTTTTAAAATAGAATTGAATTTAAATAATTTACAAATAATATTTAATCACATCACAATATATATTTTTATGCATTTAAAAGCATTTGTTCCACTTTTTACCTCATTAAGCCTAATTAAATACATCTAAATGGATGAACATTCTTTTTAACAATGTTAAGTGAAAAGTGACCCATACTCGGAATTTGTGCTCTGCATTTAACCCATCCAAGTGCACACACACAGCAGTGAAGACACACTGAACACACACCCAGAGTCAAACTTTAAGCCAAGTATCAATGTTTGTTCATAGCTGAGAAAATCTTGCTAAATTTCGAAGAACATTCCGCATTAGATGGATAATCTCCAATGACAGACATCACAGATTGTTCAACGCCACATCTGGGTGTTTACCAGAAATGTAATTATAACAATTTTACGGTAATTTACCAGGATAATGTTGTGCATTTGCTCGGTTAAGCATGTGCAATTATAACACAGGGATAGCATGAAAGCACCACCTGCAGATATTATACACCGCAGCCAGACGGTAAATCAGGCAGATATGTTGTTCATTATTATTTTACATAAGTAAGCTCATCATCGAAAGGGAGGGAGAGTTCATGTCAGAAACTACAAGCAATGTCTGACACTAGTCATCCCACTGAATTCGTAGATCTTCATTCACTCCAGATAAAATATTCAAATCAGCTCCATATCAACATCATAAACAATATTAATAAATAATGCCTTTTGGGTCATGAGAAGGGAAAACTATAGTCAGTGGTAAAGGTGTGATTAGTGCTTACGAAAGAAAGACCATGAGAATGAGGTTTATATATGGTTCATATGCTGGGTAAAAAACAGACTGGTTATTGCTACTACTTGACAGCTAAATATAGTCGTGTAGGGAGATGAGTGTGTTCTAAATGAAATCCTTCCCTCTCCCTAGCCCTCATACACACTTTACACTTTAAATACTTTATATGCAAAACCACAAGCTTTCCACATTATGATTTAGACCGCTGCATTAGAGTGTGTATTGAAAGCTTTTTAGGACAGAGCGATCTGAGTGACACAATGATCCATCCAATATGGCCAAGACTACAGCACATTCTTCTATTCCGAAGGCATGCACTTGGTTAGATTAATTATTACCCCCTGTATATTTTTTCCCCAATTTCTGTTTAATAAAAAAGAAGATTTTTTTTCAACTCGTTTCTATACATAATAGTTGTAATAACTCATTTATTTTAGCTTTGCTATGATGACAGTACATAATATTTTATAAGATATTTTTCAAGATGCTAGTATTCAGCTTAAAGTGACATTAAAAGGTTTAACTAGGTTAATTAGGTTAACTAGACATGTTAGGGTAATTAGGCAAGTCAATGTATAACGATAGTTTGTTCTGTTGACAATTCAAAAAAATATTGCTTATGGGGCCTAATAATTTTGACCTTAAAATGTTTCTTTTTTTTAAATTAAAAACTGCTTTTATTCTAACCGAAATAAAATAAGTAAATATAGTAGATAGTAAATATATATAAAATAAAACATAACATAATAAAACAAGACTTTCTCCATAAGAAAAAAAAATATAGGAAATACTGTGAAAAAAAATCCTTGCTCTTTTAAACATAGTTCAGGAAATATTTTTAAAAAAAAAAGAAAAAAAATCCCAGGAGGGCTAATAATATTGGCTTTATTGATATATTTTTCTATATGGTATGAGGCAAAACCATTTATCTCGAAAAACAATAGTTTGATATAAGCTTGTCTAAAAATAGTGGAGGACATGGTAGCTAGCTGCTGAAGGGAAGGTGAATAATCTGTCCTAAATGTGAGTCAAACTTTACATTAAGGGCTTTAAAATAAGTCATAACATATAGATTAGGAATATATTCAAAGCATCAGATGCTCTGACAGGCTTTACAAGAATATGCATATTCACCATCTTTAAATGTAAGAAAATCATGAACATGCCATAAAATATTCATTAAACTTCATGACTAACATTTAACTATGAAGTTGTATTGAGGTAATTAAAACAGTTTTATGAATTTGCCTTCAAAAATCTGCTAGATTTTAATGTAATAGTGTTAGAATGTCAAGTGGTTTTAACCCATTATGAGGCATAATGTGTAGCATAGCCATGGTTACATTCACTTTATTTACTGTATATTTACAGTCTTAGATATGAACAGTGTTTTATTGGATCAGACTAAGCAGGATGTTAAAAATGTCAAACAAATATAGATTTTTTTATACAGACATGAAAAACACATATACACTTTGGGTCCAGTTTTTCTCTGTCCACACATCACGGTCCTTGCTCTCAACTAAATATTTCTGCTGCTTGTTTATACTACTTATTTAAATTTAGCTGAATCAAAACAATTCTTGAGTTTGTTTTTGGGACAGCTTAGTGAAGTTTATTTATAAACAAATTTCGAAAAAATCATGTGCTTATGATTGCTTGCAGACAGTCCCGCATTATTCTATTTATGAATCACCAATCAAATGACTCCTAAGCCACTATAAATATACTAATTCTATATCACAGCCATCTTCATTTTGAAGAATCCCCCCTTACTCCTCCTCCTTACCTAGATGGGTGGCAAGGTGGCCCAGTGGTTAGCAATGTTGCCTCATAGCAACATCACTGGGTCTAGTCCTTACCAAGCCAGCCGACATTTCTGTGTGGAGAACAGACACATTCTCCCCGTGCTCACGTGGGTTTTCCCCGGTTTCCTCCCACCATCCAAAAACATGCAACTTAAGTTGATTGACTAATCCAAATCGGCATCATCGACATACTCCTAGTAAGTAGTTATCTCTTAAGAGCAATCACTATCTATTCATTATTTAATATGGCAGGGGAGTTCTCGAGATCGACCTGAGCTCACACTCTCCTCTCGCCTTGCAAATGGGAGGGAGCCCCGGGCTCGGGGATCTTATGAGCTTAGGGCTCTTTTCCAGGAGAGCATGCCAAACAAGCCAAACAAACTAGTCTTTCTATTCTTTATTCTGATGAGAGGTTTGGTCACTCCTGGATTCAGAACTAATTCTCTTTAACATCAAGACACTGTATGCCAAGACAGATCCTTACGCGCTGCAGTGCTGAAGCAACAGCTCATTGAGATTCTCCACATTATCTTGTCCTCTTGTGTATTTGTCTTTTGTGAATTAGCAGCACTTTTGAAGGACTTGAATAAGTTAGCGGCATTGTAATATTCTAGAAATCACAGATTTGATTTGAAACAACCAGCTTCTACAATGGCTAAAAGGGTCATCACTAGGGCCAAACACAATCTGTAAAAATGTTTTGCTATTTCTGCGGAGAATTTTGTAAAATATCTGCAGATTTATGCTGAATGATTTTGGGAGAATCATACCTAAAAACTCAATATATGAAATAAAAATTAATACTTTTTTAACTTTAATTTTTACAATCCCAATCCAATTCCACTTATTTGATAAACAAAGTAAGTTTTTCATATAATAGATCTACTAAAAGACCGAATATTACTTTACAAACTGCATTGTAAATAAATATATGAACATTTTTTTTATATTAGTATAATATTACTGAAATTCATTTTAAAAAATCATTCATTTTCTTTTCGTTTTAGTCCCTTTATTAATCAGGGGTCCCAACAGCGGGATAAACCGCCAACTTATCCAGCATGTGTTTTATGCAGCGGATGCCCTTCTAGCTACAACCCATCACTGGGAAACACCCATACAGTACACTCTTGCATTTACACCCACACATACACTACGACCAATGTAGCTTATTCAGTTCAGCTACACCGCATATCTTTGGACTGTGGGTCAAACTGCAGCACCCAGAGGAAACTCATGCAAACAAGGGGAGAACAAGCAAACTCCACACAGAAATGCCAACTGGGGCTCAAATTAGTGACCTCTTTGCAGTGAGGCGACAGCGCTACCCACTGCGTGTGTCACCTATTAAAAACTTAATAATAAATTTACACATATACATGCCAACTGTCCCAGCAGAGACTCAAACCAGCAACCTTCTTGCTGTGAGGCTATAGTGTGAACCACTCAGCCACCATGCCACCCTATTTTTTTTGTATTATATCATTATTTACTCCTCTTAAGGTAACTTCAAATAGTGACTTCAAAATTTAGAGAGCGTTGTTGTCTAATTTTGATTTCCACCGTATTTCTAAGTATGCACACCCATATGCGATTCATTTAATCATATCAGTAACTTGAATAAAAGGTGATTTATTTTAAAGAAGCAGCATGTCTTTATGGAATTTAGAATCTTTAAAGCTATCCACACTGATTTCAATTTAGTGACCTCCATACTAGCCAGTGCAACACAAACAAGAACTTAGTACCCTTTCAAATACAGTTTCAAATATAGTCAGTTCATTCCTACAAACAAAGATTCCATTGCTTTGAAGTAACCAAGAAAAATCCCTTGATAAATCTCTGCATAGGCTGTAAACAACTTCTATATAAAGCATGTCTCGCATCCTGCAGTATTTAATCAAATCATCCATTAAAGTGTAAATTCACCCTGACCTGGTTTATCTAATCATCTTATCTATCAGTTGCATAACCTGAGGATCATATAGGCAGCGTGCAAGCAGGAGAAAATTAGCCAATAATTTTTTTTTGTTTGTTTATCTGAGAACCTCAGCAAACCTCTATTATACACAGAATCTGGACAAGCAAAGTCTTAAAATAAAAAACACACTGAGTGAGCTATGAAGTCGTCCTTTCCCATTTCAATGTACTGGCAAGCACACTAAATTGTAGGGGGCAAGAAACTCAGATTATCTAATTCTTGGTTTGTTGTTTGTCTTGTAACATTAGATCAAGTCAGGAACAAAGTCGGAAAGACACGCACTGCCACTGCTGCAGGGAATGTGAGAAGAGGATTTGGAAAATGAGAATAGGCACATGAATAATACCTTTATATTGTCTGACAGTCAAAGAGATTCAAACATTCATGGCTTGATTTTCTATCCATGAAAGACAATACACTAAGTCATTTCAGTAAGCTGTTAAGTGTAATCTCCATTTAAATTTGTGAAATCGAAGGTTAGGTCATGCTGGAAATTGCATGGGATATTTTTAAGAAACCAAAATAAAGTGTAGAATCACTTTTTTGTATATGTTCTGCATATTGTGATATCTATATTATGTTATGAAAAATCATTTTGTTATTTTATCATGAATTAATTCTGGCACCCTCATTTTTAAAACATTTCTCCATTGTTTCTGTTTTGATTTAGAGGGACCGGCTGTGGAGTTTGGTCCAATGAGGCATAGGGACTGGCCATACCCTACGGTCATTTTACAAATTACACAGTACGTTGGCTTTATAATAGCCTTCCATTTTATTTATTTTCATTCAGCAAAATAACTGCTAGACTAATGTAGGAAATATATTTTCATTTTCTAAGCCATAATATATATTTATATATATATATACATTCACTGGTCATGTATTTATTGAGGCTTAATGAGGCATAGATTCAATACTATACTGGAGATTCATACTATCATCTTACAGTTGTAGCAGAACAGTGTGCTGCATGTGTATAATGTGAATACCCTGTATGACTACATCACAGATGTGCTCTTATGAACTGAGACTCACTATTTGAGTATAGTGAACTCAGTTTGGTTTTGATTACAGATTTGTTCAAAGCTATTGCAATATTTTCTATATATGAATATACCAAATATAACAAAATGTCAATTTCATTTACACCTGGCGACCTGTAAATGCAAAATGTTTCCAGTGCAGTTTTACAAAATATTCCTTTTACAAATTACCTTTAAATCCAAGCTGTACTGCTGGAATTGCCACTATTTTGGTACACTGTGGTCGTAAGGGGGAGGAGATGGTCATCATTAGTTCAAAGGTAGGCTGTGGCATTTAGACAATGTAGGTAGCTGTCAGACTGTCCCACGAAAACACTCCCACTCTTGTAAATCCCAACCACCAGCCTGAACCTGAACAAAATTAAGGATGGGTCTATTTGTACATCAAATCCTGACCCTACCATCCAAATTTTGCATCAGAAGTTGAGAAGTTTTTTAGTATCAGCAAATTTCACTCTTCCTCTGCCCCTCTCACCTGTTGGGTGCCCCAAAGCTCTATTCTAGCCCCCATGTTATTTTTATCTGAATATGCTTACCTTTGGATTTATATTTTGGAAGTATGACATACACTATCATTGTTATGCTGATGACACAGTACACCAAAACCTAAATTTTGGTGCTTTGCACCTTATGTCAGGCAATATGTTAAAAATCTAGGTGTGTTGTTGGACAGTGTATTAAAGCTTGATAGACAAGTCAAGCAAGTTGTAAAATCAAGTTTCTTTCAGTTGAGAACCCTGGTGAAAATGCCCTTTCTCTCTTTTACTAACTTTGGAAGAGTAATCCATGCTTGTATCGCCATAAGACTGAGCTATTGCAACTCTCTTTTTTGGGGGGATTAGTCTTACCTACAAATGCACCTTAAAAATGCAGCCACCAGAGTCTTGACGAGAGCTTGAAAGCATGAGAATATTGCCCCTTTATTCAGTCATTACATTTGCTACCTGTCTGATACAGGATTAATAAAAAAAATGTCTTACTAGTTTTTAAGACTTTAAATAGTTATTACATTCATATGTCACTGATCTTTTGACAGGACAAGAGCTCTTATATCTGCCAATTTAAGGCTTTTAGTGGTTTCTAGAAGTAGGTCCAGGGGTTATAGAGCATTTACCAAAACCCCTCCAATTTTATGGAACAGTCAACCTGTAGAAATCAGAACTGATCCGATACTATCATTTTTAGTTAAAATCACATTTATTTGATCTGGAATATTTTTCATTATTTATCATGTTTTGTTTTATGGTTTGCTACTTTTACTTGTGACCATGTCTTGTCGTAATTCTGTTAATTTCGTGGTTTGTACAGCACATTGGTCAACTCTAGTTGTGTTTAAATATGCTCTATAAAATTGGAAACCTTTTTAAATTAGACTGTTTTTTACTGTGTGAATTTGTTGAAGCTGCAAGGATTGTATTTTCAGTTTCCTATTCATACTGTATGGGACCTGAGTAGCAACAATGTGTACTTTTGCTGCTGTAACTCATCTGCTTCAAGGTTTTATGTCTTAAGTGATGCTTTTCTGCATACCTTGGTTGTAAAAGGAGTATCAATTTGCCTAATTATTGCCTTTCTATCAACCTGAACCAGTTTGGATATTCACCTCAGAGCTCTGGCATCCACAAAGCATTTTTGCTCACAGAACTGACGGACAGTGGATATTTCCTCTTTTTCAGACCATTCTCTGTAAACCCTTCAGATATCTGTCTGTGAAAATCTCAGTAGATCAGCAGTTTCTAAAATACTCAGACCAGCCTGTCTGGCACCAAGAATCATGCCATGTTCAAAGTCACTTAAATCCCCTTTCTTCACCATCCTGATGCTCTTTCGATGCTTTCGTACATTCATCAAGGCACACTGCTCTTATGGGCTGGTTAGACATTTGTGTTAATGTACAGCTGAATGTGAATCCTTAGAAAGTGGCAGTGAGTTATTGTGAAAATTAATTATCTTGGTTATGCGAATTTGTGCCCTTCACTAAAAACTGTCTGGCTTTGTGTTGTGAATGACAATGAGGGTCTGCTGATAGGTGAAACTTGAGGACTCTCTTCAATTCAAAAATGCGAGATAAAGAGCGATTCAATCCCTGCAATAAATAACCCTTCCCGCAGTTGCTTATAAACACACATATTTAATACAGCACAATCCTTGTGTGACACAAGCCTCATTACATCCACAGCTTTTCTCTTTTGCATGAGAATAAAACAAACAATACTATTGTTTTCATTCCACAAAGGACTCGATTGAAGTTATTGATCATTTGCATTGATAGAAAAGAAAAGCCACCAAATGCAAGTCACGGTGTCTCCCGATCATGCATGCTACTGCGAGATATGAAGCAAGAGGAAGCAATTAGACACATAAGATGTGCCTTCCTGAGGACATGCCCTCAACCACTGCGACTTTTATATCAAGTTAATTATGATTCAGAAATGCTAATTAGAACAATGCAGCCCAGATAGGATAAGTCGAGAATAGTGTGTTATATAACACATTAGCTGGCATCGTTCATTTAACAGGCGTGTAGCACTTGTGGCCAGAGTATAAGCAATAGACCTGAAAGCAAATGCTGACCTACACAAAGGTGAGCTGTGCGATGAAGGTATATGTGTGAGCGTCTCAGATATCTGGTCTCTAGATGTGTGACTGTCAGGAGCCAAACACAGTCAGCAGTCTCTCAAAAGAGGGAGGCCATATTTCACTAATAAGCATTTCATCACTGAGCGAACTCCACTGTCCTGATCAATCAGTTACAGAGGACGACCCCAAGTGGGACAGTGGAGGAAAGGACAGGATAGGGCTGTGTCTGTTTGAGTGAATCCTGTGTCGTAGATGCTACAGTATGTGTGTTTGCACAGATCCTGTCTGACGAGAGCAGGAGCAGCTGGGAAGCGATGATGGAATCGGCCTGTTGCCATGGAGACCACAGCATCACACAGAATTCCAAGGACAATGGAATGTCACGATGTGAGTCTGATATTCCCAGACACATGACGAACATGACCTCACACAACTGCAGACCAGCAGCAAACGCAGCGTTCCAAGAGTGAATGATTCATGCTGTTAAATCCACCGTCTAAATAACTTACAGCACAGAATGCTTAGTACTGATCCATGAACTCACAGTATGTTTTGTTCATGTGTTCATCAACTAAGCTGAATGATCATACAGTGTCTCTCAAAGTTGCTTAAATGTTTTGTTTTGGCCAATATTAGAAAAATCATACAATTGTGTACAATCTCAAATCCCTGTGATGGTTACGCTTAGGGGCAAGCTTTTAAAAGTCAGATATTTTCATATACTTCATTCATTTACCTTTGGCTCAGTCCCTTTATTTATCAGGGGTCGCCACAGCGGAATGAACCACAAACTTATCCAGCATATGTTTTACACAGCTGATGCCTTTCCAGCTGCAACCCAGTACTGGAAAACACCCATACACACTCATTCACACACATACACTCTGGACAGTTTAATTTACCTATACTGCATGTCTTTGGACTGTGGGGAAAACCAAAGCACCCGGAAACCTATGCGAAGACGGGGAGAACATGCAAACTCCACACAGAAATGCTAACCGGCCCAGTCGGGACTCAAACCAGTGATCTTCTTGCTGTGAGGACAGTGTTCAACACTGAGCCAGCCCTATTTTCATTTACTTCACATCATACAAATTGAAATTGAAACTGAAACCTCTTCAAAATAGGTATGTTTCTCTTTGAGATACCAATATATGGATTGAAGCACAGGACCCTACATGTACTTTCCTATTTATTTGTATGAATGTGTGTGTGGTAACACTAGATGTAGGAAGATATATTCACTATAAAATAGTTGCTTTGTCATTTTTGCGTTATAATGCTCATATAAATGCATTATTCTACATTGCCATTCCTAACCCTTGTCCATACCTAAACATAACTACTATTTTTATTTAATTTAATGAGAACTAGCAGTCAGGGAATGAGTGCGTTTACATGGACATGCGTAATTGAATGATTTGCCTTAATCTGAATAAGATAATAATATGATGAAGGTGTTTACATGAGTTGCTTTTTGATTGTTCCTTTCATGATCCCGTTTTACATGTTATAGCACATAGTTTGATTAATGTCATTGTGCCACCACGTTATCCACATTTCCTCCAGAGTAGCCTAATTTTGGAAGTCTTATTTTAATTTGTTGAGTGTAACTGAAGTTTGGCACTTTCACTTTCATTCAGGAACATTTCATGCATGCCCCATGACAAACGACATATTTGGATGTGAGTCTGAACTGCTTGAAGAGTGTTGTTTTAATGCAGGGGTGCACAAACTCGGTTCTGGAGGGCCGGTGTCCTGCAAAGTTTAGTTCCAACCCCAATTAGACACTTCTGGTCTAGCTAATCAAGCTCTTGCTAGGCTTTCTAGACACGTCCTTGCAAGTTGGATCTAGAATCGCAGGACACCAGTCCTCCAGGACTGAGTTTGGAGACCCCTGTTTTAATGGAATTTGATACCACACGCCGTATGGGAAAACCTCTGCATTTCACAATGCAGGTGTCTATGGTCCTTCACTGACTCTGTGTGTGTATGGAATATCCTGTCACAAAATGCAGTAAAAATCCTACATGACGGTAAGACTTTGATTAAGGTGTTTACATGTCTGTACAGTAATGCAACTAAAATCGGCATACTCCACGTCTTACTACGTTAGTTCGATTATGACCTTCATCAGATTAAATTAATCAAAAATCACTGTTTACATGATTTACGGATTATTGGCATCCATGTAAACATACTCATTGTTACTAATGTAAAATTTGAGTACGTACATATATTTTAGTATATTTGTATTTAAATAATGTAATGTTTGTGTGTGGATGGGTGGGTGGATGGGTGGGTGGAGAAGGGACAGATTGCATATCCAGTGCCCACAGTAAAGTCTTGGGTCAAGAATGTAATTTTTAACAAAAAGGGGGCCTTGAGCAGAAACCCATGCACAGGACTCAGAATTCCTTGCTACACCACTGGGAACAACACTGCAATATTTCAGCAACTGTTGTTTATACTGAACATCTGTGAATGCTTTGGCCCAAGAGGAAGCTCATTAATAAAAACACACCCAACACCGAAATAGCACCTGAGACATTTTCATTGCTTTCAAGCTCCTCTGTACTGAAAAAATTTAATAAATAAGTAAGATACTGCTCCTCTCATGATTTTCTGTCAGTATATCGTCAGGATGACTCATTAAACCAAGCACAAACTTTGCATTTCCATTAATATAAAGAGGCAGCAATGCATTCACCTAACTATAACTCATTATTGACATTTAATTTCACAAATCAATCCATTTCCCATTCATGCTTTTCGGCTGCCTTAGGAAAGCAGTGTAAAAAACATCCCCTGAATGAAACAGTGTCTAGAAACACATCTTTTGAATTGCACAACAATGTGTCTGGGCAAACAACAGGAGATCTGAATCACCATTACAGTGCACTATTACAGTGTCTTCCAGCATCTGTCATCGTGGATAGTTCGCCCCGAGAGCCAGTTTAATGTATGAAGGAAGCCTTTCCACTAGTCTCTTAAATCCCACTGATGTGACTCTCTCGACACTGTACGTGACAGGTGACCCACCGCTCTCTAAAGGCAGCAGACGGGTCACAGAAACTATAATTCACTCATCACGCAAGCCAAAGGAAAATTCGTAAGCCGTTAATTAGCCATTACGCATTGCAGCCCCTGTGCAGAGTCCAGATTCGTAGAGATGCTCGCGGATTTTCCCGCTTGAATACGCAGCATCAGCATCCCCAGCATTAAGACACGTGTGTCGGAGACGGGGAGCACCCGAGTGTGTTGATGAAAACATGTTAATACCGACCTGGACCGTGCAAGTGTATTCCGAGTCGTCCAGCAGTCGCACCGTGCAGTTGAATTCCCTGTCAAGACTCCGATCGCTGCCACTCATCAGGCGGCTCAACATATTGGCCAGTCAGTAGAGACGCACGAGCGTTTAGGACGAGCGCAACATGTCACTCACTGCAGACATGTCAGACAGACCCTTCTCGCTGACCACAAGCCCTTTTGAGTCATTGCTCCCCATCGTTATTCTTTGGGCTGGACGGTGTGGTCTCCTCCGCCGGTGGTGGTACTATGCCAATGTTGGAGGTAGTCCAATGCACTGAATAGACTCAGGCACAACAGCCCATCCATATTCATGCATTATATCTGGGGAGGGCTGAGGCGGGCTGTATTCATAAAACTGGAAGCCAGTGAGAGTCGATGTTCCTAAATGTTTACATTTATTTATTAAGTATCTGAACACTATTACTAGTTTCTGACCAGCACGGTGTATTTTTTTATTTACATGTGATCTACTGAGGGTGTCTTGTTTGTAAATATATGGGATTCACAGTTTTCATAAGAATTTTTATTAAATCCTTAGAGGTCTTCCCTTCAAAACTCTTTCCTGGTTTCCTTGCAAAATAAGTCAATAAAAAATGCAGACACATATCCCCAGGCGGTGAAAGACTCATTCAAAATGCAAATGATGCTCTACTTGGCATCAAGTCCTCATCTTCCTATAAGCATGGCTTTTGGACTTGACTGTGATTACATGATATTTCGAGGAGTTATAAATTAATCCAAAACTTTTAAGTATTTGTTTGTACAAGTTAGGGGAGTAAACAATTTAAAGAAGAGCATTAATGATAAATCAATGAATATCAAATCAATTCAGCATCCTACGTTGATGTATGCAAAATGAGATCAATATTTTGAACCGCACTTTAAAATTATGTTTGAGTTTTACTCTAACATTTGTGACAGACAAATATGATAAAACAACTCATGCAATCAATACAGAACTGTGCTTTTATTTATTCAATTTACATAAGGCAGGACCATGAACATCTTGGTTTAAATGTGTTAATGCATACTAAATTATTTATGTAATCAGTTCAACTTCATAGGTTGAGGTATGCAAATTTAAATACATGTAACAATATTTTAAATTGCACATTGTGTTGGTGTTTCAAAAGTATGACTCAAAAGATATGTTACAGACATCATGTAAACTTTTCTCAGGTAACAAAGTCAGGGAAAATCTGCAAGCATGCAAGTGGTACTTTCATATTTACTATATTTTTATTATATATATATATATATATAT